>VWZV01005527.1:504896-515450 GCA_013397155.1 Irena cyanogastra | reverse complement strand
AAAAAAAAAAAAAAATTGAAATTCAAGATTAGAATGTGTTGAGAAGCAAGCAGCTTCCCAGAAAATTAAAATGCTGACATTCCCAGCAGTTTAGTTGACATTAGGTAACTGACATGTCAAAGCCTAAAGGAAACTCCAGGCAACACAATGATGTATGAATTTAAAACCCAGATGCTGGGAAGAGAGGGAGGGTTCATAAATGATGGAAAAATCAGATGGACAGGGATTTTAAGCAGCTAGAGGAGCAAAGTCTGCCTGCCCTCAGGACCAGAGTGGTGATGTTTGCAGCACCTGCACTGGTTCTGGAATCTCTACATCAGCCTGTATGATACAGGGACACACCTTAACCCTCCAGTTATTCCTGCCTGAGCGGAGCAAAGTGTCAAATGCAGGATTGGGAGGGACAGAAGAGTTCCATCCATCAGTCATCACCCTCATGCATCATCCCCATGCCTCAGCCCCTTCCAGACTGAGACAAGGGGTGGATGGGCTGCAGGGATGGCATCCCCAGGTGGCCACTGCTCACAGGGAGCAGCTGGGACTGCTGATGGAAACACCCAGTGAATTTTGAGAGCTGTTTATGATTCCCTGAAGTCCTGGTGGGAGTCTTTTCCTCGAAGTGAGCCCATCAGGAGTGATCAGCCACTTTCTAGCTTTAAAGTCATATTTACAGCACACAAAAGCACCAAACCAGAACAAGGAAAGCTTGTTCAAAGGGCAGGAGCTGAGAGATGCTGGGGTGAGGCAGAGCCAGCTGGAGAGCAAATATTCCCAAATTCCTGGGCCATTTCTTCCCTCCGTGCTCACTTTTTGCCTCAGCAGCTTTCAGCATCTTTCTGAGCTGCACAAACACTTGCACTAATCCTGTGGGTCTCTGCAAAAGCCACCCTGTTTGGTCACCTCTGACTCTTGGCTCTCTGCCTGCTCCCTGCCACGGACCAGTCCTCACCAGGCTCTCCTAATTTGGTTGCACCTGGCTGGCCCCAGCACCCTACCCCTGCCAAAGCTTCAGCAGATGTTACATTTAAAGGGAGATGAGGAGAAAAATCCCTTTTTTCTCCACTGGGTTGCACCTGATCCAAACAGCAGCCAGACATTTTCCTGCTTGGAGCTTTTGTTTCTCCTGCCTATTTCTTCATACACCAGTAAGTGCTCAGGGGGCAGGGGGAGTTGCTGACCATGGCTTTACCTGCATCTAAAGCTGACCAAGGTTCCTCTAACTCATGCTGGGTCCTATTCTGTGTTTAATTGTTTCTCCTATCGTTTGAGACCCAGAATGTTCTCGTTTTCTAGACTGATAAGCCACAGAGAGGCAGCCAGGTAGAGCTGGAAGACTGTTAAAATGATGGGACTGTGTCCCTTGTGTCAATTTACTCACAGAATTGAAATTTAGCAAGTTTTTCTCACTGTAGAATGTCCTTCAAGAGTCTGTTTCATTTATTTGATTTTTCAATAGTAGAAGAAAAATCAGTTTATATGTTGGTATATTACAGTGTGCAGATATAAGCTGGAAAGCAATATAAAACAATCTTGGGATTGCTTTTTATGGCATTGAGATTCCCAAATCTATGTAATTCAATTTTTCCCCCATGATGTCTGAAAATGTTCTGGTGTTTCCCTTTCCTTGGGGAGGCCAGCCCTCCCTCCCTGTGCTATATACTGCTTTTATTGAAATTAGAGGCCACAGCAGCTTATTACTCATAGGGGTGAATTTGAGTGGAATTTTGAAACGAGACACCGGTGCTTTCCAGCCACTCTAATGGCTGAATTTACCCTCTCCTCTGAATGTGAGGTGTGGGAGAAGCAGGCTATTAATGCAGTTCCTCGTTAAGCAATTGTAATGGCGAGCTTTTAAAACTTGCCAGCTCCACTCACAGCACACCCCCCTTCCCAATGACCCGATTTGGATGTACAGTGATTTGTGCAGAGGAAGCACTTTGGCAGAACCTGGCACTGCAGGAAGGAGGGGACCTGACTTGAGCATGATTATCATCTTCTCCTTACGTTTTGACCACAGGTTGTCAGCAAATAGCCTTTAGAGTTTAATTATACGATGGAGTTTGCTGAGAAGTGTGAAAGACAAAAGAACAAATAAGTGATGGAAAGCAATGTTTCCCCCCCTCTGCTTTACTCTGGGGCTGCTATAATTAAACTTAAAGTGCTGCAGCTTTGCTGGAAACGAAGTTAGGGAGGTGAATTGTAATTGCAAACACTGTTTGCTCAATCACTCTTGGCAACAGCACCATGTTAACTCCGCCTTTGTGTCTCCTGTGAGCCCTCCAGATTGACAAAAACATCTCTTCTTATCCAATTTGTTATCACTGACTTCAGAAAGTCATTAAAGAATATCAGTGGAGCAGATTGGGATCTGGATTAAGAAATCAATTATTGCCAGGAAGTACCTTTGCAGACACAAATTATGCCTTGACTGACATTTACGGGATTCTTCTAATGGGATGTGTGGTCAGTTTTTAAAGGCACAGGGCAGACAGCAGTGCTGTGTGTGACACCCACTGCTAGAACCATATGTTGCTGCCATAACCATAAAATACGAAATACCAACACATTGTGCATTTTCATAGATGTAAAAATAGCCATTGGCCTGTTGGTTTAGGCAGGGTTTAAGTGTTAAACTGGCTCCAGATAGGCAGGACAGACTGCATTCAGCAGGATGGCTCCTGTCTCTCGTGGCTGCTGTGCAGATTGCCAGAGACAGATAGATTAGGTCTCTCCAGGAAGGAGCTGATAGCAATCCGACAGGTGTATATGGGTTTAGACATCTGTGAAAGAGAGAAAGGCCACAGGATAAGTAATCCTGCTCTGAGAGATGGGAGCTGCTCCAGAGATCTGTGACAGAAGCAGCCTAGACAAGGATAATTTAATAGGGGGAGCACAGGAATGGGGCAGTGTCAGGGGACTGGCTCAGGCAAGGTGGGGACAGGGCTTGCCGGCACTTCTTGCTTTATCTCTGATGGCAAAACACTGTCAGTGTTTTTGCCTGTGGTGACAAGCACTGGATCTTTCTGCTCCATGTGGCCTCAGCTGGGTGCATTATTAAAGCTTAAGTTAAACTGCATCCCATTCCCAACCTCTGTCAAACCTTGCTCAGGGAAATATTTGATGGGTGTATTTGTGTTTTATGAGCCCTTCCCACGCTGAAAATGCATAATAACTTAATAACTGCCCTTACTGCAGGCAAAACCTCTTTGAAGAGAATGCTCAGAAGCTCCCCTGCCCCATGCAACCACCCCCCCAAAAACACCCCACTAAACCCCTCAAAACAACAAAACCCACCCCAAACCAACAAAACATCCAAACACCCAAAGCCAAGATTGTGAAATAATGGTAAAAAATGTAAGAAACTGGAGAGAGAAGCACAGTAAAGAAAGATACAAAGGAATCATGGATTATGTCAGGGTAGATGCAATCAGTATAATTTGTGTAAGAACTAAGGAATTTCAGCACTCTTTTATGTGGCCAACATCAAAATGACCTACAATAATTGTTTGGGAGATTTGTACAGAAAAATTTAAGTCAATAATTTCTAATTCTTTAGGACTCAAATCTCAAGGTTTTTCATTTGCTTTGGTTGCATTGCTGGTAGCTAACTGTAAAAGCATTTATGGCATAAATCACAGACATATTTATATTTCTTATGGTACATGTAAGCCAGCCTGAAAAGTCATGCCATACATTTTATTTATTTGACCCAATTTCTAACACTGTGCACTGAAATGCACTTTTAGTTGTCTATGACTAAAAATCAGGCTCTCAAGTAATCAGCATAGAGACAGAAATGCTGCTTAGAGCAGTTTAGAATATTGAATTTAAGGTTTATCTCTATTAATAAGATATGGGCCTCAAATTCAGCTGTCTGAAGATAGATTACCCATCATATAAGTGCCAAATAAAAGGAAAAAGTCTCCTACAAAGAGGAAATTATTCACAGGTGTTTTATTCATTTCAATTTTTTACAGAACTAAAATTAGGTCTTTTTCCTTTTATTAATGAAAATTCCCAACTTTCTAGCCTGTCTTTGTAGGGAAGTTCCATGTCCATGCTTTCCAGCAATGATTCAAGACTTAACCATGGAGGGGCTCTTCCAACCTCTTTATCTCCAGTAAGTTATGATCAGTTTTACATCTCCTTCAATATAGATAAATATTCCTCCTTGATTTGTAAATGAAAATTATACTCAAGTTCTGAATGAAATCAAATTAACCCTTGAATGTTTCTAATCTATCAGCATAAATTCTATTTTTTCCCACAAACCACATGTAAAAATCAGGGACTATTATGACAAGGCATAATAGGACTGTTCCTCATCAATCCTCAACCACAAGAAATCCAGCATCTTGCTTTTGGGATAAATTTTTAGTTCAGTGTCTACCCTTGATTTTGTGATTCTGACACCTGTCATATATGGATGGAGCACATTTCCTCAGAAATGTGCTGCAAAACTCACAGTATCCATGTAGATATAAATGTACCTTTAGAATGATATAAGTGAGAAAGAATTGTGGAGTCAAAAGGAGAAAATAAATCCCAGCCTGTGTGTCCAACTCAGAGCAGTAGCAAAAACTGAATTTGCCAAAATTATAAGATGCAAGAATAATGCAGGGTTTGCTTCTCAGGATCTAATGATCTCACTGAAAAGGAGTCACATGGATTAATAGCAAGTTAAAAATCCTGGGAAAAGTGGGAATTTGGATAGCATTTTTTTTCCTCTCCAGGATGCTTTTAGACTGTCTTGTCACATCTTGCAGAATGCTTGGTGGTGCAAAGGCAGACCTTTGCCAGGCACCAGCACCTCAGATACTGCAGGTGGGCAAGCAGAAAACAAACGTTTGAGACTTTCAGCAGCAAAGCCCACGTTACTGCCATGACTCAAAAACCAAGAAATTTCTGTACAAAGTCTGATGAGGAGAGAGGACAAATTTCCTTCTGCCTGGGAGGGAAATGGTACAGCTGTAATTACTGTTCCAGTGGTAACCATAGCTGTAACAGCTGTGATTAAGTGGTTGGGGCAGAGCAGAGGAGCAGAGTGATTCAGGATCCTTGTGGGCTCTGCAGGGATGTCAAGGTAAGGCTGCTGAGATGGATCCAGGTTCCTTCCTGTGCCAGCAGAGAGGAGGTGAATGAGGGGAATACCTGCAGCTTCCTGAACTCCAGTAGGTTCTATCTCTTGAGAGATGTTTTTCATGGATAAAAAAATGTTTGGGGCTCTGCTACAATTTGAGAAGGTACAATTTTTCAAGAGAAACCAACAACTAGGAGCAGTTCTAAAGAGATACAGTATTTCCACTGCCTCCACAAGTACTGCAGAAGAGCTGGTATAGCAATTTCCTGTGTCAGGAAAATCCACAAACATCAGAGGTTTATGTCCAGAAAGGAGACAGAAGAGTCCTGCAACTTTATTGGAATAAGGGGAGACGTGGGACCAGGGCACAAGCCTGTCTGGGCTCTGCAACAAACCTGCTGCTTGAAGCTAGCAGAAACACTGAGGAGACCCATTTCAAAGATGCTAACACCCATACCTTCACCCATCAAATTGTTTGGAAACACATGAGATTTCCTCTCAATCCCTCCTCTTCTTATTCCTCACTTTGTCCTTACAAACCTAGTTATTAACTGAACCTTTTTTAACAGCCTGGAACATTTGAAACACCCCCTCCTGACTTTTCCATCTCTGGTCCCTGTACCAAGTGTGGCAAGGAAATCCAGAGAATCAAGCAGATACTGACATTTAGTCCATTAATCACTGGAGGCCCTTGCCCATGGCTACTGATAGCCAAGGTCTCCCATCTTTTTCTTCCTCCTGAGAAATCCAAATCCGCAGGGCTTTAGAGACCCTGGTCCAAGTGTGACATGTCCACCATGTCCAGCTGTCCTGGCTGCTGTCCTGCAGTCCTGGCTGGATGTCACAGACAGCAAAGTCCAGAGGCAGCATCTATGCGGACTGGGCTTCCTGTTCAAGCAATCCCAAAGTAACTTAAAGAAAGATAAAAAGAAAAAAATTAAATTATAAAATAAATTCAGACATTCTCAAATGACCTAAAGTAACCCCTGTGACCTAAAGTAACCCCAATGAGGGCCTCAAATGACCTCAAACGACCCCTATGACCTGGAGTAACCCTGAATTTGACCTCAAACGACCCCTATGACCTCAAGTAACCCCGATCTTGACCTCAAATGACCCTGAGTAGAGTCTAAAATGACCTAAAGTAACCCCTGGAAAAACCAAAAAATTCTCAAATGACCTAAAGTAACCTCTGTGACCTCAAATGACCCCTATGACCTGGAGTAACCCCAAATTTGACCTCAAATGACCCCTACGACCTGAAGTAACCCCAATCTTGACCTCAAATGACCCTGAGTAGGGTCTAAAATTACCTACAGTAACCCCTGGAAAAACCAAAAAATTCTCACATGACCTAAAGTAACCCCTGTGACCTCAAATGACCCCTATGACCTGGAGTAACCCCAAATTTGACCTCAAATGACCCCTACGACCTGAAGTAACCCCAATCTTGACCTCAAATGACCCTGAGTAGGGTCTAAAATTACCTACAGTAACCCCTGGAAAAACCAAAAAATTCTCACATGACCTAAAGTAACCCCTGTGACCTCAAATGACCCCTATGACCTGGAGTAACCCCAAATTTGACCTCAAATGACCCCTACGACCTGAAGTAACCCCAATCTTGACCTCAAATGACCCTGAGTAGGGTCTAAAATTACCTACAGTAACCCCTGGAAAAACCAAAAAATTCTCACATGACCTAAAGTAACCCCTGTGACCTCAAATGACCCCTATGACCTGAAATAACCCCAATCGTGACCTCAAACGACCCCTACGACCTGGAGTAACCCTGACTGTGACCTCAAATGACCTCTTGTGACCCCCGTGACCTCAAATAACCCCAAATAGGGACTTGAATGACTTTAAGTAATCTGTACTAGTTTGAAAAGAATCCTGAATGCCCTCAGTGGTGGTGCGACCTCATTCAGGCCATGGCACTCCACGGTCAGTCCCCAAGACCCACTGGACATACAGGGCTGTTAAAGGGTGAAGAAGCCTTGCTGGCCCTTGGCTCCCCAGTTCCCAAATCATCTCATGGGAATGGGAATCACACAGACACATTGAGACAAGTCTTATTTAGGTTTTTATTTTGTTTTAATAAAAAAATAAAAATTAAAATAAAAATAAAATAAAAAGCACTTTGTCCTGGTTGAGATGTTGTACAGCAAATTTATGTTCTGATGAAGATCTGTTGATGGTGCATTGTTGCTGGGGCCATGGGTTCCTGTTGTTCTTCAATTCTCAGCAGTCCAACAGCAGGGGGCTCCTCTGAGGGACCAGGCAGGGCACTCAGCTGTCTGTTGTCTTCTGTCTCTACAGCAGCAATCCTAAAAGCCAAAAGATGTCCTTCTGAGTCTTTGAAATAATACCCATTTCTGAGATGGTCTCTGCTGAGGATGCAGGGGCCTCTGAGCCAGCCACAGTGGCGTGTTTGTGCCACTCGTTCCCAGATAAATGCACTGCAGCTGCTGGGACCCTGCTGTCACCCCAGAAACAGAAATGGGTTCTGCTCCCACATACCTTGGTGGCATCACGGTACCCAGAGTGCCAGTGTCCATCAAAGCTGTACCTTCGTGGGTCAGATGTGCCAGCCCATGGCATCCACACAGTCCAGCAGGTCCAATTGTCCATTTCCTCTGCCTGGCTGGAGGCAGGGCCCCTCTAATCCTGGTCATGGTACCTGTTGGTCTCCTCCTGTGTTTCTGAGGTACCTTCAAGAGAATCAGAAATATATTATCATTACCAACCAGAGTTCTGTCTTTGAGAGACTGGAGCAGCACTGACCTGAGATGAGCTGCTTCTGGTAGATATTCCTCTGCTCAGTCCATGCACCCAGGCTGCTAAGGAGGAGGTGGGTTTCCCATCCCACGTTCCTGAAGGAAAAACCAGGGCTTACCTTGTAAAGTGCATCCTCTCTCCCCGGCTGAGGGACATCTGCTCCTAATGGTAGAGACTTTTTGGTTCTGGTGAGATGTGGTAAATTCCTTCCTGAAGCTCCTTTCTAAGTTTCTGGTGGCCCTCTTCAGTTTTCTCTTCTAAGCTCCAGATGTGCTCAGCCAGCTGTGTTTCCATGGACAAGACATGGATGCATAACAGGGCAGTGACAGTGTCCCTATAAATTCTTATTTTGTCAACCAGTTCTCCCACCTTGTTCTCTCCTTCCGTGTTCTAGTGTCTCTAGGTAACACGAAAATATCTCTGGTCCAAGCTGTGCAAATCTCAACCACATCTGCAACGCGCACTGTACACCCTTGGGGCTCTTGGGGAAAAATTATCTCCTTCTTCCATCATGCTCCCCTTCCCCATATTCTTTACAAAGATATCCATCCCTTACACTCACCAGCAGCCTGTTGCTTTGCATTTGGTTCCTTTTCTCTCCATGACAGGCTGCGTAGACATGGTGCCTGCTGACCTGCTTCTTCTCTCCTGCTGAAGATGCTGTGCCACACCAAGTAATGTTCTGTTCCCAAGCATGGTGTACATACATGGTGCAGGCCATAGAGAGAAGACAAAGCAGAACTGACAACAATACTATGCCATCTTTGACATCTAGAGGGAACCCAATATTTTCAAAAACTGCTGTGTCAGGTCTGAAAAGCTGGTAGAAACCACTCTCTACTCTTTCCCCCAGGGGCTGGGTGTGATTGTTGAGGAGGACCCAGGTGCAGCAGCCCACACGAGGACAAGCAAACAAAACTGAGTATAGATTCCAAATGATGTTCATTGCCTCAGAAATTATCATGCAATAGACATAATAAACCAATAAAACAATTTTCATACCATTCCCTGATCTCAAAAAAAGCATTGCAGCAGACAGGTAGTTCCCCATGTGCAGAAAAATACAGAGAGCAAGGTATAAGAGCCAGGCAAGCATAGAGAGCTTCGTGGTGAATAGGAGGTCTCTGTAGGACAAAATTGTAGTTCTGACTTCTCTCAGGACTGGCCCCACATGGGGTGCCAAAATATGTACTAGTCTGAAGATAAACCAGTGGGAGATTCCAAGTCAGAAGTACAATTTAATAGGGAAATTAAAATAAATGCAGTAATACAGAAACACTGACAGAGTCAGGATACAACCTGGCACCCTGTTGGGCAGGGTGCTGGTAGCAGTCCAATTGAATGGTGGCTGCAGCCCTCCTGGAGTGACAGATGTGGTTCTGTTGAAGCAGTGATCCTGCAGAAGGGTCTGGTCTTTCTCTGAAGGTCCAGTGGTGGTTATGTAGCTCTTGTCCCCTGGGAATCCAGTAGAAAAGGCTGCTCTGGTGTTCCAAAACCTCTGATTCTATCCAGCTAGGTGCTTGGTTCCTCCCCCTGGGTGGAGCATCTCACAATGGGATAATGTAATTTATGAGCCATGCACTGAGACTTGACAGCCCATTAATAGAGAGATAGCCTGCCAGAGCCTCCAACAACCTCAAGTAACCCCGAATGACCTCAAAAAAACCCTACCAGGGACTGCAATGACCTCAAGAAACCCCAAATGACCTCAAGTAACTCCTGTGACCTCAAGCAGCCCCTGGGGTTCTGCACCCCCAGTTTCCAGGGAGCAGCAGCCTGTAGCACCCCAGGTGCTGAACCAGAACCAGAACCAGGTGCCAGAACCAGGCTGGCAGGGGCAGGGATGTGAGGCAGACTCTCCCACAGCTTCCCTCCCAGCCTGGTCCCTCCACTCATCCTCCCAAGGAGCTGGCTCCTCAGCAGCAGGAGCTGAGCAAGCCAGAGAACTCACCTGGCTGGTGGCAGCCCTTCAGTATTGCTGCACACAGTCAGTACAGGGTCTTAAACTGGGTTAAGAAAACTCAAAAGAGATTAATATTGTTCCACAGAGGAAAAAGTGTAAAACAACTCAGTGGACACAAGACTGTTCATGTCTCATTCTTCCTGGCCTCTCCCAACCCTGTACAACATGTTTGGAGGGAAAGGGCAGAGGCAGCTGTGGATGTAACACACACAGAGTGCTCATTCCCATCCACACACATTCACCAGTAGTGCTTGAATCAAATGCACCTGCTCATCTTTCCCACTTAGCCAAAGAACATCTGAACAATTGTTCCCCCTTTGGCATAAAATTCAAATTGGATAGAGAAGTTCCCATGTTTACCAGGAAACACTTCTTGGTCCAGCAAGGGCTCCACTGTGGTGAGCCTGGGTACAACAGCAGATCCTGACACCCTTAACAATCCATTTCTAATGTTCTTTGTACAAATGGCACATTGACTCCTTCCCAGTCACTGTCCTGGTGGCTGACCCCTTCCCTTTGGTCCTGGGGCTCCCTGCACTTTTTCCCATCAGATGTTGTAAAAACTGTGCCAGTACCTTGCCTGTACCCTTACCCTTTTCTCAGCCCTTCTTTCACACCTTTCATAGACCTGAGATCCCTTTCTAACCAATTCCTGGAAGACTCAGCCACCTCTCCACCCCCTACTCCCACTGCATGTGGGCTCTCACACTTCCACAGCCATCAAAGTCTT
>VWZV01005527.1:402944-504201 GCA_013397155.1 Irena cyanogastra | reverse complement strand
CAAACCCATCCCTGTCCCTCACACCACACAGCAAACCCATCCCTGTCCCTCACACCACACAGCAAACCCGTCCCTGTCCCTCACACCACACAGCAAACCCGTCCCAGTCCGGCTGCAGTGCCCAGACCCCCCACCCCACACACACGGGTGCAGGCCCCGGGCCGCTCTGCCACCACAGCGAGCTCTGTACCTCCACCCTGGTGCCACAAGGTCCCGGGGACGGCCGGCGGTGTAGGAGCCATTCCTCGCTGCTTTCCCTCTCCTGCAAGCCGGCCGCACAAACCACTTGCAGCTGGCCCTCNCCCCACCCCACACACACGGGTGCAGGCCCCGGGCCGCTCTGCCACCACAGCGAGCTCTGTACCTCCACCCTGGTGCCACAAGGTCCCGGGGACGGCCGGCGGTGTAGGAGCCATTCCTCGCTGCTTTCCCTCTCCTGCAAGCCGGCCGCACAAACCACTTGCAGCTGGCCCTCTCTCAGCCTGCAGACCGAGAAGGCGAGGCAGAGAACTTCCCGGTCCTCACTGCTCTTTCCTGATCACACCGCTGCTGTTTTCCTGAGCCTTATTTCTCCACGCTGCCCTTCGACAAACCCTTGCCCAAGCCAACACCTTATCGCCCGCTCCGGGCAGGGGTTGCCGTGGCATTTTCTCGGTGGCCCTTATTGCCCCCTCTCGGTACCCACGGGCGGAGACATGGGAAGGTACAGCCGAGCTTATTACCTTGAATAATTCCCCCTCGAACCTACGATTTTACCCCAAAGTTCAGCTTTGTGCATGCCCACTTATCTGTTTCAGGAGCCAAGCTGTCCGGGCTCTGCAGCAAACTCGCAGCTTGCAGCTAGTACAGACATTAAAACGCATTTCAAAGATGTTAACACCTCTACCTTCACCCATCAAACTGTTTTTAAAAACGTGAGCTTTCCTCTCAGCAGCAATCAGCTCCTGGAGTTTATTGTGGAACTCCTTATTTATTTGTGATCTTATTACAATGTGCTGGAAAGTTACATGGGAGTCCTTCAGCCAAATACATTCGTCTGCGTGGCATGAGAGCCCTTCAGTTTTTGGTTTTATTTTCTTGATTTTTTGGGGGTTTTTTGGTGTGGTTTTTTTTGTTTGTTTTTTTTTGTTTGTTTGTTTTTGTGCATGTTTTTTGTCTGTTTGGTTGGTTGGGTTTTTTTGTGGTTTTGGTTTTGGTTTTGCTTTTGTTAGTTTTTTTGTTTGTTTGGGTTTTTTTGGGTTTTTTTTTGTTGGGGGTTTTTTTTGTGTTTAATGCTTCTCCAAACCCCCAAGAGCAGCACAAAAGGGGGCACCTCCTGAGACAGCAGCCCCGTTAATCACCCCGCTGCTTCCCCTGCCATCCGCTCCCCCGGCGTGTGAGGAAGACAGGGAGGCAATGACAGATGGGCGAGCACAAAAGCTGTGAGAAGTCAGTGATGCTCAGAGGTTTTGCCACTGTGATAATGACCTGGAGATGATCTGATCTTTTGTAAAGAGAGCCTTGTTCTGCAATTGTCATCACCACAGTCCCACATGAGAAAAGGCTGGCTTTTTTATTTATGCATCTCCTCTGCCATTCTTGTGCTCTGCCAGTCACTTTTCCCATACTTCTCTAAACAACACAGAGTACAAACACTAATTCTAATTCCCAGTGTGTCCAGCAATCAGAGTAGGATGAGTTGGAAACAAGTTTTAGTCCAGATTTTTCTGCTGACTGTATGAAATTTAATTCCTATTTCTTCTTCTGTAAAACAGGAAAGATTCATCATGGCAGATTATTTTTAAATGAATGGTGATGTACAGCTTGGCAGTAGAAATAATATGTGTTTATCATGAAAGTTGAAGTTTGTTTATACTTTGATGTTTTGGTTTTTAATGTGAATGTTGTGATTTTGTATGCTTAGAGAGCTCTCAAAATACCCATCCTTTTTTCATGCAAATTTATTTAATACATCTGAGCCAGTGCAGAATATCTTTAAGAAAGCTTTAACTCTTCCAGTTTTATTTTTTTGCCTTAAAATAATTTAAAAACTACTGTTAGCTAGCATTTTGTGTTCATTTTATTTGAAAACAAACAAGATTTAAACAAACACGTAAACCAAATAACCAGTTCAAGTAACTGAATAAGCCACCAACAAAAATTTAAAACCTGCTGCCAATTTTAGTTGTTTATTTACCAGTTGAGATGAACATGGAGGAAATATTTGGTGTAAGGAGTTAGCTGTGCTTTGACTTAGGTACAGCCTCTCCTGCATTTCAGACTGAGCTCCTTTTCTTTATCCCAGACACATTAGAGCAGGGTCCTAAAAATTTTCTTGCTGGGGTCCACATTAATTTTGTGCTGTTTTACTTCCCAGCTTAATACCTGTAATTTCACTCAAAGACTAAAAAATTCATCTGAAGCTGAAGAAGTACCTTAGAAACTATGTGAGGCTTTCCTTTTCTTCTATCATCCTGATTTATGGATACTGAATAGAGTTCAGAATATGAAATACTCATATCAATAGAGCAGTAGTGAGAAAAAGAAGTAAAAAGGAAAAAAAAAAGCACATCTGTGTTCTGGAGCAAAGATTTGCAGTTTTGGAGATATATCAATAAATTGCCTTCACTGAATAATTTAAGCCTTATCTCCCAACATACTACAGTTAGGGTGGATGTTTAATTTTATTTAAAGTGAACACAGCACCCTTGTCTTCTGCTCTAGGAGGGATTTTTCATGGCACTGTCAGCATTAGAGCAGTGGAGATCACAGAGTCCCAGAGTGGGTCGCGTTGGAAGGGACCACAGTGGGTCACCTGCTCCAGCAGGGCCATCCCAGAGCACACAGCACAGGATTATGTCCAGAAAGTTCCAGAAAGTTCTGGAATTTCTCCAGTGAAGGAGAATCTTCACCTTTCTGGGCAACCTGTCCCGGTACTCGGTCACTGCACAGCGAAGTCCTTCCTCACATTCAGGTGGAACCTCCTGTGCATCAGTTTCTGCCTTTTCCTCTCATCCTTACTTGGCTCCTGGCATCCTCCTGACACCCTCCCTTCTGATCCTGGTGGACACTGAGGTCCCCCTCTCGGTCACTTTGATGTCCTGAGCAGAACTTTCAGTCCCAACTGCTTGCATCACCCCACCAGGATGTATGTTCTATACATCAGGGAATAATCCAACACACTGAGTGTAAAAGCACACGGTCTTGGCCACTTTCACTGGCCTTAGGGTTATGCTGTCATTTCATACAGAAGGTTTGAAATGGTATTTAGCAGTCAGAGCTTCCAAAAATCATTAAAATTTAATTTGCTTTTGGGGAGGGAGGCGTAAAGCACAGGAGATTATATTCAGTTTATGAGCCTTGACCTTTCCTGCTTAGCCATTTCTCCAGTTTAATTTTGGTTCATGAAGTGCATATTTCATATGGCTCTGGTTATTATTACCTACTTCTTATTTTATTATTACTTGAATGTATATGGGAGGCTATCATTTCCTTTATTGCTGTGGGAGACAGCATCCTGTATCAGGCAGGAAGTGCATGGGGGAAACAGTTAAATGTTCTCTGTGCTGAGACTGCAGCCAGCTTCAGAAGAGGGAGCTGAACAGATGCTCTGCACCTCCAGACGTGTTCCTGCCATCAGTGCTGAGAGGACATCAAGGTTTTTAACAGCAAAATGTCTGGGCTCCCTCAAGCCCTGCTGATTTCCCAGCCATCTGAGCGGATGTTCAGACCAGTCACTTAAAGACTCTATTGCAGCTGAGTGATGTTTCCCTTTCTCCCAGTGCTTTTGTAGCTGCTCAGTAATGATCATCATGGGTCACTGTTTATTATCCCAGCTTCACAGCAATGTTGTTTTTCACAGCCCCCCACACGACTGTTTTCATTCCATTCTCTCTTTCCTTTTTGGCTTTGAATTCTTCCTAATCCAGGACAGAGAAAAAAGCGGCAAACAATCAAAAAATGAACGTCCCCAGCCAAAAGAGTGTGCCTAGCTAGTAGTCAGATCCCTAAAACTGAGTGGAAAGATGTGGTCCTATCTCTTAATGTATCCAGTTTCTTCCAAACACTCTCCCCCAGCTGCCCCTACCCAGAACTGAGCAAGCAGACCAAGATAAACCACCTGATTAAAGGAGTTTTCAGCTGTGAAGTCTTTGTACCTGCACCCATGGTCAAATCTCCCAAGACAAGATAAAAAGAGCCAGAGAGGGGTCAAGTCTAATGAGCAGGTCTAAAACATGCAGCTGGAAGAGCACTGAGTAAATATATTGTGGTGTTGAATAAAATGTAGATGGTGCCACGGCTGCTCTGTTCATTGTGCAGTGTATGTATGTGTCTCCTTTAAGTAGAAGAGTGGAGAGGAGGAGTATCAGAACCAGCAGTGCTTGCAAAAAAATCTGTTCTTTAGCCAAGAGGCTTCCATCTCTCCATTTAGCATTTCCCAGCAAATTAATGAAGGAGGGAAAGGTGAAAGGAACTCAGTAAATAAGTCTGAAATCAACTCTCGCAGTGCCTGGTGGAGCTGCAGGCAGGTGATTAAAGGCCTCCTTTCATCAATATTTGATTTACACCAGGGGTTCTTCATTTTAAGTAATTTCTCCCTGTGTCTTGACAGGTGGGTTGGCTGCACAGCCGCCATCAGCACACAAACCTTCAGTGCTGGAATTGTGATAGGCAAACTGCATCCCTGCACATGGGTTTGTGCTGGGCTTGACCACCTGCACTCACAAGAGAACACACAAAGCTCTTCAAAGCAGCAGCAGCAGATATTTGGAGTTACAACAGGACAAACTGCACCAACATTCCTTGAAAAACACTCTTTTTTGGGAACTGCTGTTAAGATGTTCTAAGATCAGCCAAAACCCATCTTTAGTAAATTTCTATGTGCCTGAGCTAGCCAGGGATGGTGAGAATACAGTGCTTAGATTAGCTTGGTTGAAACGATTTTAATCAGGAAGAAGCACAGCAGACAAATAGTTGGTGCTCTGTGAGCTCTGCAGCCACTTGGATCCAAATTTATTTTTCTTTAAATCTCCCCATTTCAAATGTGTCAGGAATTCATTCTTCCCCAGAAAAATAATTGTGTAAAATTGGGGTGGTTCATAATTTGTAAATAAATGTCTGAATTGGGAGCTGACAGTGGAAATGTTGTAAGGAGAAGGCTAGAAGGCTTTGCTTTTCTAATCTAGTTTAGTAATTCCATGTCCCATTATAACAATGTTTCTGGACATTTTATTGACATCTAGCTGCTGTGCAGGGCTTGTGATGATGAAGCTTGAAGCAGCAGTGCTTTATTAACAGGGGTTCTTTTGGAGAAACTCGGAAACTGGGGAGCTACAGGACTTGAAATTAGCACTGATCACCATTTATTTGTGAGAACATTGCAGGTGAACCCTAAGGATGATTCTTTCCCAGTGCTTTTGGCTGAGGCTGCCTTGGAGTAGGAGGAGAGCATGAACTTGTTTAATTCACTCAGTGTTGTTTGGTTTGAGCTGAGAGACTCCGTGAGGGGCACAGGACAGAGAACAAAGCATTCCTCCTCCCGTGACGCTGAGAATGTGCTGCTTCCCTCTGCAGCCAAGTTCAACTTCAGCACAGATGTCCTCTGTAAATATAACCAAGTGTCCTTCTGCCTCTCACTCCCTGAGCATCTATGTCAACTGTGCTCACCAATTCTGATGCAGAAATCTCTTTGTTTAAGCAAGCAGTGGAAATAAATATCTAGGAAGTTAGCAGAGTCCCCATCAGTGAAATTCTGCAGATAAGTTCAAACAAACTTCTGTGAGGAATGGCACAGCTCAGTCTGGTTTTGCAGCTTTACTCTGGTTTCACAGAAAGGATTCTTTCCACCAAAGCAACTGAGCAAACAGGCAGTGTCAAAACCTGTGATTGCTATAACCATCGGGGGTAAACAACCCTGATATTTGGGATTTAAAAATGCCTTTATTAACTACAGTAGCATTGACACAGTGATGTAACACTTCTAAAAACGAGCAAATCAACAAAACAGTGCTACCTTAAAATTGTCTTAATTTAAACTAAATTTTGGCATTCAAAGTTTTCAGAGTTGTTCTCATCCTCCACTGCCAGTGTGCTGTGCAGCCTCAGAGGCTGGGTCAATGAAGGGGCACACCGTGTCTTCAAAAGAGATCAATTGCAATCCCCTGAAGACTGGGCTGCATTACCATTACAGAAGATCACTAATCAGCAGCAACTTGCTCTCCTGCATTGGACATGTGTAACTTATCCCCCTGCATCAGCCCCTCTTTCAAAACTCCCACCAATCTCCAGCTACCTGTGTGGAGGATTGAGTCAGGTCATGGTTTTGCCCTGCTGAACCCTGGGTAAAGTGCGACTCAGACACTGGGGGATGCTGGAGTCTGAAATAAGCAGGAATTTTTCTCTTTTTTTCTCATTTTGTGAGGGAAATAGAAGTCTTGAGAAGTAAACTAGCTTTTATTAGATGCAGAAATTTGAGTGATAAAATTTATCCACATTCAAGGTGTTCTTCATATTCATACTAGGCAACATTTTCAGGCAGCTGGCAACTATAACTACTATGTATTTATTTGACTTTTAGTTTAGTTTTTAGATGCCCACTTGTGGTGACATTTTGCTACCTGCTTGCTAAATATATTTACATCCAGCCATTCCTTTTTTAAACAAGAGGAGAGAAAAATGGGAGGAGCACAAGACACATCGACCTTTCAAGATGGCTGGGATTAAAATACAAACTTTATTAATCAGATGATTTGTTGCAGTTATTGCAGGGACAACTGCATTTTCAGCTCACCCTGGCATCCTCTGAAATAAATAATGCTCAGAATCCATCACCCCTCAGCTGACTCACACTCTGTTCCCACCATGCACAGACTGGGCTTCCCTGTGATTTATCACAGCTGCCCTAGCAGCCCTAGGCTCATTGTCTGTAGCCCTAGAAAAAAATATTCACGATAACTAACTACTAAATCACCTCCATGGAGTAAAACATGGATGTAGAAAGGAACCACAAAGCAGATACAATTCCAACCAAGGAATGGTCTGTATCCATGCCAGCTTCGTTCCCCCTCTGGTTTGACGCTTCTGTTTAATTTCTTCTTGTCTCTTGTCCCTGTGGTTTGCCTTATTGGTCAGGCTGCCTCTGCAAAAACTGCTGCCTGTGTCCACCTGGAGACTCCACGAGGTTTAAGCCATCCCCTTCCCATGGCCTCACCTCTCCACCACCTCTGAGACAGCTTTTAATTAATCTAGGGAGCCTTTCCATCCCTGAAAAACCAGGGAAACCCTGGAAGCACGTTCCCCTGACAGCAGCATGGAAACAAGATCCCCTGCACTGTCAGACCACACATTCATAAAACAGTTCCACAGCAATGCTGCACTGAACCCTAGATCAATAATGTTTCTCTTAGCAGACTCCTTGATCAGAAGAATAAATGCTTGCAGGTACGGCACTGATTCAAAATTCTATTTTCATCCATGTACTTGGATACGTGCATTGTATTCTACAGTGGATAAATGCAGTGTTGAACTGCTGGGACCAGCAGAAATACTGTTTGTCTGTCATGGTGATGATACCAGCAGATATTAAGTGGTTAGCAGTATACAGAGTCCAGAAGTACTCATCTGTCATCTTGCAGCAAATGTGGCCTCAATACCATATGTAAAGATTGTATCATAATAATTTCCTGAGTTTTCCCAGGTGTATGAGTGATTTTAATACCACTTGTTCTAATGGTTAGGGAATTTGCTAATAAAAAGTAATCTTTATGAATTTATTCATAAGTCAAATATGGCACAGAAATTTAAGTTCTATAGGAAAAAAAGTGTTTCTAGGAAAAGATAATAATGAATAAAAGAAATTCACAGTTATATTATCTTCTCAGTGAGGACAGTGTGTTTGAAAGTCAAAAGGTTGCTTCTGCAAGTTGGAAATTGATGCCAATTCTCTTCCTACCTCCATTGCCCTTAGGCTGTGGAATGCCTTTTCTTGCTTAAAGTAGATGATTTTGAGAAAAGGTTCGGTCAGCCTCCTTAAGACACAGTTGATCTTCTGGGCTGAAGTTTATGAGTTAAGGAATGGATATAGTGATCTCTTTTTAGACAAAGACAAGGTGTTCTGTCTTGGGTAGACTGCATTTTTTTTTTAAATTTTATTTTAAGTATAGAATCCTTTTTTAAACTCAGGCTGTAAGATAACTTTGATAAAGTAAAGCTTCTGGGGTTTTTTCATCCTGCCCTAGTAGCCACTGTTCGTTGCACAGAGAACTTTCTGCAGCGCACAGCTGGGAACTGTGTCCTGTTTCTTGATTCTGTCCCACTTTACTCAGTCTTGTTGAAACTAGGGGTTTGTATTTTGTTACTACGTATGGAAGATAAGAATTCTAATCCATTTGCAATTAGAATGGGAACAGGGAAGGTATAAATACATTAATGTCCACCAATTAATTTTCACAAGCATGTTCCAATATCCCACACAGCACGGGCGCGCTGTTTTCACAGCGGTTAAAAAACGAGGCTGTGCTGTACCTGATGTGGCCAGAGCAGGTTTGCTGTGCAGCGTCTGGACAAATGGAAGGCCCAAAGCAGCCATAAAACAGGTTTAAAGCTCGGTAACATCTGAACACTGTTTCCTGCCTCTAGTTCTCGTTTTTGTACTTGGCATGAGCTGCCATGACCTCTGCTGCTGTCCTTTAACGGGATAACTTCAGCAGCAAGGCTGATTTGGCCTCAGCTGTCTCAAACTTCTACTGAATTCCACTTGCACCATATGTGCCTGTGATTGTGCCTGTTGATTTAGTGCTGTGGGCTCTACTCCCACTCTCTCCACCTTCCCATCCCAAAAGAGCTCACAGAGTTCACTTGCACTACTTAATTAAAGACTTTATTACACATAGCTGGCCGTAACCAGGGTTGTTAGAGCCTCTTCCCTTCCCCCTTCACCCTGATTTTTCTACCAGTAAATGTCCAGAAGTTTCTGTTGCAAGTGCCTAGAATAATTAATCCTAACTTGAGCATTCCGGACTAAAGAAATGTATATCTTAAAATCAGATATGTAGCTTTAGAGACATGTAGACTTATCCTAGTAGCAAGTCACTTGGAAAATCAGTTTATTTTAATGGGCTTAGTACACAGAAGTGCCTTTTTCCATTGAAAAACTATTAGAGATCTGCAAGTTTTATAACTTGAAAGCCCCTGAATTAAAGGCAGGTTCCACAAGTAGAGTACAAGGAAATATTTTGTTCCTCTGTTTTTCTGTTTGAGATGATGATGGACCTCTCCTTCCCCACTTCATTCCTACATTTCTGTAAACACAGACCCTGACTCTTAAAATTTCATTTTAAAACAAGCAATTATGTCAGGGTAAAAAAAAATCATTACTCATCTTCATATTTAACTTGTTTGAGGTGCACACAAATATTCCTTTTCCTTGTAGTGAAGAGGAAAAATGTTACTTCTACATTTGGTATTCTGGCACCTTCAAAACACACTCATCAGAATTAATCTCTGTTTAATTACCACTTGCATTTTAAGCTCTAGAAATGTCTTGTCACTACAAATTCTGCAATACAAAATGTATTGTATTCATTACTCACTTTGTCAAGGAATGGTTGGAGCCCAGCTTTCTGTACCAAACAAAATTAACCAGTTGTCTGTAAAAACTCTGTTTATTTCTTTGTTTTTTTCACTGTTTACTGCTCATTGCTTCTTTTGCTGCCTTAACCATCAACTCATTTGTGAACTTTCACTGTCATAGGAGCATCATTAATGTTGAGACACAATAACCATAATAACCAGCGAGGTTTTTTTCCCTGAAACAAAAAAAGAAATGCTGTTCAGTCTACAAGGTGCAGCTTTCTATTGATCCTTTGCCATAAATAAAAAGAAAAAAAAATATTTTAAACACTGGATGTGCTGAATCTTTCAGTTGTATGCAGTTATTGACATACTCTTGAGGCACATCATAAGTCATGGCTTTCTGGATTAAAATGATGGGATAGTGACATATTTTCTGTAGGTAAACACCTTCCACAGGTTAATAGGGGAATCTACAGAGAAAAAGCATCTGCTAGTATATAAAAGAAAGGGTTAAACATGGAGAAATTTGGTTTATTCTCTAATGCTACGTGTGGTCTCTGAAAATCAAAGCAGGAAGCATCATGGAGCTTGGGAAATGATGAAACCACAAGTCATTTTTAACTAATTCCTCTATGCCCTGTCACTGAATTTTACAAGATCCAGCAGAAAAAACCCACCATGTGGTTTCATTTAAACATCTGTTGGCTCTCCTAGGGGAACCCCACGAAGCAAAGGAGTGCAAAGAGGACAGGATTTGGAGTCTTGCTTGGTACTGACATGTCCCGTGTCCCTTTCTGTGCTGGAACCCAAAATCCAGTGGTTCAGGGGGACCCACAGAGGCTGCAGGGAAATGGAAATATAATTCCATGCCAATAAAAATATGGAGGAAGAATTGGTGTTCTCTGCACTTTCTTGCTCCTACAGTTACCTCTGGCTGCTGTCAAGACCTAGATCTAGGTTAGAAGGTACCCTGGAGGTCTTGGCTTTTTTTTTTTTTCTCTATTAAATAAAAATATCTGTCTGCCTTGCCACATTTCTGTTTCAAATCTCTGTGATGAAACTATGGACTTGTTCAGAGCACTTATCACAAAGATAAGCAGGTAATTTATAGCAAGATCATGACAGCTTCTGAAGGTGCTTGTGTACAGAGCCTTTTGCAGGCAGAGTCCTCATTTCTGGGTGGGCCTTTGTGTGTGGTAATCATTTTGAAAGCTGGAGCACAACTCTGAATTAAGGGGGTTTTTTGGGTTTTTTTTGTGGTATATGTCTATTTTAGTTTGACTGGCTCTTGAACTATTTGGGATTTAAGTTTTTTTTTTTTTCAGTTACTTGTCCAGCATTTTGCTAGTATAAACCTTGAGTAAATAAGATAATGAACCTTCTAAATTTCTGAGGAAAAAAGTTGGATAGCAGGCAATATTTTAACAATAATTTTTGAATAAAAATAGAGCTGAGATAGATTATGAATTAGAAATTGCTATTTTCCATAATATACATAATCCTATTACTTTTTATGCCATTATTTTTTTCCAAGAAATTAACACAACAATCTAAGAACAGTTATGAGAAATTAAGTAAGAAACTATGTTCTTGACAATGATGCAAATGTTAATGACAACAATAAAGTCCTTCATTGGCTCTTAAGGATCACTGATAACATTTTCCTTCTGCCTGTGTTGAATTACATTACAGAATTATGGCATGGGCATCCAACTATGCTGCTGAGAAAAAGAACTTGTTTCCTTTTTAAAAATTACTGATTCAAAGATACTGAAAGTAACACTGAAGTTAGTTAAAAAAATCTGAAACAAGAATTTGGGGAGTTAGTCCTCTTCGAGAGAATTGTTTCCATTATCTCTATGGGACTATGGTACAGGCATTTCCAAGTATGTTCAGTCCTAAAATCTTACAATATGCATTTAGAAATAATGCAGTTGCCTTTTCATCAGCAACATTTGTAAGATTTTTGCAGTGCAGTATTTTCTAAGGGAAATATTTAACTAAACTTCATTTGTTACTTGGAAGCTTTAGTGATTCAAGTCTTTTCTTTACTCTTAAAATAGCACAAAATATGAATAACGTTGCCAATATGAATAGTTCTGAATGTAACAAACAGGACTTCCAGAGCAGCAAAAGCCTTCCCTGCCATAAATTAGAGTCTCTCCTTTCCATATTTTGCTCAGGTCCAGTTTAAAAGATGTAGGACTGTTGTTCCACTCCTGAGGATGAAGAGAAAATCTCTGAGATTTCAAAGAATCAGAAGGAGTTTTTTTATTGTAATAATCTATTCTTTTTTATAGGGTCTTTTGTTAACAGTTACTTGATTAGTTAAATGATACAATGCTTCTCTACCACTATTGGTTGAGATAGAGTATGTTTTGAAAATACACACAAGAATAGAATAAATTAAAGTGAAAAATAGTATTTGTTATTTTGAGAACATGAGATGTTTACAAAACTTCTATTAATCTTCTCTGATAACATGAAATTCTTTGCAGAGTTGTCTCCTAAGAAGGTAAACTGTTTTCTCTTGGGAAAGTCAGAGTTTGCTGCCAAATTTCTCTAAATCCCACTGCAAGTCAGCCCCACATAGGACTGATGCACCCTGAACACCCTCTAACAGCAAGAATTAAACTGTTGTAGAGCAAGTCTGTCAGGGCAAAAAAGGATGGAGCACACCCTGAGAAATGCTTCATTTCCAATAAATCCAGAGCCTGCTGAATTCTATTGCCAAGGGATTTCGCTATGTAAATCTCCCTGCCCAAAGCTTTGCTGAATTTTATAAGAACAGAGCGTTCTCTTTGTGTTGCTAAACACAATAGTTAGTGGGTCTTGTGACCTCACTCTCCAGGGATTGGATCTTTAAAAAAAACCCAAAACACAAACCACACTGCGATGAAGAAAAGCTGTGCAATGCACTGTGCAGCATAAATGATGCCCCGGAGATCCCCTAAACCAACGCAGGAGCTGACAAGAAAAATTTGCAAATGCAAGAGGAATTTTGTCAGGGCGTGAATAGCTGCTGGCTGGCCGTGGGGATAAAAGGAGAAGGGTGCTGGAGGTGACAGCTCAGCAGCCACACGCTGTCCTGCCAGGAGAGTGCCTGGCCCTTAATAGAGTAGTCAGGGGACAGCGAGAGCTGAGGGCTTAAAGGAGTCAATGCAGCAAAGGGGTGAGGTCACCCAGGCACGCCGTGGGGTTATTTCCAAAGCAAGATGCAGAATGAATCACCAATTTCTCTGTGCAGCTCTTCCTCTCAGCCTCATAGCTGGGGCTTGGTCATTCCCGAACAAATCTCATGGGTTTGGTGGGAGCTGATCTCCCTGTGGCTGCTCCATCACTTCCCATGTCTCATCTTCTGGGTTTCCCTTGCCGGACAGCAGCAAGTCCAAGGCTTGGTGGCTGCAGAGACAATCTTGAAAGTTGAAGCTGAGTCTTTAAATTTGAAAGCTGAAGGTGGCTCACTTCGTAAAAATGCAGATAAAATGTCAAAAAATACACGATTACTATAAGCTAAAATTTCAGCTATTTCTTCTTTGGAAAACTTGTGCTGCTTCACAGAATAATTAAATTCTGCCTTTTTTTTTTTTTTTGGTTTGTTTGTTTTCTTGTTTTACCTTTTTCCCTATATGTCTTTCCAGTTAGAGGAATGTGGGAGATTGGCAGAGCTGGTGAACTCTTTGACAGGAGAAGGGAAAGTCCTAGACAAAGGCAGAAGGAGATGCTGCTGGAGAATCTATTTGCAGACAATTTTGAACTCACAGTTTGAGAGGTATCTGCTTCTGTTAACTCCCATCTCAGTTCTTAGAAATGCTGATTTTAAAAGCACTTTTTTTCCTGCAGCCTAGGACAGAAGTATTGACCTGAACTCCTTTCCAGCCCAAGAATTACTTTCAAGTCAGTATTAGGTTAAATGTAAATCAAATTACTCACAAATAGCACACCTTTGCATAAAATGAATGTATATTCTCTGAAAATGTTGCAAAATCTAATGGATTTGGGGGGTTTTTGCTTATTTTCTCTTAAAAGTCTGTCATAGTCCCTGTAGAAGTTGAAGAGATTTTTCAGTCTAGAAGGTTGTCTCCCAAATAACCATATGAAAACAGATGAAAAATTGCTTTACATTTTTGTTCCTGTAAAGAATGATAAAAGCAGCAACTCAGATGTTCCACAAAAGAAATAATAAAAAGCCTTACCAAAAAAAAACCCCTAAAACAAAACTAAACCCTTTTGTTTGTTTTCTTTTTCTTTGAAATTTTTTTTTCTCGTGAAAAAATTCTGTAAGAAATATTGTGTAAGATGGTTTATATGGTAATTTCAAAAAAGCTGAAGAGAGCTTTTTGAATTCATAGGGACATCTAACTCACCCTGGGTCTCCTCAGCCCATTTTTTTTTCTGAAGTTTCAGCCCCTTTTTCTGAAGTCTTCAGCTAAATGCACAGAACTGATTTGCCTTTTATTTTTATCCCCATTTATTGCAATGTTTGCTGAAGAGGCGTTAGTATTTATCATGTCACATTCAGTCATCAGAGTAAATACCTGCTGTGTGCCTCATTCTGGTTTTGACTTGATTTATGATGCTGTGGAAACACTAATATTAGTCTTTTAAAGATTAAAACAATGCTCAGACAGAATGGACGGTAATCACTTTTGAAAAGGTTGGATACTGTGATTTATAGGATTCCTTGAATATAAAGATTTGATCTTTGAATGTTTTTATCCAGATGCCATGTCTTATGAATAGCCAAAATTAAGCTGACAATATTAGCATATGACTGGCATTACAAAGAAATTAAATATATTACATATAGAGATACATTACGCTGTCCTGAACATGAATGTATTATATGAACATGTTTATTCTTCACAACACCTCTTTAATTTTATTCATCAAAGGTATTGTACACCAAGTCCTTCTTCTCCTTTATTGCAGTGTGAATTTAGCATTCATGAGTCTTGCCAGATTAACAGAAAAATAGCTCCTCACGGCCCATTCTGCAAAAGCCCTGCATAATTTATTGCAGAAGAAACCAATATGGCCATATAGACATTTATCAATGCAATTTTTCCTATAGGTTTTATGGGCCAATGTGTGTAATTCAGTACTTCTCGGCGCTGGAATTAAGGCTATTATCTATCCAGCCCATTGAAACTTTTCCTTGAGAGGTCCCACACCTAATCCAGGCAGCCCTTCTGAAAATGGGCAACAAATTGCTGCCTGCAGTTATTATTGTGATAATTAACCTGTGGTTGGTGTCCCCCATGATATGCACTGCCAATTGTCATGGTGCCTTTGATGGAGCAGACGAATTTGGCTAGATCCCTTTGGCTGCTCATAACCTGAACAAATCCAAAAAGGTTCATGGCTCAGTCCAGCTCTGCTCCCACAGCTGTGGCTTTCCAGGCTGGTAATTATGAACTGGGATTGAAGCCTTTTTTTAGCAGCCTGGTAAAACTCCATCAGAAGGTAACAATTTTCAGTCTTGCATTTGTAATGGCCTTTACTTCGTGATTCGACAACTACTGTTTGAACTCTTTTTGTGAAGAGTTTCTCTGTGGTGTGAAGGGCTTCATCTGTTATCCCTGTCCTACTCCTGTATTAGTTACTTGCTAGTCCTGGCACAGTTATTTCTACTATTAATTATCTGTACCACAATGGTGTCTGAAGAGCCTGGTGAGGACTGAGCCCGTGCTGCACTCAGTGCAGTGCAAATGCATGCAAGGTCTCTACCCCTGCCCTGGAGATAATAGCTCTCGTTTATTTTTGTATCTGAGATGTTATCACCCCGTTATCTGGACAAATGTTTATCTCTCGGCACCTCCGTGGAGCGGTGGGATATAATCCCCAAGTCAGAGATAAGGAACTGAGAGATTGTGACTTGTCCAAGGTCAAATGAAAAAAATCTGTGCCAGAGCTAAGAGAACGTAAACGTCTGATCCTGCCTCTTGTGTTAAGTATGTAGCTTCTTTCTGGTTTCAATAAGAAATAGATTATCTCATATTGGCTTTAAATTAGGAAATCTTTAAATTGCAGAGCAGCGAATAAAGTGACCTGGGCATTTGTCTATTACAATTAGCTACTCATTTCTACTTTTCATGGATGCCTGAATCCTTTCCTTTGTCTTGAGAGCAGCTTTCCTTCCCATCACATTTTTAGCTGGTTTCAATTAGTGTAACTCCACCCATCTCAGGATCTTCCCTTAGACTTTCACTTTTCTTAGCCTTCAGAAGCCCCTCAAAGTTTACCAAATCCACTCACCTTGAATCGTGACTCACTGTACCCCCAGGGTCTCATTTTGTTATATGTATATGGGGCAGATATTCTTGGAAGAATTCAACATCGTTAATTTGCTTGAGATTTTTTTTATTTTGTGTTTGGAGGGGGGTTGTTTTGTTTTGTTTTTTCCTTTTTTTTTGTTTTTTACTATGGAATGTTTTCATTAGAGATAATGCAAAGTCCTTATTTTTGCTTTTTTTTTTAATTGAACTGCTCTTGTGTTGCTATTTTTTCATCCTCCTGTTCTGACTACTCCAAAAAATTAAAAAAACCCCTGGCAATATTTTCCAGCTGGGTTTTTTTAAGCGGTGCTAAGGCTCGATGAGCACAGAGTGATGGCCCACACACAGCAATGTGGGGCACACCATGTCATTGACAGGTTTATATTCTCTCATAATAAGAATTTCCATTGAAAGCCACGAGTCTGAACTGAAGAGAAGCACGAAGGTGCACATGGACATATCTGAGAGAAAGGCGGAGAAAGCGCTGCCTCTGAGGCAGTGAAGTGTGGGAGGCAGAGAGGGAGGTGAAAGGCTCAAAGAGCAGGATGCTATTCCTGCTGCTGCGCCTGACCTGGCCTCTGACATTAAAAAAATCACTTCTCTTTGCTCCTGTTCAGCTTTGATGTGCTCTGTGTCCAGCTGCAACTTTTGGGCAACATAACTTACATTGATACCATGATAAATTTCTTGATCATCCTCTAGGCAATTACACAGGAAATCCACCAGACTGAAGCACAAAAAAAAAAAAAAAAATCAGTTTTCAATTTGACAGGAAATAAACCAAACAAATTCTTGCCCGCCCACTTTTAGTAGAACCAATCTTTGCTACAATTATAGACTGTAGAGAAAGGATCATACTGTGGAGAGACTGATTTCTTTTATCATTTCAAGTACGTATTTTCAAATTATTTTGGCTTATATTTGTCTCTAGGGACAGGCATGCTTGGAACACCATCATTCTTGCCTTGTCTTTTCTTAACATCTGTCCCCTAAATAACATTTCCAATATATGGATATATATATTTCATGGGATTAACTTTAACCCAGGACTATTGAATTTTCCTGCAGATGATTATGTTCTACTGTTTTGGGTTTTTCCTGCAAAGTACTACAGTCCCTCTGTAAACCATAACATTTATATTGTGGAAATGTTTTATTAATTTTTCACCAGAATACTTCATATGTTAATCAGAATCTAAGTGGTAGTTTGAGGAAACAGGATCATCTCAAAGTAAGAATTGAACATGCGTAATTTTATGTTGTTTGCTTCAACTTCTAATGTATCCAAGCTACCCATCTCCTCTGAAACTTCTCCTCTTGGCAGCAATTTTATTCGTTTTTCTACTTTTTTATTAATTTTTCTACTTGTGCCATAAATACAGCCGTCATCTTTTCCAATACTCATTTGATCTTTTCCTCACAGCCATTAGAAAGCTTCTGTAGCAACAGGCAGGGCAGAGTTTTTGGGGTTGGCTTTATAAAAATGTGAATTTTCTTATACTGCCTCTTGCAACTTTCTACTTAGGTTTGGGGTTTGTACCTTTAATAGGAATTTTCTCAAAGCAGTAAACCCTGACTTGCATCCTTTTACCTTTGATTTCTTCAAAATTAATAACATTGTCTGGCTTTCTCACATCAAACAGCATGAAAAATGTGCTGTAGCACACCCCACATTTCCCAGAAATTCCTCTGGGCTGATTCTGCTGTTGTCATTCCCCCTGTTTTCCTTTGAAAGCTCTTCCAAAGTGTTGTTACCACTGTAATTCTTACATCTTATTCAAAATGTTGGCATTGGCTTGGTTTCCAGTGATTCCTGTGACATTTGCTGTTCCCTGTAATATAACTTATTCTTTCAAACTTGAGCCAGCACAGATTTTTTTTAAAATACCAATTCTTTATGGAAATCATTAAAGTTCTCTGTCATATCACAGTGCTCGAGCAGCACAAGGAGCAACATCCTTTGTTTGGATAAATCAATATGAATATGAAATGAATTTTGTCCCTTTCAATAGAGTTTGAGTGTTTTCTCTGTTTCTCTAAATCCTTGCTGTTTTCTTTTTAACGGTTAACCTCCTTAAATTGCTTTCATCCTTAGACTGGTTTGTAGTGTTCAGAAACATTTTCCACTCTACCTTCTGTTAATAGAAATGTGTGTGTTTTCTATTCAATGCCACATGTTAATCACTACCAGAGAGAGTGACAGAGCTGCCTTTTATTTGGTGGCTGAGATTTAAAGGGGTTGCTATTCTGCAAAATGAGGTTTATGGCTCATACCAAAGCCTATTTCTCCTCAGTGTTATAAAAGTGGCTTCTTCTCATCCTTTCTTTTTCTCCCCACGAGCCTTTTCTCTCAACTGCTGGCTGACACTGCAATGGAAAAGAAAGAAGAATTAACATCTTCTGCTATGCTGTAATATAGAATAATAAAAAGAACCCTAACATCTGTCAGCACCTGCTCTGCCTAGAAATTGTATCCCAATCCACAGGTGCTTGGTTACCAGGTTTTGTAATCTGAATCTGTAATTTTGTGTTTCCCAGAAGAACAAGGACACCCTGTACCTTTCACTTGTACTTTTATTTTGTGTTTGTCAACTTTGAGAATGGATGTGATCTGTTGTTGTTATAGAATCTTTCCTTTTACTTTGTTTTTTTTTTTTAGAGTGCTATCCCAATCCCATTTCTTCTTGATTTCTCTGCTCATTTGACACTGACCTTGCCAATTTATTTCATCCTGTGTGTCAGTTACCCTTTGTGTACTGAAAAACACATTCCACCTAAATTGCTTATAGGTTAATCCCTTCCTTATAACTTCAGTCACTGACATCTTGCTTTTGAATTAGTTACTATCATTTTCTTGACCTTATCAATCTCAACAGTGTCCTTCCTTCTTCTAAACCAGCAACCAGAACTGAATGCTCCAGCCTCACTACAATCTCAAATG
Source organism: Irena cyanogastra (assembly GCA_013397155.1). NCBI lineage: Eukaryota > Metazoa > Chordata > Aves > Passeriformes > Irenidae > Irena > Irena cyanogastra. The sequence continues at coordinate 485,430 of VWZV01005527.1, read as the reverse complement.
CAGCTCAAAAGCTAATAATGATCATTCTGTTTTCTCTCCAGGCTCCAAAAGAAATGTTTGTGATGCTTTAGGCTTTCTTACTGTGCTGCAGAGCAAGCTGCATATGCCAATTAATTAATCATGGATACTTGAGAGGTTTTGAGAGGCAGGAGCAAGGGGTTTGTAAGTCATGTATGACTTGGTTATACTATTAAAGTTCCACCCTCCTATTGCTGAGGCACAGAACACGAGGGGGAACAATTTCCAGGTCTCAGACACCTCTTTACTGGGCTTTGGAGTTCTGTGAATGTTATACAAGCAGTTCACTTAACCTTTGGGAGGGGGACTGTCTTCTGGTGAGTTATAGTGCATGATTTCATGAGCACAATTTATTTATAGGATCTGAAAAAGCAATTTCCTCTTCAGCCCGTGATAGGGGGTTCAAAAATAAAAAAAAAAAGAAGACCCCTACAGATCCCTACAGGGTTGCCAGAGATAAGGCACAGACCTTTCTTACTAGAAGTCAAAACAAAGCATGTTTCAGCTCATGGCTATCACTTTTGCACAAGTCTCTTGATACTACCAAACCCCAGCCCTGGCTTCCTGTCTTCAGATTTGCCTTGCTGTTTTAATTTTTTTTATTTAAAAAAAAAAGTCGGCATTATAGTTGTAGAGAATAAATTCTATTGCTGGAGGACAATTTTGTTTTAAAAGTCTCAACATATTTAACTCCCCACCCTGTCACAAACCACATTTAATTGAAAGTTGCCCATCTCAGACATTCACATTTATGTGTAGTTAGCAGCTGATAGTACTGCAGGTTATCTTACTGTATTCTGTGCTGGGTTCATATCTGCCAAAATCAGTGTGACAACTGTGACCCTCCTCCCACAGGAATAGCAGTGATGTGAAAATTTCAATCCAGCGCTGGCTGCCTCCCAAATTTTAAGGCCTGCAAAGCGATGAAGGTGTGACAGCAACAGTCCCAGTGCTACCTGATGATTATCAGGGCCATTATAAGGGAGGTGTTGGCAGAATTTCAAAGCAACAGCAAAAGCAGCCCTTTTCACAAGATGTGGTTGTATGTGTTTATAAAATAAGACTGATAAAATCCTAAATTATGAAGGAGGCAGAAGAGGGCAGGGATTAGAACTGAAACACTTGTTCCAAATACTCCTAAATTCCAGTGTTCCATCCATGCACTTTCAATAACATTTCTATCATCCCATGGTAGTGAATCCTATTAACAAAGTTTCAAATATAAGAGTCACTGCTTACATGCATATTTTAAGGAATTTTCACTAAATTATTCTGAGTTGAAGTCCATCTAAAATCTGGAAGCATTCAATAATTTTTCTGGCAGATTATATTCACTATTCAGTGAAATTATTATACTGCATGAAATAAATGGTAGAGAGAAAAATAATGCAATGGTTCAAACCCTTCTATATTTGCAGATTTCAGCTGTCCTCTGTAAAAAAACACTTTTTCTTTCCATGCTGCTCTCTCTTTAGACAAAGGGGAGTAATAACTCCTTTCCCGCGTGAGGGAAATTGCAATGATGAAACTTTTTATAGTGTGTGATGTTGATTGTGATAGGGACTGATGAATAGAGGAGATAGAGAAATAGATGGATATGTGTGGGAAAAAGGTGCACTAGTTAAAATAGTATGCATTTTTTCTTTTAATAATCTGTTCATTACAATGAGAAAGAAGCTAAAGTTGGTACTAGATCAATATATGGAGATGATGAGGCGTTGACAGATGCAAAGAAAAAAAAAAACATACAAAAGGACACTTTAAGTTTCAGACTGAAAAATGTGCTTTCCATTGGCCCAGCCTGACATTAAAATAGGTTTTTTGGTGAATAGAGAGGGACAGGATCTTTCCACCAGTTACAGCAAGCAACCAGATTCTATCACATTTGCTCCAGTTCTTCCCAGGAAAGCTCTGGTCCTTCAGAGACTTCCTTCTCCAGATCAGACATCCCTTCCAACAACAATTATGAGAAAATATCTTTTCAGTGCATGACTATAGCCTCTTTCCCAGTATGATAAGATAAAAGGATATTCTCAGATATTAAGATACATCTGAGGTGAACAAATGTTTAATTCTTGGGAATTACATCTTATGTGAAGAATCATATGCGAAGAACTCTGGAAAAAAAATAACTAACATAGGTCAACATGAGAGATTCCTTAGAGGTTGGTAAGGGACAGGAAGCCCAGAGTCCATCCAGCAAAAATAATGCTTTCCCAGAGTCTCTGGCTATGTGACCCCACCCCTGGCAAAGCTGTAAAAAATGAGGCTCCTAATATACTTAAGTTATTGTTTTCAGACAGCTTTGAATGACTAATTGCCTCGTGACACAAACCTACTTAGCAAATTGTGCAGCATCCTGCCTATCAGTCCAGCCTGGGCCCCACTGCGTGCTCAGCCTCATCAAGGACTCGCTCACCTTTCACCACAGTTGCTTTGGGATAATGAAAGAACATCATCAACAAGGCTTCCTGGAGGCAGAGATAAGGATGCTGGAAAAGTGCTAACATGATGGATACAGAGTACATGAGATCCTGCTGGCGATTGTTTTGTTCAGAGGACAAAATACCACTCAGCAGCCAGACAGGGGCTGAACTCTGACCTCAGCATCTGACACTGGGGGGCTGGCAAAGCACACAGTGGGGCTGAAGGTGTGAGCATCAATGAACTCTATCTGCATTGAAAAGTGGTAGAATGGCACAAAATCTGCGCCACGAGGATTAAACGTTAGCCCCACGGTATTTCCCTCAGGATGAGAAACAAAAAGGCTCAGGGGATAGCATTTATGTTACAGGTTTTGCAGTGGAGAGGCTGTTTTGAACAAAGTCAGATGTAAACCAACAGGATGTTTTATAAATTTTGGCCACACATCTCATTTGGGAAATTTAGCACCAAAAAATGCAGGACTTGAGAGCAAGCTCTGCTGTTGCACAGCAAGGAACAGAAAAGCCGAATTTTTGGGGACTGTTTGTTTTGGAAAGTGAATTCTATCTCAGTTTATGGTATTTGATAAATTAGCTAAAAGAGAGAAGACTGGAAAGAAGAAAAGGCATGCATTAATAGTGTTAACAGACTTTTCCAAACAAAATGCTACAGAACAAGATGTTCTAATCCAAGCCGAAAACTTGATAGAAAAAGAGGTATAACGGTTGTCCAATATTGAAAATGAACAATATTTTCTACTTAACTGGACAAGGAGTGGCCATGGCTTTGTTCACAAGCTGTAGATTTCAGCCTTGTAGCAGCCAGAGTACCAGCCAGCAGAATTGTCATGGCACAGACCAAGACTCATCTGTAGGAAAAGTCAAGATATCTGTTTTTCATTGGTGTTGCCCCAGGTTACAATGTGAAAAGGTAATAAATTAAAATCTGCATGTTGTAGCCATGTAAACTCCAGAATAACTCAAATAATTTGTTTCCTTTTCACCCATTTGCTGACTTCTTTACAGTAACAGCTTTGACATGTTGTTGCACACACAGTGAAAGAAAACCTTTGAAATCTGATGATCAATGTGCTGTTTGTGTCTGGGATGGGAATTCCACTGGGCTGAGCATACACCAAATTTCTGTGGAATGGTAACCCTGCTCCTTACATTGCTGAGACTTTCTGCTTCATAGTCTGCCCCCACATATCTGGTGTATTTAAACAGATTTAAATGGGTCCTTTATCTTCTTAGCCTACAGAGAAAATAAATCTCATGCCTTGAGCATGATACCTTTGCATTCTACAGAGCTAAAAACTGTGAGGAGTTACTTTTTTAGTAAGACAGAAGGTTTTAGGAACTACTTTGGAGCTGCTGTCTGGGAGTATAATTCTTCCCTTGACATCCTTTTGCCTCAGTAACCTTGTCTCTCTTAATCGCTGCATTTTTTAACTTGATATTCTCTTCTTTATTTGTTTTCCAATTGACTCACTTTGTCTAGCAGAACAATCTCTAGCCCCACACAGCCCACAGAATTTAAGAGCCCAGGCAAAACTAATTGGAAAGATAATATAAACACTGTGCTCAGAAGGGGAGACATGACACATAAATTACCAGATGCCTGTGAGCTTGTGCCATTCTCAGCCACTGTTTCTTTTCTCTCTCTGTAATTGCTGCTGGGGAATGGATGCAAAGGTGGCAAGATAGAGTTAGTTTACAAATAACTGTGCATAAACATGGAAATCCTCTCTTAGGAAAGACCATGGAGTTCATTGTTTAAATATTTTTCTGACAATACTGTTCTGAACTTTTTTGTAAATACCGAAACCTTAAGCAATTAGGGAATAAGCAACAATTCAGAAGAAAAGTTCTGTGTGAAGTGATTTCCTGATGCTATTCTATTAAAAGAAAAATCTTCATGGTTTTATTTGACAAAGGGGATTAAGACCATGTAAGATGGGTAGCCAGTATCCAATGTAGCAAACTTAGCAAATATAATTGAATCCACCTTTGGCTTAGTCTCTTTGTTCATAAAGGTTTCAAAAGGGATTAAGAAATTATTAAAAACTGCTACAGACATGATAAACTTTGACTTGACTCTCACAATGATAATTTTTTTTGCCCAATTGTCTGATAAATTATTAATAGAATCTTCAGTATGAAATCAGGATTTGTCCATGAACAACAAAAATGGACTACATTTCTTTGCCACAAATATGAAAACCTGGGCAAATTGTGCATATGACTGTGAATTTTTTGTGACCTTAAAGTGGATCTCACCCTCAAGCTGTCAATCAAATGAAAGAATTTAGTGGGCTCAGAAATTCTATGGTTGCAAAGGGAAGGGTTAATTCATAGAGATCAGCAATTGCAAGCTCTTAGTTTGATCAGAGAGGGAGAATTAACTGTGGATGAAAAGTCACCTCAGGTGTAGAGGAGGAAATTGCAGCTTGATTTTTTGTTTGGTCTTTATTTCTTGAAGGAAAGGTAAAATGGTAGAGAGGTGCTTTCTTTCCAAGCACCTTGAGGAATTGTTTCATTTTGGTTTCTACAAAGTATCACTTTTTTACACCTTTGAAAGAATTCTTGCTTAAAGAAATTATTGCTGGGGGTTCCCTTTCCTGTTAAAAGAACAGAACTGTTATTCTGGGTGGATATTTTCATTTATTTGAATAAGACATGGCTTGGTCTGCCTCTGAATTCATGTAGCAGAAGAGTAACTTAAGCAAGGGATCCACGGGGAAAATAACTCCTTGCACTCTTGTAGTATTTAGGTAATAGGAAAAGGTTTTATAGATCTTGGTGTCTCGTTGAAAAGCCAAGAGAAGCAAAGGAAGATCCAAGAGTTGTGTTTATTTAACTGTCATCTTACTCAGGTTTTACTGCTGAGTCCTTAGATACTGCTAAAAACATCTAAGTTCAGCATACATGTTACCTGTTAGTTGGCTGCTAGAAGTGCTGTCACCAGTCAGAAACAGTGATTGTTTGATTATCTCATGTTAAATTACTGCCTGCTGCATTTGTAGCAAAACCATGAAGTCTTATTGTCAACTGCAACTTGATTTATTTAGCGTTAAACAAACCAGGCTAAGCCATCTGTAAACTGTTGGTTTTGCTAAGGGTTTTCCTGTGGTTTTGGGTTTTTTAAAGATTTATTTTTTTCATTGTTTTTCTCCCCTCTCTGTGCCATCTCTTGACACCATGACACAGTCAGTGGTTTACAGCATATCTGAAGCAGTGTCATCATGATGAAGTGGTGCCATCAGGTCGGGCTTCAATTCTTTGTTTTGACAGATACTGAGAGATACTTCATTGAAAATAAGAAGTAAGCTGACATTTGCAAGTGGAAAACTACTTTCATTAAACCTTTTCTCTCTAATTTAAGACCCCCTCACTAATAAATGAAGGTGGCAGGAAATATGTCTGTGTATTAGAGTACAATGAGGTGCAATTTGAAAGTGACACAGATGAAAAATTGTTCCTGTAATAAACTATTGATTTTGTTCATGGTCAGGACTGAAAGAACAGGATATGTAAGAATAAGTGTCTCTGATTCTGAGCAACAGTAAACACAGGGTTTAGTGCTTCAATAATTATATACATTATAGAAAACACAGAGGAGGTGACGGGCGAGGTAGGAAAAAATACAGATGGCTTTTAGAAGAAAAAAAAAATTGGAAGAATGTCTTCCAGTCCTTGAAATACATTCACTTCTGGACTAGTAAACAGAGCTGAACATCTGCTACAAGCAAATCACCTCTGGAGCAATGAGGTGTCACTGTGACAAAAGTGTGTTTTCAAGGCATTAAAATTAACTTGACTGAAGTAAATGGACCAACTGGTTTTAAATACTAGACAGAACAGTTTGTCATAAAATATGTGAGATCTTACTCATACAGCAACATTTTAAAACAGTATGGGCAGCAGTTCTTCAGCAAATAATAAGTTTCAGAAGAGCACTGTTCGGACCCTACATCAGGGCCTGTTACACTGAAATGCAAATAAATTCTCAATGGATACCTATTTATAAAGTTATTTTATCTGTGTTCCTAGAGGTTCTTAGAGCAAAACATTAAGAGGATTATCTCTTTTCCTTTGAATGAGCTTGCTGTCTTAAGGGGGAAAATCAATAATTAGTTTACATGTTGTTCAGAGTCCCCACTCTTAAGCTTCCAATATCTGCTGAAATTCAAAACTGAACTTTTAAAGAGTGCCTGGAGAAAAAGGCTTGTAACTTGACAGTACAAGATAACTATTTGGGGTTGATTTTTGCTTTTGTGTGTATCTGTGACCTTTACTGCAAGGTATATGTTCAACACAGGTTAGGTTGTCTCCACATCCCTTAACCTGACTTCACCCATCTCCACTCTCAAAAACCCCTCCCAGAGCACAGATAAATTTAAATCCATTTAAAATGGATTAAAATGACTCCCTACAGTCAGCTGCTGTTCTCCCACTGTTGCCATTTATTTTAAATGAAAAGCTCAATATCAGCAGCCTGTATCTTTCAGGCTCATTCAGGTGATAAGTTCTGTGTGGAAGCATAAGGTAAAAGATTGGGCAGAGCAGATAAAGGAAAGAAAATTGCAGAGGAAGGGCATTTTGAGTTGGATGTCTACCTTTGGAGCAAGGGAGTTGCTCCTGCCACAAGGGGCTGACCATAGGTTAGACCTCTAAGGAGGTTTAGCTTTTCATGCTGGATCTGGAAGTGCTCCTGACAATGCATTTTCACCTTGAGTAGTATCTGAGAAACGGAGTATTCTGGAGAGTGACTCTTTAAGGCAGAATAAACAATAGGAACTTCTTTCAAATATTGAGGGAACCAGGAATATAACTGGAGATCTGAGGATTACTCCTTTTTCCTGAGAGAAAACAGGATCCATCAGGAGCTAACTTTGGGTGCTAACAAACCATTCAAAACCTGAGTTTCTCTGAGGAAGAGGAAGTGAGAGCTGCCTAATAACTAAATAATGAAAATGTGCAGAAGTGTAAAGGTTCACATCTGCTGAACTGTCCATCCCCCAGACTGATCCTACTATAATTTCTTTATCCTCCTAGGACAAGGAAGGCAGATCCCTGACTCATTACAGAATCTCAGCAGAAGTTTTGTTTATACATGTGTTTTTAGAAGGAAGTGCCTAATGTTTCTAAGTGACAAAAATGTGGTCTGCACTTTGTTTTGTTTCACTTTTTCAGGGATTTTTTAATATACTTTTTTGTTCTCCAGTTATATGGTGTCTTGTGATACTTAAAACAATACATCCCCTGATTGTGAACAAATGGAGGCAGAAAGTTTGGAAAAGTGTTCTAATTGTCCAAAGAGTGAGTGAAAGCATGGATGTGTTTTCCAGGTGGGCAGTGCTGATGGGAAATAAAAGTTATTTAAGGTAGCAGTTGATAGCCTGTAAGAGTAGATTGCACAAGAAACTAGGAGAAGTTTCAGAGACAAAGGTTGTTTTTGTCCAAAGTGCTGATATAGTCAAGGGGATCTGTTCCCTAGTTTTATTACTGTATTCTGTTGATCCCCATAATTTATGGAAAAAGAGGGTTTGTGTCATCCCTCCCTGCTCCTTGATGCATATTTTGTCATTTTGTGTGTATGTGTGTGGCTGTCACTTCTCTCTGAATCTCTGGAAAAGGGCTGCACCTTAAGAAAAGCTGCTGTGGCATTCAGAGGGAAATTAAGTTCTCCTGGCTTTGGTTTGCATAACACTGACATCCTGAAGATTACAAATTGATAACCAAGCATCAAGTGTGAACAGCCAAAAACCACCAGAAAACACAAGGAAAAAACCTAAATGAACACCTATGAATGAGGATCTCTGTGGAGTTAGCTCAAAAAACTGTGACATATCAAGGACACTTCCTATCTGCCTTGGAGATGACTGTTCATGTTGAAGAAGAGGAGAAGAGGTTCAAATTTCACTCACGGAGTCCAGGAATCTGGTGAAAAAAAGAAAGCTAGGCTTTGTTTATTTTAAATTTATATTTTATAAATGGGACATATTATGTAAATATATTATGTATATATATAATAAATAATATATATCATGTGAATTTATATATTCAGCACTGGAAGTACAAAAGATTGAGCTGGATAGTCAAAGGAGCTGTTAATACTGGAATTAACCATTTTGCTCAGCTTTTCTTTACTTCACCTTTCTTCCTTCAAAACCCAGAAGCTTCGGGTCTCCAGTCACAGAAAGAAAATCTAGATCAGAATTTGGGAGCTTGCATCTGACAGATGTAGATTCACCTACAGGTTTGTCAGGTTCTTCAACCAGATCTTCTGTCACAAAATAGTTTCAGTTTACCAAAGTGCACATTGCCAAAGTGTTCTAGTTTGCTGGGGATTTTCTTTGTTTAATGGACTTTCCTGTAATTCAGTCTTTCCTTTCTGTAAGGAACAGACAACTGCCCTTTTAAGGAAATTTGAAATGAAATAGTAATTGTGTATGAGAAAAGTTTTGCTTTGTCTTCAAGGGACACAAAAGAGTGCAAGCTTTAGTTCTAATATGTATTTTGGGAATTGGATAAATGTGGATTCCAGATTCCTTGGAGAATGTGCTGTGAGTTTCTCAAAGCCTGCAGTGCTGGAGATAGTGTTAATAGAGAATATTTTGGAACAGGGAAGGAGGAAAGGAAGCATGGGACTGGGGTAATAATAGCAGATGTAAAAGTGGGCTAAGAAGGGAGGAGTAGCTATTTCAAGGGGGGAGGGCCTACATAATCATGATTTGGGAGCTTTAACAGGGTATCAGGAATATGTTAGGAAGGAAATGTAACTTGAATTAGGCTACCTGGAAGAAGTATGTCTCATATTTAGAAATTAAACTGTCAAAGGTAATTAGGTGACTCAGTTTTCAGTGAGTAGGTCCTGTTAGGAATGTGAAACAAGCTGACTGTCAACTTTCCTGGTGATAGATATTGTTTAACGGCTTATGACTAGACCAGGGAAATATTTATGGCACAATGCAGTAATAAACTCTGATTAGAATACCTATTTAACCAAATAAATAAATATAGAAGTACTCTGAAAATTACTTGAGACTGTTTCACAAAGAGCACGTCCAGGATTAACCTCTTTGACAAGTGTGACAGAGTTTGTTTGTGAGCTTCTTTGCCAGGTAGTTCTGCCAGTAAGATGGGAAATGAACCAAGATGGCTTCTACAACTCACAGCTGTAGGAGGTGGGACAGGTGGGTGGATGTTTTTTGTTTTAATTCAATTATGGTTGATTGATGCCCGTTCTCAAAAAAAACCAAACCCACCATGAAGGTTTTTGCATTGTTGTTGCAATACAAAATAGAGCATTAATGAATAACAACTGCCTGAACCAGTCCTGTTCTATGTAAATAATTATCCAGCTTCTCAGTTCATCTCTTTGCCAGTTGCATGTAAAGCCATTTTTAAAAGGCTTTGGTAGGAGTTGCTGCTTTCAGGTTTGTATATTCCACATAGTTCAGAAAAAAAAATGAAAGGAACATGGCAAAGAGAACTGCTTGAACAATTTCAATTTATTTTTCAGCGTAGTTTTCGAATTCTCACTGCCTACTGCATGTAATAACTGTAGAGATACTAGAGTGACTAACAGATCATCAGGAGAAGGCTGATGACTTATTTAATGGGTGTTGAGCCACCTTGCCCTGCCAGCCTTGCTTGTACTTCAGTAACCAGCTTTGATATCTACCTGCTGTGAATAAATCCTCTCAGCAATGTTCTTTCTATTCCAAGGGAAAAGAGGAGCTGTACGTGTCTGCAAATTCTGCAAGAATGACATGAATTAATCAGTAGTCATCTGATCCAAAAATCCAGATTTCATGGTGAAGGATCTCTTGAAAAGGAATCAGGGCAGAATGAATGTCTAACCTTGTAAGTAACTGCCAAAGGGTGCTGGAACTTCTGCTAATGTTTTTTGGTTGTTTTTTTTTTTTCTTTTGTGGTAGAAATGGTCCATCTAAATAAGGCTGCTACTTGTTAAGGAAAAGATTGAAGCAGTACTCCTGTTGGGGTCTACCTTGCATGGATTTCTGACCCTCACAGAGATAAATAACAACATTCAAGCATTTATTCAAGCATATCCATGAGAACAGCTCATTGTGCCTATCACTTGATTCTTTCAAACCTGATTCTCTACTGTCTACAAGTCCTGTACTACTGCAACACCATTTCAAACGGATGGCTTTGCTTTCTAGGTAGCTCTTAGCAGTGGTCATTCCCATTTCAGAATTCTGCCATTTTGTCTGGCTCAAAGAAATCTCTTGTGTGCACACCTGTCTCTGTAATGGAGCGAATAATCAAGTAGTCTGATTTCACAGAATCATAGAATGGGTTGTGTTGGAAGGGACCTTAAAGATCATCTCCTTCCAACCCCTCTGCTGTGGGCAGGGAACCTTCCACTAGACCAGGTTACCCAGAGCCCCATCTGGCACTTCCAGGAATGCACAGTCCACAACAGGGCAGCCTGTCCCAGTGCCTCACCATGCTTAAACAATTTCTTCCTACTATCCAATCTAAATTTGTCATCCTTCAGCCTAAGGCCATTCCCCCTTGTCCTGTCACTCCATGCCCTTGTGAAAAGTCTCTGTCCAGTTTTTGCAGCCCCCTTTAGGCACTGGGACTGTGCTATAAAGTCTCTCAAGAGTCTTTTCTTCTTGGACCGGACAACTCTCAGCCTGTCTTCGTAGGAAAGGTGTTTCAGCCCTGTGATCAACTTAGTGACCCTCCTCTGGACTCATTCCAACAGATGGTTACTCTGTTTCAGGTGAGTGTTCTGTTTCATCTACCTGCTTATTACCAGATGTTGATGGCAGAAATGACCAAAAGTTCTGCTCTTTGGAAATATTAATTTCTAACATAAAGAAATGCCTGTGATTAAGAAACAGTATAAAATCTGCTTTAAAATCTCCTTGGTTTGGCCTTTGCTATTAAATTTTTTCCCTCCAAGTCTATTCACCATGTTTCAATTCAGGGTACTTTGCATGATAGGAAGTAAAAGCTTATATGCCTGATTTTGGAGGGTAAGATTCAGCCCTGCCCAGTTTGGAAAAGAATTGCTTCCCATGTATATTTTTTGTTTTGATTTAATGTCAATATAAATTTTCTTCTGATTTGAAAACTTTGAAATTGCTGCTTATTATTTCTACTGTTGCCTCCACCATTTTACAGACTTATTTACTTATCTCTTCTTACTGCATCATTTTAGTGCCAATTACACAAAATATGATCCATATGTGGACTGTGGTTCACATTTGTAAACTATGTAAACACTGTCAAGACCTATGAGTTTAAACAGCAGAGTTTACTTCTGCTAAGAAGTATTCTTAAGTCCATTACAAACAACACAGAAGTAGAATGATAGTGATTTCTGCAGACAAACTAAAAAAAAAAAAATCTTAAAGATATTATTTCAAAACGCAATTGATAGAAGGTACAGAAATAGAAACACAGATTTTTGGCTTTGGGATGTGAAGTAAGTTTTGGAAAAGAACAACACTTAAGCCTATAAGGAGGCTTTAAATCTGCAGGAGATGTTGAGTGGAATTAGGCCGATTTGAGTCGTGCAGTTTCACATTGAGCACAGCTATTTCCTTGGAAGTGTGCTGCACAGCATGTCAGGACCTGGAAATATGCTGCCTGTGTAATGTCAGGACCTGACTCAATCAGCAGTTTATCTTTTGGCCAAGAACAGTAGGATCAAAACATTAGGGTAGTGCGCCCTGGCACCTTTAGGATGTTTCAAAGCAAGCTGCTATTGAATAAACTAAATCTCCTGTGCCCTTATTTCTCCTGGCTACAGAGCACAGCCCGACGTGGCAGTTCCACGGGCTCCGGGTGCATCCACCTCCGCCTATCTCTTTAATGCCATGGAAGGATGCAGTGGGAGAATCAGCACAATTTGTCCCCATCTTGTATTAAGCTGTCAGTGAATATCTAAATCACTTCCTTTCCTGTCACTTCATCCCTTGACTACATCCTTCGAGACACAACACCATTCAGCAAGAGCCACCAGAAATACCCTCTGAAATGATATGTAAATCCGGCAATTCATCATGCTCTGTGTAGTACAGGTTTAATTCTTCCTGCTAGGCCTCAATCTGCTGAAACATTACTCTGATATACAGTACAAAAGCAGTAACAAAGATGTTCATATCGGCCCTTTGTGAGCCGGTGGCAGGGAGAGAAATCAATGAAGCCATGGGGACAATGGCTGGGGTTTAAACAGGCTGCAGAAATTTGCTAAGGCGAGGACAAAAGCCCAGGCGCTGAAAAGCGGGCTGCCCAGGAATTCCTCAGGCTCCATTATCCCGCCGAACAATCCTCACTCAGAGAGTGGATTTGCATCTCTAATAGGGTTCAGGGTCTGTTTGTGAAGGGCTTTCGCTGGGGCTGACCCCATCTCTCAAGACCACATTGATACCCGGGCCCGGGCGCTGCCCCGGCCGGCGGCGGGCAGGGCAGTATCATGGGAAAATGCACCCGCTTAAAAGGGAGCGGAGGAAGGCAAAAAAAATTAAAGGCTTGAGGCAGTTTTGGTGGTACTTAGCAGGGAAAATTACTCTGGCAAATAATAGAACCTACTGCTGGTAATTACTGCTAACAAGCTTCCCCCAACCCAAATGTGACACTTGGACTGATGTGAGAAAAGCTGATATAGGCCAAGCTTATTAAGCCTGAAAGAAAGGAGGCTCTTCCCTATGAAAATACAGCACTTGGAACCTGCAAATCCTGTAATCTAGTGTTACCAATTATCCATTAAAATAGAAAATAGAGCTGTAATATTTTAGGTCCTTTCTAGTGTATGCAGTGCCAGATGCTCTAATCTGAAGTGATTTTAAATAGAAAAATATTTTGTGTCACTCACGTGCTCCTGTTCAAACCAAGCCTGGCTTTACTTACTCCATCTTCTTCTGGAGATAGGTTACAATCTGTCTTTTAATACTGCTATGCTAATTTTATTGTTCTAAGTTTTCTGAAAACACAACTGTCTTTACTCTTCAAAAAATACTTTGAGTCAATTGAAACCCTCTCCAAACCTTCCTGGGTGTAGGTTCCATATATGGATTTCCCTGTTCTCTTCAAGTGCATTGCTTTGTTTACATAAAATAATGTCTGTTTCAAAAATTAAAAAAAAAATGAGAACCACACAAATATCCTCTGCATTTTATCTAGAGTATTTAAAATAATTTTCCCAAGTTCAAGGGAAACGTTTCCGGGCTGGCTATGTGTTTAAAGAAGACTATCTAGAAATAGGACTTAATTCCTATTTAACCTCAGTATCCCTCATTTCTTAACAACAGTGGGCTGTAAGTATTTTTCCCCATGCTCTAGGTACAAGCATCTTTGTACAAAGATCAGCTCATCTGCATTATTTCTGTTTTTTCTAGAGGTCCTCCTGAAGTGCTTACACTGGGTGGGGTTCAGTTAATTTCAGCAACAAAAAAAATTTAAAAAAATTAAAAAATACAGTAGTAAAGGAGGTGATGTATGAGGTGCAAGGCAAGACTAAAGGAACAACAGTTACAGACTGCCACAAGGGAAACTCCAGCTGAAAAAAAAAAAAAGGAGAATATAATTCTTTGCTATGAGCAAGGTGAAGACCTGAAATAAGCTCAAATAGGCTGAAGAATCTGCATCCTTGTAGAAGTCAATAGCTTGGTTACATTGAACACTGGGCTTCCTGACTTAACTTAGAAGTTGGTTCTGCTTGAGCAGGAGGTGGGGCTAGGAGTCCTCCAGCTGATCTTTCTGTATGAAAATCTTTCAATAAAGTTTATCTTTGTAATTTGCTCATTATTCCCACCTTCTCTCCTGTTGTGACAGCCTCCGATCAGAGAGGTGATATCTTTGAATACCTGTTACATCTTTGGGTAGAACAAAACAGAACCAATAACTGAGAACTCACAGTGTGAAAATTCACAACTAAAACTTGCTGAAAACAACCTTGAGTTTGCAGTAACCCACTGAATAAAATATCTTGTTGCTACAAAAAAAAAAAATACTGGCTGATTTAAGGATGGGTGTATTTGTTTCCTTGTTTGTATTTTAAGAAGATTGCTTGTAGTCTGTCATTTGTAGGCTCAAATTTCAGGAACTTTGAGACTCTGGCATCATAGGGTTGTACATTTAGACTCTTTCTGGACCAAAGCGAGCAAGCTGAATCTTCAGGAATTAATTTGTTTTGCTTCAAAACCACACAGAAACTTTTAGTTCAGGCAGTCTTTATGAATTTGTGAAGCTGTACTCACTTCATCAGCAAGCCTCTTGGATGAATTCAGGCACTCTTGTTTATCTTTACAAAGTTTGACATTGATTAGGGAAAGAAAATTGCAGATTGCAGGGTCTTTGTTTAAATAAAAAGGCAAATTATGCTCTGTTTGAGGATATCAACAAAATGATGGGTGTCCAAATTATTAGCATGCAGAATAAATAGAATATTTGTATTTATATGGCATTTGGATAGGTTTCTAAATCTTACAGTACATATAGCAACGTTAACTGTTATTTTGTAGAATGTTTTCTTTTAAGGATTAGATTTGCAGATCTGCTCTTTTCCTTTGTGTTTGGGGAAGCTGTTATATCTACAAGATGGAATCTCATTACTGTGTATAATGGTAATTATGTAAATTAGGTTATTTCTGCCTGTCTTATGTTTAAAAAGCCAAAGGAAATTGTTGATGATCTAGTTAGTGTGATACATTCAAAGTGATTGTGGATATAGCTGCTGAACTTTTCCATAACATTTCTAAAAACCACCCTTTTAGAAAAGTGTGACTAAAGCTCATCCTGACCAGCTGCTATTTTTGAATTTATTCACCTCAAACTTTAGGAGAAGAGGAATCAGTTTTGTCATCTAATTAAATTTAGATTTAAAGTCTGTAAATTTAGTCTGTAAATTTAGTTGCTTCCGTGAGGAAATTTCATTCCAGCTGAGCTATGTCACCTGGGTACAGACATTAAATTGGTTTCCAATAATGCCTTGATCTCCCAGTACGTTGTGAAGTGGAGTTGGCATTGTTGTTTGCTTATGCAGATGAGGAGCCAGATGCACAGAGGAGAACTCACTTCTCAAGGTCATTTGAATGAAGCTGTGGTTGGGTTTGGGTGTAAACTCTCATCTTCTGACTCTTAGCTCAATATCTATCTCTCCATTCATATTGCTATTTTATTTGTGTCCCTGCCTAAGAAGTTAACAAGGTTCCTGTATTTTCTCCTGTGGCCCCACAAAACCGTCTTCCTTAGAATTTTACATGGAAAAGAAATAAATCAAGTTTACTTGAACTAAAGCAATGTTTTCCCTGGTGCTAATTGAAGGGAGAAGTAATAGGGCTGCAGTTTCTTTTTGGTACAGCAGCAGATTAAGTTATCCTTGCTGACATCTGGAGTCCAGGGAATGCCTGTGTGTTCATTTGGGGCTGGTGCAGCATACTGAGGTGGAGTTTGACATTGATATTAATGCTCTGAGCTAACTTTGCACCGAGATAACCCTGGGACAAGTCACACCTTTTTTTAAAAAAACTCTTTCTTTTATGTCCAAGCCATGAGCAGCCAGTTGCTCTAGGAGCATGCTGTGGGAGACATGTCAAAATATTTACTGAAGTCTATCTAGGCAACATCCATGGCTATTCCCTTGTAGGAAAACAGATTGTAGAAGATTAGGAACAGGGCAGCGGCCGAGCCTCATCCTTAATGGGGTGGAGCTGTATAAGGCAAGCGAACAGCATGGAAGGAGAAGTGTGGAATACTGATGTGTATTGACCAATCACAAAAGAGTAAAAGGGCCCACAGGTGTTCTGCATGGGAGAGAAAAGGTTTAAAGAGTTAGGAAGAGAGAGCAGGAGTTGTTGGAGTTAGCAGGTCCTACCGTGAGAGGAAGGAGTCACTGGTGTGTGGTGTTGCCCATGGGATTGCAGCAGAGAGAAGGTATGAGGGCTTTAATAACTGCTGATGTCTGCTACCATTTCAGGGTCAGCCTTTTGAGCCCACTGTCAGCTGGGGAAAGGTATGAGAGTTTTTAGATAAGGGACTGATGTTTGTGTCAGTTGTGAGTCTGTTGTCAATTCAATTGGTGGCCTGTGTGAGGAGTGAGTGACAGCATTCCCTCTTCTGTTTTCTCCATGCAAAAGCTACTTAATCTCCTTTGCACCCATACACCCTAATGTGCACATTTGCAATAGCTGGCCACCAGTTGAATACATGAATTTTCATTTTTTTGATGAAGCATTTGGAGTTGTCCAGGACAACATACATTTGAATGGCCTAGAATCAGTGTAGAGCTGCTTTGCAACAGCAATTAGTATTTAATTCTGCAGTGGAGGTAGTTACTTAACTTTCATTCTGACACAGAGTTATTTCTGCCATAGATAAGCATATTATTCAGGTGCCCCTGAATTAATTCAATGAAGCCTCATGTATCCTTAGGAACAAACTAAGGGTGAAAGAATTATCTCTTGGACCTCTCCCCACATGAGCACCTTGAAGCAAAAATTAGGCTCAAATATTATTCTAGCTAATGGGTTCAATTTTATTTTTCATTAAAGGTGTTAAGATCTGGAGTTGGATTAACTTGTCTGGTGGACACTGAAGTCTGAGATGGGGGATTTTCTGAGAAGTCTGAACTTCTGGTAATGTGTCTTGTTTTCATCCTCTCCTTTGCAGGGCTTTTAATCTTCAGTGTGTTAACTGTGCTTGGCTTTTGTTGTCTGCTTTTTCATAATCATGGTATGAACACCAACTGGTGATGTCTCCTAGAGGTACATCTAAATTTTTTGTTCTCATAAATGGGGAAAAAAAGTATAATTATTTACTTTAATCACTCCTGGCTATGAAGATTGCTAGTCTTGTTAGTGAAAAAAAGCAACATAAAAGATGTGCACTGTAGGTTTAGAGGGAATGTTCATAAACTTTGCAATGGAGCTGGTTTATGCCGAATAATCTGATAACGCATCAGTGAAGTTATCTGCAAAGTTAGTCTTCAGAAATACTGTAGTTTTGGTGAGAGAAAATAAAGATGAATGTTTTAATGGAGTATTAGTATTTATTGTATTTCAGTATGTAATGTATAATGCAACTAATGTATATTGTGCCTAGCTGATACCTATATATATATATATACACCCCTCTAACTACCTGAATTATAGCTCAGTGAGTTATGTAATTGGAGGACTTAAAGCAAAAGGGAAGAAACAGTCTTCTGAAGGAGAGATCTCTCACATCTGTCTCTTCCTCTTGCTTTTATTAAGTTGCTGTGAAAGATTGCAAACACCAACCTAGTGAAAATGTGCTTTGGCTTTGGGTGCTGTGACTGATGGCCCACTGTGAAAAGGAGCCTTGTGAAACTGCTGAATTAAGAATAGCTCTGTGCTCCTTCTCTTCAAATTGGGGAATCTTGAAATGACTGAGCTCAAACAGCTCTTGTGTTTCTGGATTTGACTCAGTTCTTGAGCTAGCAGTCTCTGCAGATCCTGACTCCACAGCACAGTTGAGGCTGATTATATTAGCTCATGCATACACAGGAGTGCTGCCTGCAGTCACTGGAACTCTGGCAAGGAAAGAGCTTCATCAGAAAAGGCATGTTTGGGTTTAGGTTAGTTGTGTGTAAAAATTATTTTGACAGGAGGTAGAATACAGCAGGTAAAGCTATTTTTCAGAGGTTTTTTTGCCTAACTAGCAATTCTGTAATGATCATCAAGTATTGCCAGTTTCAAAGGGGGTTCTCTCCTCTGGCATCTGTATCACAGAGCTAAAAGTCAACCTGAGCCCAAATTTCTTCCGCCTTGTTCCCCAGTTTGGTTCTCTGTCAGCAAAGCAACCCTCAGCCATCAGCTGGGGAGAGCTGTGGGGACACAATGGGTTCCACCTTTCAGCCAGAATCTGTGACAGCAGCCTGGAACTCCATGTGTAATCCTGTTTTAGCAGCCTTGGGCCTTTTTTTGCATTCAGAGGAGCAAACAATAAAACCTTCAGGTAGGCAGGCTTGTAGGGCTGTTTTTCTGGTCTTGGTGAGGTAAAGGCTCCCTTATTAGTTGCTGACCCTATGTTCCTGTTGTTAAAGATTGAGCAGGGGCAGGCTAAATAATTTTAAAGTAGTGTTCTGGCTGATAATTGTTTAGGAATAGAAGCCTTGAAACAGGGTTCATAACCAAAATGAGCTTGTCCTGGCTACCAAAATGACTTGTTTTGTTAGATGGAATCAGGATAGGTTGCAGAGGGAAAAAAGAACATTTCCCTTTATACTCATCTCTAGACATACTTGGGGATATCATTATCAGTAAGGGCTACTGGGGTTTGAGCAGTTCAAGGAATATGCTGTTGAGAAGGGTAATATTGAGTAGCTGACAGGTTACTGCTCTATGAAATGCTCTTAGCCTACCTCCTGGATTCCTCTTCCTCCAGCTCTTGTCCCTTTGCCCTTTTTAGCTCATCTTCTCAGAAATGAGAAATGGCTGCACTTGGTTTAGTTTGTGGCAAACAAGAAAGGCAGTCTACATCTGAACTTGAATTTTAGGTCATCGTAACATTTCTCCACTTTGAGGATTTTTCTGTTTTATGAACTGGACACCTTTGTTGAGGGGAATAAAGGGACAGGGCTTCACACCGGGCAGGGACTGATATCATTGGAGAACAATGCTCTCTACAAACCACACATTGTACAGGCAGGCACAAAACGAGCTTTCATGCAGGGTTCTGTCAGTGCCACTCAGCCCTGCCTGAATGGACAGAGCTCTTGTGATTTATCTTCCATTCAGCAGTCAATACCCAGTAGTTTTTCAGCAGAGATGGAGAAGATCTCTTGTTAAATATACTGCTGCTGCCTGCTGAGTATTGTTGAGCCTGAGAACTGAAGGGGAAGGCGAAGCTTAATCCATCTCACACACAGAGCTGCAGGTTAGGAAAGTTACAGGAGCAGCTTAGAAAAGCACCTGATTAATTTTGGATTCTGCAGGTGGAGGGAACGTGACTATTCTATTATTTTTGTTACATATTTGTGTTTTGGCTGGTGCCTGTGTAAGAAGGATATATCTGGGCTTCAAAGCTGTTCTGATTTCCTAAACCCTTCCAAAGCTGCTGTATTTGCAGGACACTGAGCACACACAGTGTAGCCCTCTATATTTTCATATTTTGAGATATTTTAAAATGTTTTATGTATTTTATGTGCAAACAGAGACAGACAGATGTGTTTTATAGCAGTGCCCATTCCCCCAGCACAGGCATGCTCACCAGGCCACTTGGGCTTCACTCCTTCACATCACCTGGCTTCTGAAATATGGGATCCTGTGCTTTTTAAACTCAATCCACAAAACAAAGGCCTCCACCCTTTCAGAGCAATCAATTTATCTCACATACTTGCGGCCTCTGGAGTGCAATATAAGGCAAGTGGAAATACCTGTGGGCAGAAACTTTTCCTTCTCCTTTTAAAGGAGGCTCTATACTCATATTTTTGGGGTGAGGTCACGTATCTTTATGTGACAGTAGGATCATGATCAAACCAAGAATGTTCTGAGCAACACAAACAACTTTTTGGCTATAAGGCTGAGCATGCTGATGGAAACGTGAGTGTCAGAGGTTTGAGGCAAATGCACAAAAAATACTTTCTAGCTCAGCTCTGGTGCCTCTTATTAGCATCTTGAGCAATAGTGGATCTTTTATTTAAATAGAGGGACTAATCTTTGTGTAGAGGAAAAAAGGAATTTTATATGTGTATCCTCTGAGGGACTTGATAGCCTCAGGATGCTGAGAAGGGTGCAAAGGGAAAGCAGCATCCCTGTAGAAACTTCACTTTGACCTGATTGTCAGTGCCCCTGAAACATCATTTTTCCCAAACAACCTAGGATTTTGTTCCTTAATTGTGTGCCTAAGTCGATTTTGCTGTTCATAAATAATGCCAACATTCAAGCACTGTCCCATCACCAAAAATTGTGGACAGGAGCTGGTGAAATTTAGAGCTGACTGCTTGTTCCACATCAGTTAATATATTTAAGAGCAAAAGCCCATGCTGAAGAAATCCCCAGTCAATGTGGGTAAAGAGATCCAGCTGTGTTCTGGGTGAATCTCTCCCTTGGCCCTTTTTTCTTTCTTTCCAGGAAACTTGAACAACAATGTCAGCAGTGTGCTAAGAATTTCAAGGTAGTCAGTAGAATGTGCTTTGAACACAATTTTTTAAGGTACATAAATGATCTGAGAAACTCAGATTCATGGGCTATAGGTATTTATTGCCACTTTTAAGAGTTCATTTCCAGCATTTTATCACAGGACATAGGACACTGAAGTAACTCTAATAACCTCTTGTGAGGAAAAGAAGGGAGAAAGGTTTAAAAAATTTCTGCTGACAGTAATGTCTATTTCAGATACTTAAATATAATGATGCCAGTAGGTGCTGCTTTAATATTGCCAGCTATAGTCATTTTGGAAGATGTTCTTTTGTTTCAGGAAGATCATAAGTATGGTGACATGTGATATATTTAGTGCAAATGAGTACTTAAAGAAGCAGCTGTTAAAAGATTAAACAGTCACATAAAAACTTCTTATGGTTTTATAGAAATTAAAGCTGTCTCCAGGTAACCTAATTTTATATGTGCTCCTTGTTCAATTTTTTTAAGATTTTTTTTTTTCTACCTTGGAGGGTCAGCCAGAAATGTTTAATGGTAAAAAAGAGGTTTCTTGCCAGAATAAGATTTTGTGCTTCAGGTCTTTTCTTGTCACTGACTCTGTGGAAGCCAGCCAAAACCCACATTCTGTTCAGTCTTTCTCCTGGACTTAGGGTAGATGCTGATCTCTTCATCAGCTCTTTATGTGGACAAAAGGGAGGCCTCAGATAAGAGAGAGCCACGGTGGCACTGTCAGGGTTGTTTTGAAGGCACCTTTTTTTCTAAATTGTGTTGTAGAGAAATGCCACACGTAATAATCCCCTGCTCCAGAACAGCTGAACTTCAGAGAGCCTGTCTGATGAGTGGTGAAACAGCCTGAGTTTGCTAAGTCTGAACACCTTGGGGTGAACTTGCAGTGCCATCTTCCAGGACAAAAATTCCCTGAGTCTTCCTGAATTTCTACCATTTGTCAGGGCCTCCATAGCATGGGGCTTTCCAGATGGGCAGGAGGGACTTTTCAGTGTTTGTTCATATTCACCATCTTGAGGGTAAATTTCATCTGAAAAATTCAAAGTTTTGATTCAGTCTGGAAAGTGGATGAGATCTATTAGTTAGGCATATCACGACTCCCAAATGGAATTTTAAGTTATTGGATGTGTTTCAATGTTTTGTTTGGAACTGGTGAGCCACATATTTCTAAAACAACAAAGTAGAAAAAAAGAAGATGGATATTTTTAACTGCTTTCTCAAGAGATAACTTTGTAAATTTGCATGGGACATTTTCACTCAAGTTGGGACTGTCACCCACATCCCCTCATGTGCAGGGCACTTTAGTGGACAGCTGACTTTCATGGACTTAATATTGCAGTCTAAAATGTGCTTTATATAGTATATTCTTGTGCTTTTCCTTCATGGATGCAGCAAAGAGGTTCTAGCTGTTTTCTGGTTGAGGGTTTGGGTGGTTTTTTTCACTCTGGATTACCCATCTGCTTAATTGGATGAGGGTTGTGCATGTTGTTTCAGTGAGTTAATTTCTGGAGCATTAATTATTTGATAAGCTCTAATGAGGATTTAGGCTTGAAGACTCCCATAAATTTGAATATTAAAAGTTTAATAAAATAAATCCAAAAAGTTAGCTTTTCTTTTTTTTGACAGCTTTGGCAAGAAGGTGGGTAATTAAGAGGAAAGCACTCCATGCCATTTGCATGAGAATGGAGTAGACAGAAAGAAGGATGACATATTTGTCCTCTGCCTTCAGAAATTAAAATCTCAGGGAAGGGAGATTGAAGCCACCTCTTGGATCTGATTTCCCAAATTACCCCGGTGTAAATGAGAGGACAAATCTGTTCTAATTTTCTGGGCCTCTTGGGTGTTGCCTAGCCCATCTTTTGAATTGCTCCAGTCCCAGCCATATTCCTGGCAGACTCGTGCTGGGGCTGGCCAGAAACCTGCACAGGGCTGAATAAATAGCCAGGTCCCAACTCATTTCAGAGTGTTTCAAGATGAATATCTGCACCTTTATTTTTTGTGGCCTTGGTCCTGCTGGAACCCTTGTCAGGGTTTCCATGAATGTACTTTAAACTGAGATGACAAAGACTTGGGTAGGAGATTTATTCTCTTTAGGTCTCCTGTAGGCAGAAGTTTGCAGACTGTTTGCAATCATTTCCCTTTGAAGTTCTGGGCTCTTTTTGCTGAAATGGGGAGAAACAACAATTGCAGGCCTGCAAGTTGCTGTAATGAGCTCTGCCAAATATTCTAGAGAAATTGTGCCAAAACCTGGAAGTTTAAGGAAGGTTCAGTTTTGCAGCCGTGTGAGTTTGTAAATAAAGTTTTATTTCATGGTGTTTTCCTGTTTAGATAAATGTTAACAGTTTCAAGGCTCCTTGGAATGAGCAGCTGTGTTGGAACTATTCCACCAATTAAGCTCTTCAGAGTAGTTGCTATGCCTTGATATTGAAATGGTTTTATTTGGAATATGGCACAAGACCATGATTATTTAGTGGCACAGAAGTTGCATGCTTTAATTTGGAGTAAATACCTGCCATTCAGATGGTACTGTCTCAGCTATGATTATTAATGAATTAACACAGTGTTCCAGGTTTCCTCATATTCCTTTTATTGTGTTGTATTTTCATGTGGGTCACCATCCCAATTCATTATAGAGTGGCTTAGAAGAAATAGGTGATAACACTGAATCTTTGCAGATGGATATATCTGAGACACCAAATTTATTTCTTTTCTGGTGATTGATGCTAACTTTACAAAACCAGATCACTTCAGTATTAATTACAAAGGTACTGCTGTGGGCTTTTCCCCAAAAAGAGGTTTACAGAGCCACGAGTTTCACTGTCCTTGATAATTCTTCATTTATTTGTTTGTCTTACACATTTAATGTTTGGTGCATGAGATGATTTACAAGGTGTACAGGTTTATCCTTAAACATACAAATGCTCAAAAATGGTAAAAAAAAGAGAAATGAAGGATTTCTTGCTTCTGAGGCATAGATTTTCTTTGTATTGGCTTTATATTTTTGTGATGGAAGATTGCATTTGGCCTCAATGAAAACAGTTGCCTATAAGTATTATTGGAGTTGGGTATGACCTTACAGATTGAAATTACACCCTCTCTGTTAATTATTTTTCAGCTATTCTGTTTGTTTTAAATTTTCTCTTCTGATCTTCTGAGTTTCTACTAGATCCAAAGAAGCCCCTAAAATTAGGTTATGATGTGAGCAGTGTTTACAGACCCCTTACATTATAGAAATGGCTGTCATGAAGTGGTCATGCAGAGTAGTAATAAGAAAAGAGCTACCCAATGTCTTTTCCAATTAATATGCTGAAACTTTGAGCATTCTAACCTAACAACTGAACTTTAATGAGGATTCTTCCTAGTAGAAGAACAATGCCAATTTACTTCTGTCTGAAGATGGTTGTGAGAAGATTGATCACAGAAAAGCCTGAGCCATCCTTTCAGGGCATGTGCACTTGCTGACCTGGTTTCTCTTGCTGTTATGGCTGTAAGGTTTGGAAGAGATGATCACAGACATGTGGAAAGCGAACTTGACATGCAAGTGTCTCTAATGTTTATTGGGCATATCTGTTTATAATCTTTTCATTTTAAGGCTTGTGTTGCTCAGGGAAAAAATCACAACCGGGTCAATAGCAATTGTGCATTTGGAGCACTGTACAACTCTGCTTTTAATCATGAAGTAATTGCAAGAAATAAACATTTATAAGTAAGCTTGGAGTGATTTGTCTATCATTGATATGGCTTTTGATGTATCTGACCTCCCTTATGAAGAAAATATGAGTCTTCCTTGTTATGTTCCATCTATTATGACTAATTTCTGCTGTTTGAGTTCAGCATCCACACTGCTTATTCAAAAGCTTTGGTGTTTTTGGCAGCAAAATCTGAACTATCTTTGCAAGTTCAAATCTTGGCCACCAACCCACCAGCCTAAACTATACAGGATTCTGTGCAGTGTTAAATTTACAATAGGAACAAAACAGCAAAAGGACTCAGTTTTCCTTCCCCTCACAGCTTTTTGGGGGTCTGATAACTTCTCAAATTTCAGGCTTTAGTTTAAACTTAGCTCCAGCTGCTGTTCTTGTGACACAGTGCAAGTTAGGAGAAAACTTTTGAAATTTTATTTAAAACATAGTCTTTCAATACTCAGGTGCTTGTATGTACCATATCAATCTCTAATCATGCAGATTTTTACAAATACTAATATTGCTAATCAGTTTATTATTCCAGCTCATTGACACCTTTTCTTCCTCTACTTAAACATCATCTGCTGATGTGACCATACTCACTCATTTTGTTAGAGATTATGATGTATGGAAGACAAAATCTCTTTTCAGTGTAAGAAATGAGGCAATCAAGAGTCTAAACCCCTCCTTATGTGCAGGGATTCCAAAGGGAGGAAAGTCTTGTTTTGATGGAACAATAGACTCAGTGGTCAAGATTTGGCTTCATCTGCTTGTGTAGCTCCATTACAAAGTCATGGAAGTGCTATGCTTTCCTTTTAAATGATAATTTAAGAGGGTAATAAAGTCTCATATCACTTTTATTCCCTTGAAGCTCACCATCAAATATAAATATTTTTGGTGAAAATTTTCCATGAAAATAAAGTTTCTACACAGAGACACGTTTTTAAATGATGAATTTCCATTTCCTCCAATCAGATATAACTTTAGTAGTTATATTTGGCTTGAGTATATGGTGGTAGAATTCTGCAGAGACAGCTACTGGTTCTCTAATCACTTCTTATTTGGATTTTCAGGGAGAATTTGATCCAAGCTGTTCAGGGGTGTATTGTTTTCTCTGCTGTGCTCAGTTCTGAAAGTACAGTTTCCCTCACTCCATTGATAACAATGAAGCATGTGAAAGGAAAGGCCTGTGGAGTAGAAAAGATTTCATTAATCATGAATCATTACATTTGTCAGTTGGCAAAGGGAGACTTCCTCATTTATCCCTTGAATGAAATTAGGTCTGGCCTAGCTGCAGTTAGAAATTCAAAATTACCTTGGCATCTCTGTTGCTGTTTATGTGTGCACCAGAAAATGGCAGATGGCATTTTATTAATAGCAGATGAGCTGAGCCTTTCAAGCTACCTTTTTTTCTGAGATTTGGTTTCTTTGAATTTGAAATGACACCTACCTACAGAATTTCTGTATCATTTCCTTATTTAAAAAAACTAAAAGCTTAATGTGGTTTTAACTGCACCTGCCACTCTCTTCCCACAATACATCATAAAGATGAAGCTTGAAGAATTCATAGTTTTTACCTCCTGAATACTTTCTTTTCATTCTGGAGGTAGCTGAAAACTGGGAGGAACTGATTTGATATACAAATTCTGATTTTTATTGTAGATCTAAGTTTAAACACTACCTTGGTCAGAGCATAGCAAAATATTACTGATGGTTGCAGGTTATCCTCTTTGGAAAACCTGAATGGTAACCAAAATAAACACATGGGGGGAATCTTATATCCATAGTATTTTCCTTTTTTTTTTTTAATCTCTCTTGCTCAATATGCACACTGCAGACACTTCTAAAGGAACAGGCCATGCATACAGAAATATACATTAGATTTGAGTGACAACCACTTAGAATTTACTCCCTGGAGAAACTGCCACTAATCATAACTAGTTACACCCACTAGATGAAGTCAAATCTGTCCCTGTGATAGCCACATCAAATGCTGCAGAAGACAAGTTCCCCCTCCCACAAGCAGGTTAGTGACTCTAGATGTTGTAGTGTCCTTTTTTTCCACAGCATATATTTTGAATGATATTAATTGAAAATCTTATTTTTCCCTAGATGTTCTCAATTCTACCCATATCTGGAAGCTCTCTGTGTTGCATGAGTGAGAAACTGATTTGGTGTTGATTTTTTTTTTTTCAAATTTCCAGTTTCATGCTGCTTTGAAAAGTGATGAGGAAGTTCTGCAGGTATCTTTATTTTCCCCTTGCTGTTCTTGTAGAGCTTAGATGGAACTTTTCTGTTTCAGGACTTGAAAGTCAGTAATTATCTCTCTGAGATCAAGTGCTCTGTGCTATCCCAAGTCCCGTAAGGAAAAAAACCACCAATACTTAGACATTTATTAAGAAGTTCTTAAAAAGGAGTGGACTTAAAAATAAATAATTATAGTCTTTGGTTCAGTGTATTAGACCATATTTAGTGTGTATTTATTAGGGCAGATGGAGTACAGGGCAAAATACCTTTGAAAAACTAGTGTTGCATTTGTCTGAGTCAAAACTGAGTGTGCAAAGTAACCAGGACACATTGGAAACGCTGCTCTCCTATCTGGTAACAGTTCCTAAAAATAGAAGACATTTTGAGTCAGTGGATTCAAAGATTTCTAGGCCTTTATTGAACTGGAGAGGAGAAAACCAATTTTATTTATGGTTAAATGGGGAAAAGACCCCAAACAGCCATCACCTTTCAGAATGTTGCCATGAGTTTTGCTTAACAAAACTAATTTCTCCATTATCAATACTGTTTTTCTAGCTTTTTCTACCACAGAAAGAGGAGGGCCAGCCACTTCTGAGAGTTTTGGATAATAAAATAGTGAAGTAAGTAGTTAGGGTTCTGTAAGATATTTTCTTGTCTAATGGGAATCTTGCATTTGTAAAGGAATAGCCTGACTGTGCTGATGTTCCCTTCTAATATTGTTGGATTAACTAGTGTTATAGCATTGTTTTTCTGTTTTTATTATCATCACCATCATCTCATTTTCCTCTTGTGGGTGCAATCTATTCCTATTAAGTGCCCCATTATTTTGAATTAATATTTTACTGTCTTCACACTGCTTTCACGGCTGTCTGCCAAACCTATAAGGTACCATCCTATATCCTGAAGTGCTTTAAATCACCGATTTTTTCGGGTCATTAACAAACTAATAAGCAGACTATTTAACATTGATGCTAAATGCGAATTGTCAATGACAGCAGCCAGTGGTATCCTGCTGACAAGTGATAATGTCATTTCAGCGTGTCCTCAGAGCATGGCAATTAGTGCTCTATTCACGAGTGTGTATGGCTCGATGTTTACCTGATTTGAATATGAAAGGCTTCCTGAAAACTTCATACGTGGTCTCTGCATGCTGAATGCACTGGATGAAAGGGATTAGGCCTAACAATCTGCAGAAAACAATTAATGCAGATCCCACTGACCCGAGGCTGCCTATTGTGGTGTCCAGACAGCATCAGCGTTGGTCTGCGTTGTTCAGGTGCTGCTCTGGATTCTGTGTCTCGAAGATGAAATTGATATTGAGCAGGAATGGCACAAGAAATTAGGGAGTGTGTAGATGGCAAAGTGACCAATAACTCTGTTATCTCCTTCACACTCTGTGGAAACATGTCCTACAAGACTGATGGTCAAAAGTCTGTTGTTTTAAAAAATTATTTCAAAATATGCATGTGAAAGCATTTCTCATTTTGGTGCTAGATAATTACTAGTCCTGTACCAGTGTTTGCTCTATTGAAACAGAAGGAAATATTTCAAATGGTTTGTAAATAAGGACAGAGGAACAGAGCTGGCAAATCTGGCATTCAAATTTTAGCAGACAGGGGTTGGGAGGACTCTGAGGCCTTGGGATCTGAAGGAATGAAACATGGATGCAGTAGGACTGTAAGATTTGACTTTTTTATCGTTCTGGATTTATTTTTGCATGGTTCTGTAGTGCTAGAAATTCTTGTAGCCTCTGCATGGCAGCTATTAGAAATGCTTCAAGCTGTAAAAATGAAAATTTACTCTCTACGCTTGATTTCTGATGAAGACCTGATGGAGAGACAATAAAAACATTTCATCCAAAGTAAGTGACTGATGTTAAGATAAACTCCCAGAATACTCAAAGCTTTTCCAATGTTGCAATAATCAGAACTTTCCTAAGCAAACAAGGAAACAGCAGAAATTAAATCAATTACAGTCTGTATCCTATTTTTGCCTCACCAGGAAAAAAAGGCCTGAGGAAGCAGATTAAAATCTAGTAAACATCAATTTATTTTTTAATTGCATTCAGAAAGGATGCCTTAGAAACAGATCTAATTTGCTTCCTTGGAAAGCTGTTCAAACCTCATTACCTAGTGCTTATATACCTTCTTTTAATTTCTGGTTTGAATACGCTCATGACATCCTTTGTTCTTGTCTTGGCTTTGTCCTTTTACACCCTGGCTTTATTATTCTCCTTACTTTGCTCTTATTATATGCAGAGAAAGAAGTCCCCTTCCCTGTCAGCTTTTCACAAAGCTTCCCATAAAAATCCCCCCAGCCTTTTCCTTCAGGTTTTGCCCTCCCTGTGCATGGCTGGCTGTGATTTATCTCTCGCTGGGCCCTGGGATTGCTTTCAGCTCCTCCTCAGCCATGTCACGCCCGTGGTTCACAATGTCATGTGATTGAGGAGCATGCACAACCTTGTCCCCATTGTTCTCTGCTGATGGCCAAATTTGTTGGTCCCCAAAGGCACAGCCCTTAACTTTGTTTTATGCAGCGCCTTTTCTTCTCTTCCTGGAGACCATGCAGTGCTTCCTGCAGGCCCCTGGAAGATGGCATTTCCAAATGTGGGGCTGCTGCCCTGCCCTTGGTTAACCTGTAATTAATGAGCCCAAAAATTTGTCCTCAGGTTGCTCCGTGAGGAGCTGCAGCACTCGGCTCCCTCCAGTCCCTTTAATGTTATGGGGGGCACAATCCTCCTCTTGTTCTCTTCAATTCCAGCCTGGCCAGTGACTTTGATGTGCCAATAAGTCAACATGCTTTGCTAAATCCCAGCAGAGGATCCCTTTGTTCTCTGTTCCTTCTAGGAAGCCAGGTATGCTAGGAAAGAAAACACACAAGGTCAGTTAGGATCAAACTCTTTCTTTTAAATTTGGCTGTACTCTCCCCTTTCTCCTTTAGGGCCTGAGCCAGAGTTTTATGTATTATTAAAACTTCAGTCATCAAAGCATTTCCTTTCCAAAGTCACTGCATTTGCAGATTTCTAATTACAGGCATCTCCATGCATTGTGATAGATTACTTAAACATCCTTGCTACTGTACATACAACTTCATATGCAGCTTGTTCCAATCTTCCAGACTGGATATTTTCCAGTCCCTCTGGCTCACATCAAGCAATGCTATTACCACTTTATATCCCTGTTTCCTCTTGATGTTCTCCTTTATGCACTGATGCTGGCTCTTCTTGCTTTATTGTTACATGCCTTGATGTCCAAAGCAGCTTTGTCTGTCTGTGGAACTATTTTCTTCCGTTCTCTGTGGGGTCTCAGTTTGTCCCCAGTTTTCTTCTTGAGATTTGGAATATTTCCCATCTTTCCCCAGTCCTTCCTCACTTTACAAATTCCTTGTAACTGTAGCATCTTTCCCTAAAGAGAACCAAATCCTCCTGGAGATTCATGTACCTCAACCACTGCCGTCTGGATTCAGCTGAATTCAAAATTTGGTTAATTTTTAGTCTTCTCTTTTCAGGACCAGACCAAAAAAATCCTAATCTGATCGTTTTTCTATTTAGGCTGAACTCATTTGCAAGAGCTTCACTCAGGGTTATTCTGTAAACCCTTAGAGGAAGTGCTCAGCTACTTATCAAGACAAGATGTCATCTCTTCACACTTCTTTTTGGCAGAATATTTCCCAGCTGAGCTCTGCTTTTGTGGGTATGCATCTGGGGGAGCCGAAAATTTCCTTTTGTGAGGCAGAACTTGGTGCTGCTCCTGTCTGCAACAGCCTGTCCATATCCAAACCTGGCCCTGACACAACTTGTTCCATGTCTGCCACAATGCCACCATTATCAGTGTGTCCTTAATCTAAATTGATTATTTTATTCATTCTATTACAAATGAATAAACTTGTTGGAAACTCAGGCTTAAACAAGAATGAGCTTTTTAAATTTTTTCTTATTATTTTTTCTAGACTTCATTTTAATTTTTTATAATTCTATTTCACATAACTGTGTGTGTTTTTCACCAGTGTTCTCAATTGCAGGTGATATTTGTCTCTTCTACGTCACTGCATCATTCTTAGAAAAAAATAGTTTTCATTAGCTTTTTATTTTTTCAGTTTTTAATTCCATACAATATTTGTTGTTGCCAAAACAAGCTATTGTGAAAAGAAGAGTTACCATTTCTTTCTCTACCCCTCTCTTCCTTTCTTGCCTCAGCCCTCAAGTCTGGACTCTAAGGCAAGAAAATGCTTCTTTGTACTCTGTTTTTAGGTGGATGTGTAGCCCATTATAATCTGATCCTGTATGATCAGCCCATCTTCTGAGAGACTCTGTTTATTCCAGATGTCAGCTAATATTTTTGTCCTGGCTCTTATTTAAGTCTCTGTCATTCTTCCTGTTACAGCAAGCCCAATCCCATATTAAAATACCAAATCTGCTGAGAGGAACATCTCCTGCAGTGGGATGTGCTGGCACACTCCAGTTATTTAAACAGAACTGTCAAGGCCTCCTTCCTCTCAAAAACTGTTTAGTGGATCCAAATAATTAGGGACTGATCTATATATTTTAAATTAAGTAATGGAGAAAGGGGCACTGAAAAAGCCTGCAAGTTAAGATGTGATTTCCATAGGCAAGAGAGGGGAGAGAAAGAAGGAATGGACAAAAAAAAATACAATTTGAAGAACAGTGCACCAAAGATTGTTCATGACCATTTGTTTAAACACTGGGAAATGCCTGGATTCCAGGTGTCACTGTTACAGGCTCATTTTCCAGATACTGCTTTTAAGAGTTACAGCTTATTTTTGGGGGCAGGAGGAAAAAAAAAATCTCTTAAGGTTCTATCTGGCAAATAGTTTTATAATCCTGTTCCCGGTGAAACACAGATGGCCTTTCAGCAGCAATCCAGATGCTCCTGCAGGAAGCTCAGGCTCTCTGTGGAGCCATTTGCAGGGGATCCGTGGGTGCTGCTGCCTTGGAACAATGCAGCATTTCTTCTCTGAGAGATGAGCTGCAA
Organism: Irena cyanogastra; assembly: GCA_013397155.1. Classification (NCBI taxonomy): domain Eukaryota; kingdom Metazoa; phylum Chordata; class Aves; order Passeriformes; family Irenidae; genus Irena; species Irena cyanogastra. Next base: position 453,952 of record VWZV01005527.1, on the reverse strand, counting down.
AAAGCAGGAATCCATTCCTGTGTCTGTGGGGAATTAACTTCTGACATGGGAAATAAATTCTGTTCACACCTGGAGCGGTGGCTGGGTCCACCTATGCAAGAGCAGGGTGATGCACATGGATTTGGGGATATGGCCTTTGCTGTTGCAGGCACTCAGCAGCCAAAATAATGCTTTAAAAAGTGGATTTTAGCCTGGTATTGTATCAGTTTGCACGAAACATGGAGCAGAATGCTGCACAAAAGGCATCAGTTTATACTAAATAAGTTACAGCCTGTTGAAGAAAGCAGTGCTTAAATTTACAACACGGATAGCTAAAGGCGTCTCTTGGAGAACTCATGTAGGAAATACGCTCATTTTGCCCTGGATGCTAAAATACAGAAATGAGTAAAAGAGCAAAGTAGGCAGATAATAGAATTCAGTATCATTGCTTCAATGAGACTACTAATAAGCATGAAATTGAACATCTGCTTAAGTGCATGTCTGGGTTATAGCATAAAGATAACTCTCATAATTGTACCCTGATATTTCCATAGCAGAGATTGGAGTGGATGATAACCAGCATAATGCAGATATAAATGTTATACTCTGGGAGAAGCCATACAATTATTTTACCTGTGATTGATAGGAATGAAAAAAAAAAATCAAGGGTAGTGTAGTTTACCTTTTTTTTTTGAAGAAAATCCTTTGAATATATTAAATATTTGGTGGAAATGCTATCATGAGCTGAACACTAGAAATTATCTGTCAAAAAAATCTTTTGTAGTCCCATAGTGACTTGGTAGTAGTTGGTCTCTGAGTATTTTTTTTCCATGAAAGCAATCTTATAGTGCCAGTTTAGTGTCCATGCTGTAGAAAATGTCTTCTGCAACAAAGAAAAGAAACAATTATGATAACAGAAGAAAATATTGTACAGTGATGATTGTTTTTGCAATCATAAATTAAATAAACTTCCCTAAGAAATCTTTCAGATGAGACAAGATGTCAGGTAAGCTTCTTTGCTCAGATGGGAAAGACCTGAACTGCAAATCAAAATGTTCTGGCAGAAAGAGACTTTGTGCATGGGAAAATGAAATGTCAGTGATGTAAAGCAACTCTGTAGGTAGATTTAAATCACTTTTTGCCTCAATATGCTGGTTTTGTATTAATCTATAGAGATTATGATGCTTTGTAATTTGAATTTCAGGTCTTGAGCTTCACGTAAATGAAATGTTCCTTACCTTTTTGAACAACTTTGCTTGAAATTCCTTAGACTTTGTGAGTACACCAAGTAGATAATGAAAGATTGGGTCTTTTATTTGTTTTCTCCCAGTAGAATGCTGCTAAAAAGGGCTGTGTCTGTGTGAGACCTCATTGTCATTCTGCCATGTATTGCTGTGGGACAGCTGCTCTATTATAAACCCACATAGTTATGAGTTAGAGACTGCAAATTTATTCTTCTAAGGAATATGCATTGTTTCTGACACATACAATTAATAACTCTGGTTTTTGAGATTAGGTTTTTTTGTCTGTCTGGTATGGGGGTTGCTTGTTTCTGTGGGTTTTTTTTGGTTTTAATTGAAAGGTTGATTAAGGTCTATGAAAATATTGTGTATTTTTTTATGGAGGATACATGAATTTTATCATGAAGTAGCTCTCAAACTTCTGAGAATGCTACAGGTAAATGCAGGAATGACACTTCAGTAAGAAAGTTTGTCTTAGTTAAAATAATCCAAATTAGTGGTCTGGCATTGTTCTTAACAATAGACCATCTTCAATATACTTTTCTCCTCTGATTTTTTATTTTTTAATAAAATTATTCTAATATGGTATTTGATGGCGAGGTAATCACTGGGCACAATCAAAAGGAAAAGCTATAATGTACAAATTAACATGCTCTGCTTGGGAATGCAGTGTTTGCTAAATAACTATCCACAGGACACAGCAGAAGTGAATATTTCATTCACCAAATGCAGATAGAATCTTAGTTTGCACAGCAAAAGAACTTAAGCTCTGTTTACCACAGATCTTGGGTATTACTACATTGCAATGAATATTCCAAGTGCTTCCATGTAAAAAGCTTTGTAAAAATCATGTGCTTGTTTTTAAGGAAAAATTGCTTTGAAGACTGAGTTGCCTCATTTTTTGAGGGAAATAAACTCAAGAAATACAGGGTGAGGATCACCTGAGCTGAGTTGATTGTAGTGTGGAAATAAACTGTTATATGCTTTAATGCCGTTGTCATCAGATCAATTTTTTGGCTCCTCTCTGGATATTCCTGACCTCCATCCAAAACCCAATTGCTTCTTTATCTCCTCCTGGTGGGACTGCCCTCGGGGCATGGAACAAAATGTGTTAAATTGTACCCAGAGAGACTCTTTTCATGGTGACCATCCTTTGCAAACTCAGCTTCTGATTTTATGATAGCAGCTAAAGGAGAGCCCCGGATGCTCTCTGACCCTCTTAGGTGGCTTATGGGCTTTTAATGGGACAGCTGAGAATTAACTCCCCAGTAATCATCACAGGGACATTATGGAGTCAGAATCATGCAGGATTAGACCTTAGGTCACCTCTCTTTGGGTAATATTTTCCCTTAAGTGTCAGAGGAGTGATGGGAGCAACACTTGGGCGTACTTCAGAGAGACGGCTGCAGCTGTGCTCGGAAAGCTCTCTGTCACCACTGTAATCAGCTCCAAAAGCTGAATGTTCTCCCAAGTTGAACCCAGCTCTTCCCAGGACTGTGATTTATTTGAGTTTTATCCACATTCCGTTTTTAATTTTATTTTTTTATTTAGTTTTTAGTTAAATCTAATAATTTGCTGTTTGTGGTGTGTTGGCCCTGTCTGGGCACCAAGTCCCACCAAAGCCACGCTGCCACTTCTCTCCTCAGATGGACAGGGGGAGAAAATATCACCAAATGCCTTGGATCATGTATAAGGACCATGAGAGATCACTCACCAGCTGCCATGATGGGCAAAACTGGCTTGATTTGGGGAAATGAGCTAATTTTTTACCAATCAGAGCAGAGTAAGGGAATGAGAAACAAAATCTTATGAACATCTTCACTCTTCCCTCCTTCATTGGTTGAGGAGTGAGAAATTTCATGATGATACCTTGATCTTCAGTGTGTTTACCAAATTTGCCTTTGTAGCTTTATAAATGGAAGAATATCCAAGTTTTCTCCCAGCTGACTGAAATGGTGCCCCCTGATGCAGCTGAGCAGGTTTGCTTGATCTCTGCTTCTGTCCTGAAGTTACTGAGATTAGCAGTGTTTAGAAGAGATGTAAGTTACAAATTTATCTCACTACTAGGACGACAGATTTTGGTGTGGCTTTACAAAGCCAGTTAAAGGATTTACAAGTCCTTTTTGCATTAAAACATTGCCTTGGCTTTCAGCTAGAAAAGCAGAAGCAAACCATGTTTTTTTCCCTAGGTTAGACAGCCATGTAATTGAGTCTGCATGGGCTCTCTTGGAGTGCTCAAATGTCCGGAAAGTTCCTAAAAGCAGCAGCTTTTCAAGGGAGATGTCTCAAAATCCATACCAGCCCTGTGGTCCAAAAACTTCCTTGCATTTCTGGAGAGGGAAAGGGGAGAAGGGGATGAAAAAAACTTCAGGGCCATTCTGAGCCTTCCTGAAGTAAAGCTCTGCCTCTGCAGCCTGTCCACCTCTAGGGATTTGTGTTGTGTGGAATAAACATCTCCTAAACCTCAATACTTACAAAGATCTCATGATCCTATTTGCAATAAATTGCATTCCTCCTTCTTATTCCTTCCCTCCCCATTCAGAGTACGAGCTGAAGTAAGGTTCATGTTTAAAATAAATAATTGGGACTACAGACAGTGTCTTGACACTGCTCAGGTAAGTCTGGGTGGCCTGGAGGTAGACTGAGGACTTTCTGCCAGGATTTGAAATATGCAAGAAGGAGAATTCACAGTCAGAAAGGCCCTGCTTCCTTTCTGCTCTTTGGAAAAGGTCATCGATCTCATGATGGCCTAAAAGGCACTAAAATTATTCTATTGAGTAAAAACCCTCTTAAAATGCACCCTAACTCACATTTTCTCCAGTGTATGGAACAGGGAATAGCACAGACAAAGCATGGCTAACCTTGCCCACATTTGGGCAAAGTCAATTTTTATCTCTCACTTTTAGTTTATCAGCCTTCAACAACATCACAACACGTGTGGAGATTAATTTACTTATTCAAAATGCTTTGGGTTTCTAAAAACTTGAGAAATCTCCTTGAGCCACTGTATTACACCACCACCACTACCTTATTTTTTTTTCCCAACTAAATTTCTGCATGTCTTATTGGGGCTTATTGAAATTCCCAGGGAGAATCTGCAATCTTGCGTTCATGGATGTGTGGAAAGCATACATTTATCACAATCAAAGGAGAGAGGGGAGGATGGGAGGATACTGTCACTTTATTTTTTCTTCACCATTAACCTCTTAAGTCTTTAGTAAATTGGCTGTCCTTTAATCATGTCCTTAACAGCCCCTGATGAGCTACTAATTGTATGTGCACTTGATCACTTGCAAAATCCCCCTGTACTCTTTTAGCTTCCCTTCTCTCAGGTTATAGCAGCAAGAATTTATCTGGAAATACTTCATTATTTCACTAGTTCTCATTAGGAGTCCAAAGGTCATATCCCTAGACCAAAATTAAGTTGATTTTTCCATTTAGTCAAGGTAACTTCACTTAATTTAGCACGTGGCATCCCAAAGATGACAATTTGTTCCGTTTCCTATCTATTCTTTTTGTTCCCCAGAAGTTTTTCTTTTTCTCCTGAAAACAGAAATAAATTAAGATAATAGCTGGCAAAAATGCATGGTGTTGTTCTTCTTTGGATCTTCATATTCTATTTATGGAAATCTGATTTTACATCTTTTTTTTACTAAGAAAGAATAACACTTCATTACTTGTATCTGGTTTGCCTAACATTATGGAGATGATGGAAATTCCTCAAAGTTCATTTCAATAGAAACCACTGCTTAAAACAGCAGCTTTCTGCCTGCTCAGGTTTGTTCCAAAGGCTCAATTTTTTTTATTGCCCATTTAATAATGCCCAGAGAAAAATTTCTATCAATTTGCATGGCCAACTGCTACCTCCATATTTAATTGCTATCTAATATTTAATCAATTTCTGATTTTCCTCTTTTACTTCCTCAGGACTAAAGTGGAACAAACCCAGTTTATTCCCTCTTTGAGCAGCTCCTGTACTGCATTTTCAGTGCTGTAGAAAACAATGCTTTTCTTTTTTTATCTTCTTCTTTGCTAAATATGTGATGTGACTTTTATTTAAAATTAATTTATCCAGAGCTTTTTCAGTCCAGAAATTGGTAGTATGTGTAAAAGGAGGCCTGCCTGTGGTGCTGGCAGTTTGTGTTGTTCTGTTTTCTAGATTCTCATGGAAAAAACTACAAAAGAAGCAAAAGGAAATCCATGCTGATTTACTGAGAGACAGCCAGAAATGGCTGGATATGAAAATTCATTTGATCTGCATCAAAACCTCGTCTGGATGAAAAGGATTTGCTTTATACACCACTGAAAGTAAGTTCCTTGTAGGACGTATTATTGCCTGCTGTGCCCATCAAATTGAATTAACACTCAGTGATCTGGTGAGAAATGGAGCCTGGATCAATTGTTTTGGGGATGGCTGAAGGAAAAGTGATGTGCATTCCTCCCAAAAAATCAATGAGACGAAGCTGACTGTGCACGTGCGTTGTCATCAAAGCAGCTCAAATTCACATTTGTGTTTAGTGTGCACAGAGGAATCAGCACCTACAGGACAATACCAGCTATTTTTAGCCAAGATTAGCTGTTTCCATACCATGCAAACAGATCACCTGCTGCACAGTGTCTCCTCAAAAAAAAAAAAATTGATAAATAATTTTTTAAAATTTTTAGCAATTAGCACTTTCTGTGAGTGATATTCCTTGGGTTTTGGCAGGAAGCTCATTCTCACAAGTACCATTTGTCAGACCCCAAGCTCTAAAATAGTCTTGAAACCTCTCAAAGAATGAGAAAGGGGGAAATGAAGCAACAACTTGAAACACAATTTGCTAAAAAACAGCAAATGCTTAAAAATTGAAAGTCCCAGATATCCATAAATTCAATGAAACTCTCTATGACAACGTTATTTAATATTTCAGCCTCAAATAAGAAATAACTGTTTACAAAACCTGCTGAAAAAACCCCAAACCAAACCATCCCATCATCCTACATATGAGGAATGCTTTCTTCAAAATCTCTGCATAAACAAGGTATTTGCCATAATTTAGAGGGACAGAAAAGTATTCCAGAAAAATGGATTCCTCTTAAATTAGGACGGGAATTCCCTATTTTTTAAGTCTTCCTTTTAGCTACAGAAATGACTATTCTGTACCTGCACCAGGAAAGTTTTTTTTGTGTGTTCTTTCTTCAGTTTTCTCAGCAAGGTTTTGTACAAAGACATCATTTTGATATAGAGTTGTACAATTAAATTTAAGGGGCAAGCATTCAAAAATTTTACACCATAGAAATCTGGGAACTGAAATCCCTGGAGCAGACCTGCAGTGTTTTTTTAAAGGTGAAGGAGTTGGTTGCAGATTGGTTTTGTAGGAGGAATAATCTCTTATTAGCCAATTAAACAAATGACTGATACTGAGTACACAAAGTACAGGCTCTCCTTTTTCACTGATGAGGGAAATACTTTATCACCCAATTGATTGTGACTGAATGGATGAGGTTGTGCATTGAGCAACTGCAAAAGGGAGGAAAGATGATTACACCACTTGAACCAGGCTCCACTTGCAAAAAATCAATTCTACCACTAGGAAAAAAAAAAAAGTTGCTTTTTATCCTAGTGTGAAGGATTGGTTCTTAATATTGCAGAAAGCACCCAGCCCCTGGCTGGCACTCAGAAAATCTGTTACATTTTGCTTCAGCTGTTGTGCCATTCCAATATTGCATGTAAACAGAAAGAAATTATGCACATTAATTTCTTAGAGGTGAGAAATTAGAACACAGAGTGATGATTACCCTGCTAATGTGTATTTATTTATTAGACACGTCAGAACGTACTTAGAAGTGATATCAGCAGGTAAAAATATTTTGTGTACCTCAAATCCAAGGCTGCTAAACCAGGCAGTGCATCTCCCTGTTTAAGCTGGTTTTGGAGTCTAATATAAGAAAATTTTCCTGTTATACAACCTGTGGGCACAAATTGTGGCCTTGCTTGGTAAGATTTCAGTGTTTTTTCTACTCTAGCGTTACACTCTCTATTCAGTATTTTATCCTGCAGTAAATGCAAGGTAACTTAAATATACTTTTTTATAGTTAAGGGGTAGGGTGTTAAAATATACTTCTAGCATGATGATTGAAAAATCAATTAATGAGGGGAGGCTGAACTCCTGTGCTTTAAAACCACTTGTTACTGACCAAAGTGTAATCAAATCAAAATTTTCAAGCCATTCCATGCGACTAAGTGACCAAACACTGCAGATAATGCAGGACCCCTCCCTGTGCTTTTGCTCATTCACCTGTCAGACAACCAGAAGAGCCATCACACCTTTCCAGTCTCTTCCAAACAAGCAAACAAAACCCTCTCAGGCAGCAAACACACAGAGCATTTCCCCTCTCTGGCTGAACAGGATTTTCTTCAGACACCTTGGAACAGGAGAGGAGTTTCTGGTGAGTTAAAAGGCAGTAGAAGAGGCAGACCCAGCTTAGGACTGGCTCAATTTATTCCCTTCCAAATAGTTTTGATCCACCTCTATCCTCACCCCTGCACACAGCAGTGTGGATGTCTCTAAACTCTCCTCCTCCAGATGTAACAGCCAGCCTGGGTTTTCCTTCCCTGCTTCCCCAAAAATAAAACCCATCCTGGTTTCCTAAGTGCCAGCAGGAGCAACTCTCCCTTCTTGTACCTCTGGAGCTTAGAGCAACAAATAGGAGAGGCAGAAAACCAAGTGGGAGAAAAAGAAAAACCAGGAATACCTGAGGTGAGAAGATTTTTTTTTTATTTCTTGTAGGGAAAAACTGCTAAAACAGTGGTATTCTGCTGTGGGCAAGTTAAATGTATTTAATTGTGAAGCACTTTAATAGTTATGCGTGTTTAGTGTATTTGAACTGCAAAGTGCTGTTATGCTTGGCCATAATATAAAAGTAAATTCTAACTTTTTTTTTAATCCAGTGAAACAGCTTGAGCTATTAATATTGGTCTTTATGGACCCCAGCAGAGGTGTGGAAATCTCATTAGGAATGTAAATGTCAGGTAGGACACTTAAAAACCTCATTATGGAGAAGAACCCAAGCACCAAAAGTGACATAAATTACTGCCCAACCTGAATATTGCAGAAGAGAAATCCTGCAGAGCTCTGTTATGTGGTTTGATTGGAAGGACAATTACTACCAGCTTTATCTTGATATAATGAAGATGAAATGTACATTTAACTAGATTTGTGCTTAAACTGACTGACTAAAAAGAAAGTAAAGCAGAGAAAGGTAATAAGTGTCTTTAAATATTGAATAAAGCTCTTAGGGCAATAAAATACTTTAGTAGGAGTTTTGTGTACTTTAATGGTTTATCTGTTCATAGTAATTCTTCAGATTGACATGTGGTAGAAAATGACATAGGTATGTCTGTGTCAAATGTGAAATTTAGCATTACCCAGCAATAGCTCCTTTCCTAATATAAAGTTAGCTATTAATTTGTTTGTCTCCATGCTTTTGGTTGTCCAACATTGCCTTGACTTTGGGCTGAAGAAGATGGGCTCTGCCTGGCAAGAGCATGAACCAGTGTCAGGTGAGAGTGACAATGTCCTGTCACTGTGCAGAGGGCTGGGCTGGGACCATCACACATCTTTCAGTGATTTCAAAGCCAGATTGGAAGAGATTAATTGTTGATGTTGGCAGATGAACACTCATGACCTGCTGCTGTAGTGATGCAGCTCGGATGGTTTGGCAGGAGGAAACAGAAAATTAGGGATTCACAAGAAGATATGAGTTCAACAAAACTGCTTTTGGCTGCTCTGTGCCTTTCAGCTGAGTCCTTGCTCTGTCTTTCTCTCTTTTCACACCTTTCCCCATTAGCAAGGAATCTTTGGGGTACAGAAGGATTGGCTCTTTGCTTTGATGTAACCAAAATTAAACTGGACTGCTTGCGGGTGATCAGTTTTGATTATTTTGATTTCTGTTTATTTAAAACACCTCCAGAAGTCTGGTCATGTGAGAGGCTAATCAGAATATGGGGGTTTATTTACTCCACCATATCAAAATTCAGGATTTCTGCCTAACAGAGGCACAAATACCCAGGAAGCATCCTTGCACCTTCAGCAGCTGAGCTGTTCTTTACAATCAATGACATGCATTTATTGTTTTTAAATCAGTGATACAAAATCTGTCCAAACAAGGCAAAGTAAGCATGTTTGGTGGGGGAGTTTGTGGGGTTTTTTTGAGTTTGTTTCTTTTAGTGTGTATGTGTTGTTGGTTTTGTGGGGCATTTTTAGGGAAGAAAGCAGAACCAACAGGAGATATTAGCAATGAAGGTACTGGCTTGAGTTTGTTATACCCATAAAACATAAATTAGTCTGGATTTAGCTTTAAATATTCATTGGATTTGCTCATTCACTGCTGTCCATAAAAACCCATCACATTGTTTAGCACAATTAGGCCTGATTGTTTAAAGGGTCTGGACTGAAATAGCATTAATTAGCTATGTCATGCTATTATTCATTGTCCATAAACTTGCTGTTACCATTCAGATCATGCTTGGATTTACTGGCAGAGCAGAACTTGGAAAACCATAGCAGACAGTAGACTTTATAAAGCTGTTTTATCTTCTGCTGATTCAGTTTTCTGAAGGAGGACATTTTGCAATGTTAGGAAAAATATTTTTTAATAGTCCATATTAAAATTTCAAAATTTCTGGATGTACAGAGTTGATCTTTACCTTTTCCAAAGATCCCATAACAGCAATTTACAGGCACAAGACTTACCCTCCTTCTCACAGATGTTTTACTTTGCCTTGCTCTTACATTCACTTTTCCTTTTTAGCACTTAAAATGAGCACATACACTCAGGAAACACAAAATATCGTAATTTAAGATTTAACCAGTTCATTGAAAGCAACACAAAGTCAAACACAGAGGAACAAGTGTGCCATGCTGGGATTCAAGCCACTTTAGAAAAACCAAAGCTGAACAAAAATGCAAACATTTATGTTTATTTACACAAACAAGTGCCCGTTTGTGTAGAGTATGCTGGGGTTTTTTCTGAAATTTAAATAAAAGGTAATTTTCTAGTTGTAAACCCCAGGCATTATCAGATCCCTACCCTCGTTTAATGGCACTATCTCTTTGTGCTTGGATGGAGCACCAGCTCGCTCCTTTGGTGTGAGCAATTACTGTCACAAGCCATAAATCTGCCTCAAGAAGTGACAGTTTAAGCTCAGGATTCTTAATGCTGGCTCTCTTAAAATAATGGTTGCTTAACAAAACACTTGGAGCATTACCCATGTGGATCAAAAAGAGGGTTTTGAGCGAAAAAAAATTGTTCTGTCTTCCAGATGAGTCCTTGGCATTATGCTGTGTATAAACTGCATGATTTCACTCAATACTGAAACTTCTACTGAGCTCATACCAGGACTTCATTTAAAGACACCAAGAAGGTATGTTTGTAGTTTAAGGCAGTCTTCTCCTCTCTCAAAATGTTTTTATGTATAAAAAAACCCTAAACAATAATGGAGAAGCATAATGGTAAACAGTAAATTCATCCTTTAAGAAGAGCCGTCTTCATTTGCTGGGAAATCTTTCTTGTGTTGATACATTTAAAGAATACATTAATTTCTGCAAAAAAACTCTAGTATTTCAATGTAGGGGAAAGAAACTCAAAGGAGCCCAGTTAAAAAGAAGGCATCATTGAGAAGCTGCATCAGTCCTTTTGTAGGTGATACAGCGAGGGCAGACAGAGTCTTTACTGCTCTGGTTTTTTGTCAGGACTCTGGGACACGCAGATTTTTATACAACTGTCATTATTGAATCCTGTGGAAATTTCCAGCTGCCATAGTCCTCAAATTCTAGCCCCAGTTTGTTTTTTGACTTGCTGATAAGCTTGGCAACCTTCAGTGTCCTTCCCTAATCACAAGGGAGAAATATTGGCCTCTTGAGTAGCTGATGGAATTAATGCCCGATGATTTCACGATTAATGTAATCTTTATGCAGCAATTTCCACTGTTGTCCAATATCCACGATGAATCTCTCCACAGCAGCCACGAAATATCTTAGAGAAATTGTAACTTAGCGGAGAACATGAGATACACATCTAATCAGAACTTTCTGAATGTAAATCATATTCATGCAACGCAGGCAGATTTTATTGGGAGGAGAAGTCAATAACACTAACGAGGAAAAATTCATTCTGTCGAACTTGTAGTACTTTTAATGTGCCCAATTTTTGCTGGGTGCTCTTAGGCTGCCTTTTTAATTTAGATTCCCAGACACTTCTAAACCACATCCTGGATGCAAACCCTACCACAGCCATATGTAATTTTAAATCAGAAAAATCCCTCACAACCATAAAGGGCTACAAGGAGATCTTTCTTTCATTTCCTTTCGATGCTATTGACATCCAAGTAAGTCTCAGCAAATGTGGTTTAGTCAATAATTCCTACTGGCATTACTGGTATGATTTAGAAGTGAGAGTGAGTCACCTACCCAACATAATAACTGCGTTAGGAAGGATGCTATTTGTCACACTGGGCTTTGCCTGCCTGCACAGCAGGAGATGAGAAGGCAGCTTGCCTGATTTTGGGATTTTTTTCCCTCCCTTTCTCTGATTTTTCCAAATCTAGTTTTACTGAAGGCAGTGGAAACAGGCTGCTCTCCATATAGTCTTCACTCACATTACCTTTCACAATTGTCTATTTTATTTCTGTATCTAAGACTTCTCTTCATTCAGGAATCCCAGAAAATAGTGTAAAATCCCTAGAATTTGAACTCATTTTTAAGGGAAACCCTCCAGCATCTCAAAAGCCTTCAAAGCCTGTAATTAGTATCTGAATAACATGAAGCAAACATCTCAGAAGGAGATTTTTGAAAATCTGGATCAGGACAAGGCTCAAACATTGTAAGCTTTTGTTAAGGCTGATAGGAAGAATGTGTTAATTCCTCCTCTCCACAGTCATCCCTGCTGGTTTGGTGTGGATTATCTTCTGCAGGCTGGCATATAAACCCACAGCTTCACCTCATTGAGAGTTAATTGTTTTATATCTCTAAGATAATTTAAAATCAGAATTCTGAACTCTGTGCTCAAAGCCTTTTCCCCTGTTTGTGCTTTAATATTCCAAATCAACCACCAAAAAATTGCCACAATCTCTTGCTTTGGTGAAGCATCCCTTATCACCTTGATGCTGGAATATAGGATGGGATGATATAAACAATGGATGAGCTGCCACGTTTCTACAGCTGAACATCAGTAAAATGGAGAATCTCCTGCCTCAAGGTTTCAGCATTAGCTAAAAAAGAAATTTCCTTTAAAGTCACAGAGGAGTTAGAGCAGTATAAACAGTGAGGCTGCCAATTCAAGGCTCTAGACTTCTGTCAGGAATCTGAGTGAGCTTGGTGCTTGATTTTGACGTGCATGTTTATTTTACACCACAAGGTTTGCTTTTTCCAATCATACTTCTCCTCAGGGTTTATTTAGTTTTGCCAATACTAACAAAACTATTTGTGTGGTACCTGCTGAAATATTATTGAAGACATCTAGCAAGTCATTCTACACCCTCTTCTTAACATATTTTTAACTCTACTGCATAAACAGTTAACTTATTCCTGAAGGAACTGCCTTCCAAATCCCAAGTCACTTAAGCAGTCCCTGATTATGTACTTGCTGCATGTCACTTGTTAAATTCTGTTTTCTCAACATTATTTGAGCAAAATGCTCTGGCTATCAGAACATAATAGAGGTGTTTCATGTACTCCAGTCATCCTACACTTGTCTGGGCCTTTCATCCTTCTGGCACTGCTTTTCCTTGTCAAAATGTTGGTTGAAGGCAGTCATCTGCTAAACACTTCATTTGGTAATTGCTTTTTTTTGGGGTGGGTGTGTGAGGGGACTGGTAATTGGTAATAAACTGAGGACTCCTGAGATGGACAAGCAGGAGGTTGTTTCAGTTTGATAAAGCAAGAAGACTGATTCAGTGCAGAGTGTCTCTGCACACTCTTTCTGCTTTAGGGTACTCTAAATTTACCAGATCTGCAAATTAATCCCATTTTGAGCTTAATATTCTTAACAGTTTATACTCCCTCTGCTTTCTTTTCTTCTGGCTCTCATTGATCAGTGCTGAAAATTCCTGTAGACCCTTGTGTGCTTCAGCATTTTCCTGCCACAACTATTGTTGTGCATCACGTTTTCCAGGGACAGATTTCACATGGGATTGGTGAATCAATCTTTTCTGCCAAATTTCATGAGTGTTTGGCAAAGTGACAGTATTAATTGAAAAAACCTGCTGGTGGTTCAAGCCTGTTTATGTAAACAGGGGCACTTTTTGTTTCCAGCCATGTATCCCAGTCGTTTTGTGGTGGGATTTTAGTTCCTGGATACTTGAAAGCTCTCGTTCTGAATGTCAGGTAAGTCTTTCTTCAGGAAGAATATTAGTTCCATTCAAGGTGGAAACATTAATCTGAAAGAGGCCAGCAGAAGTTATCACCCTTCTCAAAAAGAGTCCTTTTGATTTTTTTGATTTGGGAGGAATCTTAGAGAAAGGAGAAGAGGTAAGTTTTCCCATGAGGTGAAATATTCCCAGGAAAATGAAATAAGTGAGGAGATACAAAATTTGGGAATCCCTGTATAAGACTGGTGATGAAAAAATATGTATTTGCATTCCAGGGTCATCTGCTTAGAGGACAAGTACAGGTCTATGAAATATTCCAAGCTTAAGTGACTTACAAGCTGTATGATACAAAACTGTAGGGGAAATTCACCTGAGTGAGTGAAAATGGAGTCTATCTTTAAGCTGATAAACAGACTTCTGCTGTAAAGCTGTGCTGTTTTTTTCCTTTTTTTTTTCTATTAGATAAAATATTTGAATTCAGATTTGAAAACATCAGAGGACTGTTTATTGTGAGGAGCCCTGACCTTCACACAAGAATATTTAATTGAGAGCCTGTTGTATCTCCTTTGTTGCAAGGGTGAATTCTCATCTGTTTGCTGGGACACACGTGCAGCTCCAATGGGGTTTTTCTGTCCTCCGCAGTTCTAGGGAGAAGGAATTACATCTGGGATGAGCCCAGAATATCCTTTTTTACCTGCTTTGCTCTGATAACCTAAGGCTTGGACTCTGCCCTCCAGCTGAGTTGACTTTCTTGCAGCGAGCTGCAACATTTAAATCCAAGCCACCTGGCCAGAATATTTCAATATTTAGCACTGAAAAGCTATTTCTAGTTCAGGCCAAGCTTCTAATTTAAAGTAGCCCTGCTGGTTTTGATGGGACATGGCAAACACTGAAGTCCTGCATCAATCCAGGCAGTCCAGATAGCAACAAGGAGGTTCCAGCCAGAACTCAGGATAATTAGGCCATGTATTTATGTGGTGGTGGTTTGTTTTGTTTTCTTTTCTCTTGCCAATACCTGAGCTTGATATCTTCAATTTATCTGCATAAAGACACATTTGCTGCAGTCATGCTGCTGACTGCGGTGTAGACATAGCCTGTGTCTCGTTTTGCATGGGAAATAGGCAAGTTTTCCTGGCATAAATAGGATAAAAACTAATGGCTGCATCTACTTTTCTTCATTATCTTCATCACTTTGCTGCTGCTCTTAGGCAACATGTCAGCATTTAGTCATAAACATCTCTGTACAAAATGTAGGCTGACACATAATCACATAATGAAATGCTTGCATCACATTATACTGCAAGTACACATCAGATTTCTGAGTGGGTTTTTTTGTTTTGTTTTATTTTTTCCATGACTGCAGGATTTTTTTCTGTGGGTGACATTGCTTACTGATCTCTAGCCTTACTTTTTTTCAATTTTATTAATTGGCCCTTGCTTTAGAAGTGACTCAATCTGCACAGATTTGTTTTGGGTATAAATAGTGGGGGTAAAGGAAGCTACTGTTTGTGAACTCATGTGTTCAAAAAGAAAGAAACAGAACTGATGTTTTGGCAATTTTATTTGTTGGAAATAAATGTGAATTCAAGTTTTGCAAAGAAAAAAGGAAGACCACAAGACTTGTCTTGTTTGCATGAAATCCCTGTTTGTGGATACATTTCCAAAAATTTGATCCTTTTTAATTAAGCTGCAACTTGGCAATTGAAAGGGGGAAAAAACCAGTTTGGACTAAATTGATTAAAAACATAGAAACGGCTCTTATGGAATTTTCCCTGAATTTAAACCTCTTGATGTATTTGAGTCAAGTCATTATGTGCCACATTGACAATTTGTACCAGCTGACTTTAAGGGTACTTCATTAGTGCAATGCCAGTGAGAATTTTCCACTTAGTGAAAACCTAATGAATGCAGAATATTTAAAAACCTTTCAATCTCTGTTAATCCAAAACATGAAGAATCAAAAACAACAATGAGATTTTCACTTATAATACAATTTATCATGTTAGTGAACACACAGGCTAGAATCATTAGGTCTTTTTTTGATATCGTGGAAAGAGTTAATGAAGAAAATTTATATGTAATGTATTCCTTGCGGTAATTAACAGCTAGTTATTGCATATCTCCTGGAATTCATCCTGAAACCAGCAATAAATTTATCTAGGATAAAATCTAGTTCTTCAAAACCTCTGTCCTTCAGATGAGTTTTGCATGGGCTTGAATAAAATTTTGCTTTATAGAGGCAGGATGTCTTTTTTATGCAATGCTTGTAGTAAGTTGTTCTGTAAAATGTGAATGGATTCAGAGTTTTTGTCTTATTGCTGGCTCTAGTAATGAACTGTTTGTTATTGGGAGCAGTTGGAAGACTTTTCAAACTGAAATTCTTAAGCTGGAAATTTCTTAACATTTCTAGATAAATGATCTGCTTCTGGTCTCCTACCTTCTTATCCTTCAGTGACTCCAATGCTGCTGCTTTGGTTTTTATGGCATCCAATGTCATGACTTGGCTCAGTGGGAAACCAAAGACATAAAGTTTCAATAATTAGCACTAGCTGAGCATTGTTTGGGGATCAGTAATATTTCAATATTTTTAATCTTTATATCCAGTTAACGAAATTCTATTAAGAAGCACCATGACTGCAGGAGTTGTACTAGTACTGTTATGTTATGGGTCTGCGTCCAGCTTTAAAGCCAAGTTTGAAATCAATTCCTGTCTGCAACTTTTTTAGCAGTCAGACTGAGTTAAGATGGTTGAATGAACCCACAAATGTCAGTAAGTAATGACAGCTCACCATAATGTCTAAAAAAAAATCCTAATGGTGCCAATAAGGAAAGTCACATGCTGTGGACACAGAAATCACAGAAATTCATGTACTCTTCTAAAAGCATCTAAAGTTTCTGTGCAGCTCTCACACTACAGCCCCATGAATATGTAATCGAGTTTTTCATTAACATAAATCTTTATGTATTATGATGTCAAATGAGCGAGGGTTTCAGCACAAAAATTTGAAGCATTTTGGAAGGAGAGTTGATTTAAAAAGAGATGACAGAGACGGGAATCTCAGCCTCCAGTCTATGCTCCATTAATCTTAGGCAGTAAAATAATATAAATATAGTGACAGGGAGAGCCAAATTTGGATTTCAGTTCCGTGAAGGAATACTGAGAATGTTTTCTGTCGTAAGCTAGACGAAAATGTAGAAAATTTTGAGTCTTAACTATGTTTGTAGGATATTGTATTGGTTTCCAATTTGTAGATCTGACACTTCTTTAGCAGCATTCAGGTGCTGCTCTGGAAGTGTGGAGCCCTCAACCAAGTGTGCTGTCCCAATATACATGTTGAACACCTTGGGAGGATCTAAAACAACATTAAATTCATATATTTAGGCAGCTGGATACCACTGTTGTAATCATATAACACAACATACTTATAATTTCTATTGCTTTCCCTGTGTATCTCGTGGAAAGAATACATTTTCAAGTTGTAAAATTAATTCTATGAAGAATTTAATGAAGCAGAGCATTTAATTATTTAACTCAGTTGCTTTCACTTTGGTTGCTATAGAAAATTTCTTAATTTTTAGTAGCTCTTTGTAATGTCTTAGATATTTCCAACGGCAGAAAAGATACCAATTTAGGTGGTTTAAATTGCTGGGAATGTTTAATACAAGGAGTAGTTCAGGAAATGAAATTCAGACACATTGAGAAAAACTCATGCTTAACTGTTTTCAGATATAATTTTTAGTGCTATAAAAATGACACTCTGCATTGAGCAGGTAACACATAGACATTTAGCTTCAAATAGGCAGGAAAACAAGGATGCTTGTGAAGAAAACTAACACTAAAAATTACTAAAATAATTAAAATGTGGTAAGTGAAAAAGATCTAGCGGAGCTGTGGTCCTACAAAGAAGCAAGTGCAATAAACCATGAGGAAACCCAAGGAACAAGACAATCAGAACGGGTTCTCCCCTGCAAGGAAGAGAAATATCGACAGGAGAAGGTGTGACAGCATGGCCAAGTCAGCAGCTATCAGCCACAAATCAAGATATTTTTCTTAAAATGCTGGGCACTAGTTTCCCCATTTTTCATAGTTAAAGCATTAAAATTAGAATGCAGCAAATGCAGAGTAGGTAATTGTATGGATATGTAGAATTGCTGTATTTTCTCTTTCACATGGAGAACACATTGTGGTAATATTTTTGTTGAGCATTACTGACAGATGCTGGGGCAGACAAAGCTAATAAATTTAACATGCAAATAGAGGCTCTCATGAATCAGCCCAGTGTCCTGTTTGCCAGTGCAGGGGAAATACAGTATGGGAGACACAGGAAATCAATGCAACTGCAACACTTTAAACACTCTGAGATTCTAAAGGCCAGACCAATCTGGGTTTTCTGCACTCACGTCTGCTACAGTCCTCCCTGATGAGGTTGTCTTCAAAGAAAAAAGAGAGAAAATTCCTTAAACTTATATGATTTTAATTTTGTAATGCTGCAGCTTATGGCAACTCAATAAATAACTTTTATTTGGAAATAAGTGATGTGATTATTATCACAAAGAGGAATCTTATTGTGGGCAAGGGCATTCAGAAAGGAAAATCATGCTGCTCTAGAAAAGAGATTATAAGAAATGTGATGTTAGCTTCCAGTTCACACATGAGACTGGTTCCATACTGGAAAATCACAGAAACGTTGGCTGGCAGGGACCTGTGGAGGTCCAACCATATGCTCAGTGCAGGACTGTCACCAATGGGCAGATTAGCTCAGCTGTGGCTTTGTCTAGCTCAAAAACATCTGAGGTGCTTCCAACTTCTTTCTGGACAGAAAAATGAAGAAAAAAGTTTGCCCATAAACCAAGCTGGAGCCAGGTTATGAGCTGCTCCTCATCAGCCATTTCTTTGTGCAGAGCTGCAAGAACATGGACAGTTAAAACTAATAACTTGTTTATTCTGTTTAATTTTCACAGATAAGCAGATCCATATTATGTTGCTGAAGAGCTGCATTATTTCAGCAGAGCCCCACCTCTTCACTGGGTGATGTATACACAGCAGCAAAAGGCACTGTCAATAAACCACAGGTACAATTTGGATGAGTAGGGGAAATTTTGGTAGAGAGTAATCCTTTCTGCACTAAACTGCTATTTTTCAGAAGGGATTATTTTCATACAGAGCTGCACAGAGTAGATGTCAATGTAGAGAAGAGAAATATGCCCATTTCCTTAACAAATGAGATTTTACTTGTACTTTTCATCTGGACAGCAGAGCTGAAGGAGCTGAGTACAGCAGGGTGTGTTCCATATTGCAGCACTGCTGGATCACTTCTCTCTCTTTCAGTTATCTGGGTGGGTGAACACGTGCTGAGAGTGCAGCACTAAGGTTTCAGTGATTGATGCTGCTGGGGAAAAGCAAAATGTGTCAGGTTTTTTTTCCACACCTGGTGCAAAATAGATGCAGCATGAGTGCCTCTACAGAAATTTCTTGAGGGCTTCAAAAATGGGGTTGTGAGGATAGAACAGGAACGTGGATGCTGCAATGTCATATAGCAGACAATTTTCTATCATATGATTGCTTTTTTCTCTTGGCTTAAACGCCTGATTCTATTTGCTGTTTCTGAATGCTATGGGATTTTGTTGAAGAACAAGAGAGCTCATTTAAATGGAGGTTAATAGTTCTAAATAGTCAACTACAGGTTTTAAGAGCTACATGGATGTTGATTTCACATCATTCCTATGAGATGTGTGCAGTAAAAGGGTGAAGCAAAGTGTTTGCAGGAGAGTAAAGCAGAGTTGTTGAAGCAAATTGATAAAGCAGAGATGTTCTTTTGTCTTGCTTTACTTTTGTGAACTTGGAAAAGTTCTTATCCAGGTGTGGATTCTGATGTTCACTAGAACAGAAATCATCTAATTTCCATAGGATTAGGATGATACAGAGCAGAAAGGGACCAAATAATCACCAAAGAATTCAAATTCCCAACTTGGAGCTTCTGTGCCATCATATCATGCAAACACTACTAAGCAAACCACAGCAATATTTAGTAGTACTCACCCTAACCAGTCTTGCTAACATCTGGATAAAATCACCACCATAAAGCTATTTGTAAGTTTTCTCACATTTCTAAGTTTGTCAATACTCTCAAGACAATTGTAGGAGGCCAGGAGAATTATGAGTTATTGATGCTATGAACAGTAACAATCACCAAAATAAACAACAATTTAAAAACCCCACCAATGTCTGTGGAGGATAAAAAATATTAATTCTGCTTTTTTTTTAGTATTTCTGTAATGTTTGGGAGTATCACAGGACATATAAAAATGAGAATATTCTACCTTGTGGAAGTCAAGCCATCCTCATCCCAGAGATGGAAAAAGTACAGAAGCTGCAATTTAGAACTATATTTGGTTTTTTTTTTTTAATAGCAAACATTCAAGTCATAAGTGTATTTTGGAATTTCATTTTCAGTATTTCTGGAGTTGCCAGTTTACAGTCCAAGCTATCCCCTGGTGCTTGCAAAAAGAAGGGAAATTATGTAAATGTGAGGGAATTCTCACATCCCTGACTGCTTACTGACTGAAGTATTTTTTAAAAAAATGTATTTTGTGCAGTTAAAGCTGGTGTCATTTCTACAGAATTGCTACTCTAGACTAGTTTGAAAGTTGTAGTCTATCACTGGAGTGATATTCCCAAGTTGCTTCATATTTGTCTTTATTAATAGGATTTTATAGAAGTGAACACTTAGAGCCCAGTCTTGTGTTTGCTTCAGATTGGACTAAAAGTCTCCCATGAAAAGAACTGGATCTTCTCATGTTTTTTGGGAAGAAGGAATGCATGTTTGTCCTTCATCTGGTTGCACTTAAGTTCATTAAGCTGAAAATGGAATCTGTCAAAGAGAGTCATGTGTAGCTTTGTTTGTTTATTTGTCTTTTTCCCAAAAATGCCTGTAGCAGGAGTTTGTATTCATCTGCAACCCTCTCCAAACTTGGGTTTCTCTACAAAAGTGTGCAGAAGTTGTGGTTTTTTCTTTCTTACTTTTAATTATTAAGATTTTGTAGCATTCTCTCAGTTTGAATAGCTGAATAGCAAAGCAGAAAGTCAGCCCTTTATAGCATGTAATCAAGCTTTTTATATGCTGAGCATTTTTCATTAGGGAAAAAAAATTGCTTCCTTTGTGTGGTGTTTTGACAGTAAATACAGTGAATACATTTCTTTCATTACACAAGGTAGATTTTTGAGAAACCAACACTTTAAACAGAGATTTGCCTTTCTTTGCAAAGGATATGGATGAGGTATAACAGAAAATTAGAGGTGATCTCTGATGCAAGGGACGTAACAAAGATCACATTTTCATTGCACATCCTTGCAGAAGTCTGTGTGTGACAATTTCTGACAATCAGTGCAAATGAAGCCCCGTGCACCACGCTGAGCCTGGAATCAGCATTCACCACACAGCCCTCAGGAGAGAAATAGGTGGTGCTGCTGGGGATGGAAACTGATGTGGATGCAAACTCTGGAAAGCAGAAAAATAGATCCCCTGATGACAAAATCACACCTGGTGTTAAAGCCTAGGCTCTCATTAAGTAATGATTATTGCCTGCTGTGTATAAAAATAGCCAACAGAAATAGCAGAGCTTAGCAGTGCTAATTTAATAGTTGACTGTGCTCACGGGTGTGCAGTGGAGCAGAGAGAATAATCTGCTGAGAGTCCTATATGAAGTGATTTCAGTCCCTCTTTTCTGCTTCTGGAATAACCACAAACAGATCACAATTTCCTGGAGTTCATCTCTTAAAATATCTTTTATTAACAACTTTTCCCAGATACAATTGACTGGGTTGATTGATCATGAATATTCTCAATTCAAACCACTGTGTGTGCTTGTGGTTAATCAGATAAGTCACATTTTATCATTTTTGTTGACTGGCTGGGTAAATTCACAACAGCTTTCAGGGAGCTGAACCCAGCCATGTGCTAAAGAAAGCAAATCTACAAAAAAACCACACACAGGTAAAGTATATTTACCAAAACACATTTGCATCACTTATATTCAAATTTGGTAGAAAAGGGTCTTCCCAGTGGGAATTAACTAAGAGTAGAATGGGACCTGCAAATTTGCACTTCATGGAAAGTTGCATTTTGCTATTGCAGATGTGTATTCTAGTGGGTGACGGGTATGCTGTATTTCCTTCACAATTTAAGGTGAAATAAGACTCATCCACTGCCTTTTCAATGTTGGAAGGAAATGTCATGCTGGAAAGGCATAGAAAACTTAAATACTGTAACTTTAAAATGTAAAATGGTAACCAGCTGATGCCACCAAAACATAGCACAGTTTGGGACTTTACAGATCACTCTAATGCCCTCATGTGATTTATGTCTGGTCTGTATCACAGAGGAGCAAGACTTTTTAATATTTATTTTTCAGTGCTTGGCCAATGGGGAAGCCTGGGAGGTGTTTCCCTGTTGCAGATCCAATGTACCTCAGTTACATTTAACTTGCATATAATCACTGCTGAATTCTATCTCTTGTAGCTGCTACTTCAAAACTCATCAGATTCTAGGATTCTATAGGTCATCCCATGGTCATGCATTTGTTTGTGGCTGCTGGAAGAAAACAAAGATGAAATAAGAAGTGAAAATAATCTTGGAACATAGCTGATATTGATTGTCTTAGTGTTTTTCCAAATCTTTCTACACCTGGAAGTTGCTGATGATTTTTCCTTACAAAAAACTAGGAGTCAAATTAGCAATAGTTTGGAAGTAATAAATGAAGAGAACACTTGAAAGAAGAAACTATCATAATTTAAATGCTAATTAGTAAAACTGGAAATACTCATTCTGAAATGAAATGAATTCTGAAACCCACCTTTTTCTGGGAGGATTTCTTTTTTTGATAGTGTTCATTTATGCATTTCCCCACTGGCTTTCCCTTTCTCCTTTTAAAAAGAAAAAAGAAATAGATAAAGTATTGCAAAAGAGCAGATGCATTTGCTGATCCAGTTTGCTGAGGAGGTAACTGTCAGCCCAGCAGGAAAGAACAAGCAGGAGGGGATGCTTCTCCTAGCTTGAAGTTGTTCATCAGTCTTTCTCCCAAATCCATGAAACCACAGCTCTACACCTCTGACATGAGGTAGAATGAGAAAGAGCACCATCAAATGAGTAATTGGGACAAAAATTGAATTTTTATACCCAGAGGTGCCAAGCATTTTCATCACTTAGTGATTCACTGACAAGTATCTGCATTCCATGCTGCCTAATCCCAAGCTGCTTTTATTTGCATGTTTAAACTTGAACATAACATTTATTTGGCTGCAGAACTAAAAATTTACCCCAAAATAGATCTTCAGTTCCTCTTTTGGCAAGTGTGTCTTTAAAACACATCAAATCAGGGCCTTCATTGCTCGGAGATTTAGCACATCAGCTTTATCTTGTTTATTTAGGCAAACAATATGGTTTCCAAAATATGGATAACAAGGCATGAACACAGCTGACTGTGCTGTAACAGAAATGAAAGAATCTTCAGATTTTTTCTCTGTGTCAAAGGTACTGTTTGACATAAATAATAATATTTGGAGTAAAATAGCAGTCAAATTACTGTATGGTCTAAAATATAACCAGGTTGTGGGAAAGCCTCTGACTCAGTGAGCTCAGTTATATTCATGGATCATCTTTTTTTTTTTTTTTTCAGATGTCCTCCAGTAGTTCCCAGCTGGGTCTCCTTCAGCCAAAGCTGCTGGGAACTGGGGGAGTGAACTGAAAAATGCTCTCTTCACTCCTTTTCACCTTATCTGGAAATGATTCAAACCTGTTTTATTCAGCACAACTTGCTCTCTCCTTTACCCCTAGGAGGAGCATGTTTCCTAAGCATGGGTGTTGGATGATACCACTTTTTTCCTGGGTTTGGAGAGACTTCTAATTTGTTTACATAGCTTTCCTTTAAAGCAGAAACACATCCAGGGCTAGGTAGGTGCCTTTCTGAGTGAGTTCTGCAGAGGCAAATATTTGATACAACTGGTTCTGACTGGATTTCTCCCCCCTCCTTCTCCTTTATACACTCCTGAAATGTCCTCTACTTCACAGGTACTGAATAACTTTAACTTTACTCAGTGAAGTCTCAGCTTGTAGCTGTCTCAGCTTTGTCTTTGCTCTTCTGACTCACATTTACCTCTGAATCTGCTGTGTTTGTTAAAGACCAGAACAAACCTGCCTGATTTTCTGAACTGCACCTGTTGGCTTTAGAAAGATTTTAGTTCTGTCTTCAAGTCTGCTAAGTATTGGATTTATCCAGCATAATTTTTGTGTCTCATTCATGTACTCCTTCTTCAGGAAGATAGCATCAGCATTAAAGAGACATCTTTAAAACTTAATTACAAGTATCAGGAGGAAGACAGAGTGATCCTGCCTTTCACCTTGCCAAGCCATAGGTAAGCTGTGATATATGACAAATGTTGAAGCCAGAGATGACACACAGCTCACTGAGGAAGATTTAAACACTGTAGGGTGATGTAAACACATATGGATGTTTTCTAGAACCACAGGGGTGATTTATGAGGTCTATGATTTCTGAAAAAAGAAATGAGAATGTTTCATGGAAAGCTGTCTTTCCTCCTCTAAATGAGTGACAAATGGAACAAACCAGAGAGGTCCCCTGTCACCACAGGTATGGAATTGCCTGAACCTTTGCTTTGTGGACATTTAAAAAAAAAATCCCCAAGCCCTTCAATAGTCTCTTAGAGTGCTTTATGTCACACTAGTTACATCATTACTGTTTAATTTTCCTGAGCTGAGAGCTCATTGGTGAAGTTCTAAACCAGTGCTCTATTATATTTTCTAATTATCTACGTAGATAGCTGCTGTTATTTGGCTAAAAATGAATTTCAGTATATGTGGAGGAATAACATGATTAGCAGAATTTTTTTTTAAGTTATAATATTTCTAGATTGGCTCAAGTGAATTAGGAAAAAAAATCTGAAAATAGAGCTTTGACTCATTTTACTTGATCTGAAATGATCAGTTCATCCTGCTAGGTAGGCTTTTTATAATTTGACCTTGAGTGAAAGAGCTTTCATTCCTGATAGAAACTAATTGTATGTGTGGTGTTCAAACCATAGTGTTGAAATTAAATTAGTACTGCACAGGAGGGGATCATACAAGGAAAAACACACTGTCTTAATGGGCTATAAACCTGAGTGAAGCACTGTTTTCAAACCAATGAAATAGCTATAAAGTCATCTCTGCTCTTTATGATTCAAATATACCCCTGAAAGTTATAATTTATACCTTAAATACATAAACCACAGGGAGTGAAAAACTGCATGTTTCAGTAACATGACAATAAGCCCTCAGTTGAGTTGAGTTTTTTACCAAATATTTATGCTGAGAGTTGAAATGAAAAGTTTTCTGTATGTTCTTTGAAGGGAAGTCAGGTTTCATTATATTAGTGAGAGCCTTTGAGCTGTGCTTCTCTTTTTTAGGAGCACGTGTTTTAAATTAATGCAGTTTCCATCTCCCTTTTTTTTTACAGCATGCTTCACTTTCACAGTGCACACAGGGATCTGATCTCAGCTTGTTTGCTCTGCAGATAATGTAAGTTTTGCCAATGACTTTGACAAAGAAAAGCACTTTGCCCAGTAATTGCTTGTAATATGCAGATATAACTATCTCTAATAATACGTGCTGTATTTCAAAAGTGGAAGGAACAAGAGATGTAAAGCCATAATACTGAAGAATTCTGGGGCTTCACTACACTCCCCTTTTATACTGGTGAGCTCTGGCAATGTACAGCACTCTTGAAATGGTGTAATTATGAATTTGGGTCACTTCAAGGTTGCTTTACACAATGTAAAGAAGCCTTTGCACACCAGGGGAGTGGTGGTTGGGTATTGTCTTCAAACTCTCTTCTTCTGTAAAGAACAATATGATATTGAAGACTGCCCCAGGAGAAGAAATTTGGCTGGGATTTCTTGCCTCTGGCTGGGATGGTCTGTGGTGGTGTGCAGTGAGCACCATCACCACATCCCACTATATCTGAGCTGGATCTCATCCTGGGCAGTGCTCAAAGTCAGCTGGAAACAAGCAGGCTGGAGTTTGTAAACTGAAATTATTGTTTGTTAAACCCTGTCAATGAGTATAAAAGCCTTCCCTAGTTTAGATTTGGGACTAATAACCTAAACTGATATGCTCTTTGCCTTCTCCTTCCTGTTTTGGAAATACTCTTCAGAGAAGGTGATGAGACTTCATCACCGAAAGGTGATGAGGTTTGTGATGCTTCTGAAAACAAATTTATCTGTGCAGGGTGAAGGCAGATTTCTAGAAATGCTAAAATTCAGTCATTTCTGCTATCCTGCCTTCAAAGATTTGAAGTTTTGTGTTTTCAAGATTGTGTTTTGAAAGACACATAAGACTTACACCTGCTGCCACTCCTGGGATACACATTTAGTGGGGTTTCATACCCCACACACCTATTTAGAGCCACATTTCTGAGCCTACTTGTTAAGTGGAAAAGTCTCAGCTTTTACTTAACTGAACTCTTAACTGAACTTCTGTCTTCAGAGATAGACTTGTGAGTGTAAAATCAAACTAAAGGGAAGACAAACAAACTTCCTGTCTTGGGCTTCTGTGTAGTTTAGTGAAGGAGGGAATCTGCTCACCATTTAATAGTTTGGATGCCCTTTTTTACTTTACTCTGGTAAAATTAATTTATTTTCTGAGAGTAAAAAAGCACACAAAGTAAATGAAAGTGCTTATGGAATGACTTAAGGATATCTATGTTCACTTACAGCCACTTTTTTTAATCAATAAAGCAAATCAGGATCCTCTTCTACTCCGCAGTACAATTTTGATGTTGGAAATGTGTATAAGAAAGAGTTTTGAATAAGCTTTGCTTATCAAAAAAGCCCTGATCCTGCAAATTCTTGTGAATGAACAGCCTGATCCTCTTGAGTTTTTTATAGCTGGGTAAACTGAGTAAAAAAGGCTGCACTGCCTTAAAAAACTTTGGGTTTTAACTGTATACATTCCCACTCCTTTGGTTTTTATAGCTGAGGGGATTTGTACAGAGATTTTGATGAAAACTGTAAAATATTTGCTATTAACATACAGCATCTAACAGAAAAAATGTTACTGAAGTACAAACTGTACCAATTCACACCTCTGGACTCTCATTTCTAATTTATTTCTTGTCAACAGAACAAAGTGGATTTGGCATCTTTGTTTAACATTCACACCTCTAAAATTGCTGCTGTGGCTCTTTCAGCAGGCACTGGAGTTATGCTCCACTGAAATTAAAGGAATTTCATTTGCTTCCATCTTTGGCAACTGAACAAGGGAGTTGGTAAGAGAAAGTTTTTGCCAATCGTGTCCCAGCTCAGTAGTGACACAAGGCAGTGAATCAGGAAATGATTGAATAGATTATACTTGTCTGCATTAGAGAAAAAAACAAACCACAATTTTTCAAAAATTTCATGAAATTTTACAGGACCCACTGGACAAAAATTCAATTCCATTACAGTGTTGTAACTGTCAGTTTACAGTGGAAGGGCTGCTTTTTAGCAGTGACTAATAACTATAAAAGACAAATTCAGCAAACATAATGATATTGGCTTTCTCTGTTATTTCTCTAAAAGCAAGGCCTATTTTTTAAATTTACAGATGCAAAAGCATTGCCGTCAGTAACCAAATCATTAACATCAAAAGCCACACTTTGAAATGCCAGAAAAATCAAGCATTCTTTGTTTCAAACTGAAGGTTTTCTTAACTTTCACAGTGCTGTAAACTGTTGTTAACTCCAGTGGGATCTGAACGTGTATTTTTGCTGTTGGTTCCTGTTTCAGAGTGTTTGAAGTGAACTGTGATCAGTGCTCATGTTGAGAGGAAAGTTGGCTGGAAGTGAGGATGTGACTGAACCACTGTATTTTCAGACAAAGTTGGGTATTTTCCATGGAAAGTACTGCAAGTATGTAATATTTAATTACATGTAAGAAATATTTTCACTTTTTCATCAGATAAGGACTACTGTGAAACCATTTAGAGGCTTGCAAAATAAGATTGGCAATTTACAGAAAATATCTTCCAAAAAGCATTTGGCAAAACCCCGATCCTATTCCTTTAGAAACAAATGAACTACAAATATTGGGCTTGATGCAAATTGACAAATCACTTCAGCAGATCTGAGCATGAATATTGGTGTGGACAAACAGCTTGGCTGGGTAAAAATGGAAATGTGCATATTTTCAATTTATAATGAGATCTAGAGAATACAGATACCCTCCAGACTGAAGTGCACGGGATGAAATTTGAAA
The DNA here is from genome assembly GCA_013397155.1 of Irena cyanogastra. Classification (NCBI taxonomy): domain Eukaryota; kingdom Metazoa; phylum Chordata; class Aves; order Passeriformes; family Irenidae; genus Irena; species Irena cyanogastra. Next base: position 426,096 of record VWZV01005527.1, on the reverse strand, counting down.
CACATTTATGGAAAAATGCAAATATTTTGCGCATGAATTATAATGTGACTGCAACCCTGTTGTTTATAGCTGAGAAGGAAGATACACGATATACCCAAAGTGAAAACACTTGTGAGTTAATGGCAAGTTTTTCTTCATTCTGCAAAAATCTTACATAGATCCTGACAGTCCTTGAGTTTCCAATCCGTGCCCAGAGCCTTTGGTCCAATTCAGGTTTCACTGATCTGTTTTACCCTGAGCAAGGGCCGTGCAAAAAGACCTTTCTAATGCAGGTTTCCATTGTATGGCTTCAGCCCAAGGGTAATAAATTGCAGCACCAAAATTGGTGACGATTTTAGGAGGATCAGATCGATTGTACTTGAATTTAAAGGTGGCATTGATGAGCAGAGAATTTGAGCCCTGTTATTTTACACAGTTAATTTTGAATCAGTTGAAACTTAAGGGTAGTAGCACTTTCTCAGGGACCCACAAACAGCAGTGCACAAAGAGAGGTTTTTCTCCTTTTTGTTCAATCAGTGCTCTTGGCTAGCAATCTTAAAAAGAACAGCTCTTCACTTTTAACACTGTATTTTGATTTTTTTTTTGGTTATTATCTGAGGGTAATCTGACATCTAGATTGCCTTCACATTTTCTACAGGCAACATGTGACAAGAGAAGAAGCTGAGGAGATGGGAGCTTTACCTAAATGATACGAGGAAAAGCAGCAAGACATCCTAATAAACCATATTTATCCACGTCAGAGCAGTAGCAATTATAATTGGCACAATGTTAACTCAGTTTCAGAGTGTAACTCAGCACATATTTTGTCTCTTTTCTAGAAGGAACAGAAAATCCTCACCAGTATTAATTTAGTTATAACACATTATGAACTTTTAAGCAGGGAAACATGTCCAGACCTTGGTGAGAGTCCTCAAAAGGGAAGTATTCATCACAGTTCCAATTCTTTTTTTATATAATCCTATTATGTGAAAGTGAGAGATTGCTGGAAACATTTTTCCCTTAAAGAGGAAAAAATTGTAGTCACTTTCCTTTGCAGATGGGAGGTATCAGGGAAAGAGCTTTAACCATGGAAAGGGAATAGTTTTGCTGCAAGGAGTAATATAAATCAGATGCATCTTCAAAATTAATTCCACTACAATTTTTTTTTTCTTGCCACTAGTTTCAGAATCGAGGGAAAATAACACATAAATAAATGAAAATGTGGCTGCTTTCTACCTTAGGGATATAGAATGGATTAATTTAATTTAATTAGATGAATGTGCTGCTTAAGTGGAAAACATTTCCTTGGTGGAGTAAACACACAAGAAGGCTGAACTTCTGAAACTTTGTTAAAGTTCAAGTTAAGCTCCCTCAAATAAGTTTCCCTTTGATTCCTTTAGAAAGAAGAAAAAAACCCTAAACAACAAAACATATTATTCATGATCAGAAATGCAGGGATTTTTCCTAATTGTATAGAGCTGCTTCCCTGTCACATCTTTCTGTTTTCAAGTTCAGATTGTATCCAGTTTTAGAATTTGATTTTTTTCCCAATCATAGTCACATCAACTGTTTACTGTCCTCCTTTCCAGTAAAAAACATGCAAGATGGTGATGAGTGTCAATATTTGCCATGACTTCAAGTTTTTCAGACAGGAGAAAATGCTATCACAATGCCTGTTATGCCCAGATCATAAAATTAGTAGTTTTTCACAAAAGCAGATGGGGAGAAATGTGAATTTAACAACAAAGAGGTTGCTTTCAGTATCTATGGAACCTTCCTCTTTATAAAACCTAATTATTTCTTATTTCTGAAGTTAAGGCATCATCCAGACTAAGAGTCCCAGATAGGCTGTAACTGTGTGTAATTGTGATTTAAAATTTCATGTCCTTTTAGTACTAATGAAAAACAAATGACAAAACAAGTTTTGTTCTCACGAACACAAAAAGATTTTATCTCTGCAAGAAGAATTAGGGTGACTTTCTTTCTTACCTACTTTGCATGTTTGGTTTGTTTATGTAGTTGATTTTGGCTGCTTGAAACCAGCTCTAAAAGAAACTTACTGTGTTCTGCCTTCCCTGTTAAATCTGGCACAGGGGTTGGAAGCAGTGCTGGGAAAGATTATTTCTTGTAGGAATAATGAAGCAATAGGAACATTGCTGCCCTTTTTTCCCCCTCCATTCTTAGAGTGGATTTGGATATACCCAGTGGTTTGAAAAAATCATAACTATAATGTCCCATGAGGAATTACATGCCTATTCCTGGATTTATTTGTGAATGCAAGCTCAAGTTCTTAAACTCAGTCTGTGGAGAAGAAATTTCATCAAAAAATAATTTCATCAAAAAATAATTCCATCAGGGCAGCAGGAACTGTCCACACCTGACTCACTGCAGGTAACAGGAGTTACAAAAGAGAAAAGACAGACAGAGATTCAAACTTATAATTTAGGGGTATTGATGGTACTGCCTGCTCAGGAAGAAGTTTTGAAGCCTTTCTCTGAGAATCATTTCAGATGTAGTATTCCTTGATAGATTATTCACTGTATTAGTCACAGTCTCACTCCTCTTCCTGTGCCCATTATTTAATTTCTCTTTTCCTTTTTTTCCCTTCTCTGGTTCTCTGAGCAACTATCTATTGAACTTCATTGTTCTCGTGGGAGTTCATTTCTGTTCAGAGTAATTATATTATTATACAAGCTTATTTTAAATCACACCTGCCAAATCCCTACCACCTTTGTCAGGGCTTACAGTTACCTGGATCTCCCTGAAGCTTTGCAGACCTTCACCCAAGATCTTATTGTGTAATTAAGTTACTTTTAAATTGATTATCACTGAATAGAAAGCATTGTCACTGCAGGAATGTGCAGCTCATCTGTTCTCCTGACCAAAGTGTCTTGATGTGGGCATCAATTTTAATTCTGAAATCAGTTATTGACCAGCTCTGGGTGACTTAAACTTGCTTCCCTGTGAACCCTTCAGCAGTGTTGTTAGATCATCATTATTCTAAGCTATATGACTTGTGTGTCATAGAGTTTCTGTGCTATCAGAAATAGTAATTAAATAATATTTTGATAATCTTTGCAAATGGGCTCATATGGATTCACAGAGCAAATGGCACCACTGCAGACACTGTTTGCATCTCACATGGCTGGTGCTTTTCTCACCGAATCACACAGATGATCAAAATTCACCATTTATCATACTTTCCTCAAAAATTCCAAGTGGTTTTTTTGTATTTTTTCAATTCTAAATTCTTGAAGTAAATTTACACTTAAAAATTATTGCTGGGAAAAAAAGTCTGGAAATTCATGTTCGTATTTCCAGGTGTTAAAAAACCCAGAGAGAGGTGCAGCAAGCTTCCACTTCTTTTTATGAAAATTTGAAATTAGCTAAGGAGAATGTAGAACTTTTGGAAGGTGTCACTGTGGTTTAGTGAGGAACAAACCTTGCAGTTGCCCAAAGCAGACAAAAAATTTTGCGAATTTGCTTCAAAAAAATGTGGAGTGGTACCACATAAAAAGTGTTTGATTTCTCTCTCAGAACAAACTGACATTTTGATCCTTCACAGTCTTCCTTGTTGGTATTATTTGGGTTAAGAATATTTGAGGACAAGAAATTCTTTAACTGCTCTCTTCCTGCTGTGCACGGTGTGAAGAAGTCAGAGCTAATAACAAATGTGGTGGCTCTCTGGCAGACTCTGGATGTGACATGTAAAATATGTGCCATAATTATCTATATATCGCCTAAGCATATGTGCTCTCTAATTTCTCTCTTGGCAGTTGCTAATATAATTTTGAGCCATGGTGGAAGGAGCATAATCCCCTTGGGGTCAGGGAAAATGTGCATTTGAGTGACTAAATGCCCCAGTTCGATCAGGACTTTATTTGGCTGCCCTGTCTGATCTCTCCTGGCATGCAGAACAGCAAACGAGGATCATTCAATCACTCAGGGCTCTTCAGTCCTACTGGGAGGTGCTTGGCAAGGGCTCTAAGGCCAGTTTGGCTTCACTGGGATGGCCACAAGGCTGGTGGCTTCCCTGGGACCGACCTGGTTTCGCAGGCCCAGCGGTGTGAAGCAGGAAACAAAGCGCTTTTGTGAGGAGCCGATTTAGTTTTGTTTTGTCTCAGCAATGGCTGTCACAAGCACATGGAGGAGAGGGCAACGAGGACTTTGCTGGTGACACCTCCTACGGGACAGGCACAGGGGACACCGAGCTGCCCCAGGACTGCTCCCATCAGGCAGCCAAAGGTCGGAGCGGGCGGTGTCTCCTGGCAGCGGGGCAGGCTTTGGGAGGAGCCAGAGGCAGAAAAAGGCCTGGGGGCATTTTGGTCTTTTGCCTTTTGGGGACTTTTGGAGCTTATGCTTTTTGTCTGGCTTAATTTCATTCCTGAGCCATCTAGTTTTTAAAAGGAGCCCTCTCAGTTCCCCGCGGTGGAATGCGACGTTCTGTCCTGCTGCTGATGAGCAGTGACAAAACAAACCTCAGCTCCCTTAGGGACTCCTGATGCATTTGAGGTTTTGCCTGCTTGAAAAGGCTAGGAGGACAAGTCACGAGGATCTTCTTCTACACCTGGCTGCTGTGTCTCATAGCCAAGGTCTGTATCCCAGGAAATAAATGTGATAACCTGAGCTGCAGCTGATGGGAATTGCCTCAGATGCACTGGCAAAGACAGTTGTGGGCCCAAGGCTCCAATTTCAAGAGTGAGTCCTGACTTCATTGAACATAAAGTAACATATCCCTGGTCATCATTACATCTGCATCCAGACAGAAGATGCCCAACTTTATGGCCACATTTCAGACCTTGAGAATTCCTTTTTTCCCTTGGGGGAGATGTAGAGGAAAGAGGAGACCCCAAAGCAGGTGCTGCCTTGGAACAGGCCTGGCACAGCACCCCAGGTTTATTTATATGTCATATTTAAGAGTGTGAATCAGCCTCCATCACCTGTTTGCTCACAGTCACATCCTTTAAAGCTGGGGCAGCCTCTGCAAAGCTTCACAAGCAGCTCCTGCTTTTCCTGGAGCTCAGGAGAAGCCGGGAGCCCTGATGGCCTTGTGCAGCTGGGAAAATCTGGGATCTGTGGGAGGTGAGCTGTGCAGCTTTGTCACCTCATGTGCTGGTTCTTTCTCCAGGTATGCACAATTTCACCTCACGCCCTGCTAAGGAGGTGGGCATTGCACTAACAGGGAGTTGGGACAGCCAAGCTCTGTCATTGCTTAAGGCAGGCAGCTCCTTCACCTGACAAAGCTTTTCATTGCAATCAGATGGGACAGGGAAATAAATGGCCAAGCAGTTTGTCAGCAAGTCAGGATAAATATGACAACTCTGCCTGGTAAGAACTGCTCAGAACTGCTCTACCAAGAAGCAGATCAGAAGAATAAGTGCAGCTGGGGGTTTGTTAGCTGCCTGTGCTGTCTGGGAAATGTCATAGCTGCAAAGAAGCACGGGAGGGACACTGTAGGAGCATGAAGGAGAGGCAGAAGAAGCAGAGGAAACAGCCGATAACTGGAAACTAAAGAGCCTGGCAACTGCAGATAAGCAGATGCTTATTACTTAATCTGTGAAGAAGCATCATGAGACAGGTAGTAGGGCTGACATGCTACAGAATTTATTTAACGTGTTCTTTTTTTGTTTTGCTTCTCATGCCTCTTTGGAGCTTAGGTTTGTGCTTTTCCTGTTGGTACAGGAACACACTGATTTAAGTGCACTGGTCCTACAAAGCTTCCAGACTTTACAGTTATGGGTTCTGTAATATCTGCAAATCAAACTGAAAGCACAAATGTTGGTTTTTTGGATGCTGAGGTATGTGCTGAGCCACAACTCATGGTCCTTGTTGAACAGATCTCAAGGAAGAAATTCCCTTCATTTCTACAAACCTGACTTTTTTCAGGACAGCTGCAATGCAAGCTGAAATAGAAATACTTGTGCCATAGAGCTGGAATATTATGTTTTAAAAAAATTCTTAAAAAGCCTGCTGCTCTTTAATAAAGATAGTGATAACAATAAAAAAGCTTGATGTAATTATACTTGATCCTGTTCAAAGCTTCTTTCTGTTGACAGAAACATGAAGGACTTGGTAGCTGTAAGAATGCAGAGGTTTAGAGGAGAAAAATTCTTTCAAAGACTGCAAAGGGAGAGAAATAAGTGAATAAAAAGGAAGACACATTACAGATTTTAACCACAGAAGACCCACTGGAGTATTCAGCCCCAGGAAATTCAAAGAAGGGGGGATTTACTGCAAATTTAAGAACAATGTGGTTACACTGTAGTTTATATCTTGTGGCATTCAAGAGAAGTGGTTAGAAATTGTGTATTCTGTGCTTAATGAGGAAAAAAGGTTTTGCTTTGTGCTTTGTAATGTTGAAAGCATTAGGATCCATAAACAACAGCATAGTTTAATCAAGTTTTACCATTAACTCCTAGAATTATTCCAGAAGTTCCCAGCATTCTGGCAAAGTTTCCCCTCTGTCATCTGCACCCAGAATCTTCAATTCTCATCTGATGCTCACAAGGAGTCACCACAGAGGTTGTCATTTCCCTGATCACAGCTCTGCACTGGTGAAACTGCTTTTCTGACTGATATCAGCATCATCATTGCTCTAAAGTAGATCTGTAGGGATGGTGTCTTTTAAACTTCTTGTGATCTTGAAATTATCCCCGTTTCTGCTTTTTATGTTTTAATTGTAAAGCCAATTTGCGTTTCATGTAGAACACATTTTATTCCAGTACAGCTGATTCTCAAAATATTCACATTCTGAGGTTTATAGTTCAGTTTAGTCATGCTTTCATTTGTTCAGTTGTCTTTATCATGCAGCATCTCTAGGGAGTGCCTCTTCTGGAACCTTCTCAGATCATCTGGAAACTTTGTCTGCATCCTCATCAAAAGCACTGATGTTAAAGAAATGCCATTTCACTGGTGAAGTGCTGACAACTGCCCAAGATGTTGATGATAGTCTGTATTTTACTGGCTTTTTTTTTGGAGAGAGAAATTTCCATTTATAAGTAAGGAATAAGAATGCTGGGGAGCTCACTGTCAGACTTTGACTTGCAGCATTTCCTAGAACACCACAGCATCAAGGTTTGAAAAAAGTCAGCTCTGAATTCTTTATCAAAGTTTTGACAGTCCATGTAAAACGCTTTGCATCTCTTTCTTGGTTGCATGATTTGGTATTTTACATTTACACGTAAAACACCTTTTTTCTAGTGTTAAACTTTCCTAAAGGATCTGTCTACCAAAACAAACATTATGGGGAAAAAAAAAATTGTGTATTTCCAGTAGAAAGGCGTTTTTCCCCCTCAGTTTCCCATTTTTTGGTCTGTAATATCTCTGGTCTGGAGCAGGTGTTGTGAGAGGGTTTAATTCTCTGCTAAATGAGGATAGTAGTTATTATCTGCCCAACCATAGCTTTAATTTTGCTGTGAGCACTGTAGTTAAATGCTTTTTAAATGTTTCCATTTAAAGTGCAATTTAAATATTATTGTTGACAATTAGTGATTGCTTTATGTTCTAAAAAGTATTATTCTTTGCATTCCTTTTTTTAAAGCAGTGACTATGAAAAGGTGATTTTGGACATGACCAAGAACTTGTATTTTATTCACAGGGTCAGAATAAGTTTGCTTTTGTGTTAATTCTGGGAGAATTGCTTGGCTGGAGATGTGAAAATAAATATGATATTAAGATATAGGAACAAAGGTTTCTAAATCAGATTACTTTAGCATATGTGTTCTTTTAATATAAAATGGAATATGTCTGAAAATGTCATTATCTAAAACACACAAAGAAAGTTTGGATGCCTTCATTGCATCAAGTCCTTATATCTATGTCAGTGCATCCAGGAGCTCCTTTCTTCCCAAATAAGCTTTCCAGCATTGGAACAAAGCAGCAAAAGCCTTCCCTCTCATCTTTCTTCTTGCCCCCACTGTTTTTAATAATGTCTGTCTGACATGCCAACAATCAGGCACATGCTCTGCTGTTCTGTTGTCTCCTCTCAGCTGCCTGAGAATGGCTTGAGAGGGATGAGGGGTGGAATAGCACATCAAGGGTTTCTTTTGTCAGTGGAGCAACCAGGAGAGCGTTTCCAATTTGCAGTTTGGCACCGGCGCTTCAGAAGCGCCGCGGATGTTTGATACCCACTTGGTTGCCTGCCACCAAACTTGGGCATAAATCACTGGGATGTGACAGGATGCAGAAGGGAAAAAAAACCCAAAGCACACATGCACATAAACAAAAAAAAAGAAGAAAGAAAAGGAAAAAAAGTAGGAAAAACCCAATTTTTGTTTTGAAAATAGTAGGACATCTTGCAGATTGAGAATTTTATTGCAAAACGTGAAGGAGGAGCAAGTGTGTCTGTGAGTGTGAACACACATGTCTGTATTTCTCTTTCATAATACCTCACAGACAAAATAGTTCATAATTTGATTCCACTGACAGATTTGAGTTAAACCAGAGATTGCACCGAGCCATTCTTAGGCAACCACTTCCAAGTTAGTCCAGGACTTCTTGTGGCAGATCTGCATTCTTCTTAATCACTTGCAGTCAATCAGATTTTCATTTGTCTTTGTCTTCAGCCCTGCAAAGTTTGGGCCTGAAATTTTTTCTGCTTCAAGGATCAAAGAGTGTTTTCCCTGTGTGTGTCAGGCACACTTATGGAATGCTCTCGTATGTTTATTTAGCTCCATAATTATTCCATATTAACAAAAGCAGATTGTTTCAGGAATGTTTTTCAGACGAGCCTGTTTGAAACCAGGCTTTGTTGGAATTATGGCACCTCCAATTTTGCAATTTTCCTTTTGAAATACATTGTAGGAATTCACTAGAAAATCTATAACAACCCCATTCAGGGATGAATGGCTTATTCTGCTTCTTATCTTGTTAATCAATATTGTTAACTAGCTGTGATGGACATAATTAATGGAATGACCCTAGCCCCTCCTAATTAGAGATAATTGCCTTGTTCAGTCACATTCAGTCTCCAAAATATAAGTGTGTGAGCATAAATGTCATAATTTATTTTAGATTCTGCCATGATCATTATGTATTCTGTTTTCTTGTTAACTCATTTTGATTCTTGCTCACCCAACAAAGTTGAAAGCCATGAAAGAGCCTTCTTACTTCTCTGAGCTGGATGGCCAAATAACACGTTATTACATTGTACACTTACAGTCAGGAGGGTAAAATGAGGAGGGTAAAACCAGAATTCCACTGCTTGGCTCTGGCTTCAATCCATTGTCCAACAGCTTCTCAAGATGAGAGATGTCTCAGCTTGAAGTTAAATGGTGCTTGCATCAGAAAAAAACCTAGATTTTGGTATGCATTTCATGTATCCTTTTATCAGCTTTATTATTTGTTATGCTTTTGCTGAGCTTCCTTGAAGAAGAACAAAAGGGTACACTTATTATGCAGCTATTTCATGAGAGCTATTTAAAATAACATTTGAGGAGGAAAAAACAAATCAAAATGAATAAAAGCCTGGCAAACACATGATGAAACAGAATGAATATCAGAGCTATTAAATTAATAAGCTTGCAAAGCATTATTTATGGTATCTCAGTGGAAGTTTAGAAATTGATAGTGACTTCTCCAAATTAATTGAGTACCTTTGCTGTATTTCAGGAATACAGATTCAGACTCACCGTGCCCATTCCTTGTGGGGAAGATTTTTCCACCTGCCAAAAACCTCAGGAGTTTAATCTGATTTTCATCTTCTCAAGGCAAACAGTGGAGGTATTGACTCAGGATGGCATTCATTCAGCAGAGCTGTGCAGTCTCAGATTGTCTGCAGGCAGTTGTCCTTGCTGTCACAAGCTGCCCATTAGAAGAGTGTTTGAAGCAGCAGCCTGAAGTAGATTTGACCTCTCCATGGCCAAATCTGCACAAGTGCAGATGCAGGATTTGGTTTTTAGGACTGACAGGCTCAGGATGGGCTCAAACCTCCTGCCAGCTCGAAGGCCAGAGGTGTAACTCCTGTGAGGAGCATCTCACATGCTTGGGGCTGGGGGACATCCCTCAGCTGTGTCCCCAGAGCCCTGCAGAGAAGCACAGGATCAGGCACATCTGCACACCAGTTGATAGGACTGGAGGGGCAGAGTACAGATTTTTTTGGATATTACCTTTGCTGTGTTGGCTAATATTCACTGGTGCAAATTAGATGGAGATACCGGTGTCCACTTCTCCAAAAAAAGGGTGTCAACAGAGCAGAGCTGCCTCCTCAGAGGTGAAGGTGTAATGTGGTGAAGGTTTTAACTTTGTAGGGTTTGGCTTATTATAAGGGTTCTTGTCTTGTAGTGTTCAGCTTGCAACTGGCTGCTTCCTGATGGCTTTGACTTGTGGTGAGTGGCTGAAATTCCAGTGCTTTTTGCTGGGGCTGGAAAATCTCCCTGAGTGCCCACATTTCACCATTAAAAGTATATCTGCTAGTTCTTCCAGGATAAACTATTTCTGTGTGACACTAGTTTGATCCAGATTTACTGAATTTGGTTATTTTCTGTTATGGCCTCTCACGCAGGAATGACACCTGGAGAGACCCTCTGGGAGGTGAACAAGGAAGATGGAGGAGCACTGACAGAAACAATCCCACCCCTGACGTTGTTTCACTTTGCTATTCCATTTCTCTTCCCTCATTTTTGCTTCCCCTTTTCTCTGATCAAGTTTTTCCTGGAGTTTAATTTTTTTTTCAGTGAGAGCTCTTTTTCTTTTTCAGAACAATTCTCCTGTGTTAAAAAATTTGTCTAAGCGATGTTTTCCAAGTCCCTAACAGCTCCAATTTTACAGTAAAATAAAAATCCCATGTATAATGTGATGAAGGTTTAACTTTGTCATGTTTGGCTTATTATAAGGGGCCTTCTCTTGTAGTGCTCAGCTTGCAACTGGTGTGATTTTGCAGAGAACCAGGTTCCCCCAATGCCAGCTTTAAACAAGGTATTGGATGAGAGCCCATGATTTCCAGAAAACATTCAGTGATATGTAAAAGAAGCACTAGATTGGTTTGAGTAATAGCACAGGAATGACCAGTTCTGTGTTAAGTCCTTGTTGCAAATCTACTTCTGCAAGTAGATTTTTCAATTCAGCCAATTGCTGCAAATGCTGTTTGCCAGTACCACGCATCAGTTCACGGTAAGCAGTAAAAGTCTTGTTTATCAAGCTGGTTTTTCTCCCTCATTGTCCCACTTAGAATACTGATATCTTACCAAGAAACAGTAAAATTTCCAACCAGAATTTTGAAGCTTTGCTTCTCTGACTGGCAGTCACCACCTGGAAGGTGAGGAAGGCCGTCCCCCCCATCCTCCCTGCTTAATGCAGAACCTTGTGGGACCCTGCTATAGTTAACTATCAAAGCCTTGGGCCTCATTCCTTTCTTCTGAGGCTTTATCAAAGCAGTATTTTCCCTTTTCATATTGTCTATATTGGCATTTTTGTTTCCATTGAAATGTTCCTACCTTGAGCTTCTGAGATGAGCAAGTGTTTCATCTGCTTAGGGTTGTTCTCAGTAAAGGTGAAAGACCCAGTAATTTTTTGGACAGAAAGAGGCAGATAAGGGATTTTTCCTGATCGAGTTTCTCTCTGTACCTTAGGTTTTGTTTCTCTTTAATTCCTTGCATATCTTATTGGGTTAATACCAAGGACTTTATGGCTCATGACTGTATTCTCATAGAGCTTTAAAGGACATTGTTGTTGGCTGGTATTTCCAGACACTGCTATAATGCAAAAATAAAAACAAAAAAAAAAGAAAAAAGGATAAGATTATATGTGCTGCTTATATTCATGTTTGTACCTGTAGGGATGTGTTGATGGGGAGGTGTGGTAAAATGATAAAAAGGTTATGAAGGGGAGTTATTCCTTCCTGTGAAATCAGGAACTCCTAAAGGCACCAATTTAATTCTGAAGCTGCAGTGAAAAGGACCAGGATGATGTAAAGGTAGCACAAAAAAAAGGAATTGAAAAATTATAATGGAAAAATCTATATTTCAAGCACTGGCAGGAATATATTTATGCATGGAGAGTATTCTGTGATTGATCTGCAATAAAACTGAGTGAGACACAGAAACAACACTGAGATGTTTGTGTCACTCTGCAACCTCCACTGGAGATAAATATGAAATACACTCATATTTCTTGGGAGATCTGTTTTAAGCCTTCCTCCTTCCAACGCGCCCTTAACTTCAGTAGTGGATTTGTAACAAATTCCTGGCTTCTGATGGAGTCGTGTTCATCTTTTTGACCCATGAAATGGCTTCAGAGTTCTGTCCTCAATATTTAAATGGTTACCTTAAAGCAAAAAGCCTACAGTTCCCAAAATACATGATGAAGGACAAGAGTCCTGATTTCTCTCAGTCAAATCTCTTTATCCCCTATTTTCTGTTACACAAAGAAAACCATCTGTCACGTTGTCATTAAACTTATTTTTCTATTAACCACAAAGTAGAAAAATGCCTGGTAAATTGAACTTGCCTCAGTCTTTCACTGGGTTTATTTTTTTAAAATAATTGAACTTGCTGATGTTAAAGATACTTTCCAACCTTAATGATTCTGTGAGTGCTGGGGGAGAGGGCGTGGAGAGGATTTATATTTTCTCATTATTAATATACTTTGATTTGAATGCACAAAAAATTGACTGGAGAGAAGTACTGGAAAATATATTAAGCAAAACCACAAGGTTTCTGAAATGCAGAAACCAACAGCCAAAACTACCATTGTGCCTCCTGAGTTTGAAACACCAAAGTCACACTCCTAGCATCAAATTTTACATCACCTAGTTTGAATTTGACATCCTATGTTACTTTAGGGAACTCTTTAAATATTAAATTTCTTGATAGAGACTTGAACTGTATATTATTTAGTTACAGTTGTTCTGATTTGCTTCCAAAAAAAGAAAAAAAATAATATTTGAAGATAGTATTTTCCTAAACTGGATTGTCTGCTCAGGCTAAAGTGGATAAAGTTCCAGAAATGAGACACAGGTCAAAGATAACTTTGCAGCTCTTAATTTTCAGGGCCTTACAGAATTCTTTAGTGGGAAGAAATTAGGATAATTTTCAACATGTGTAAGGGAGAAGAGATTAAAAATCAGGAAAAAAAATCTTTCCCTTCCATCTTTTGTGGATATCTGATACAGCCATAGTCCAGTAATATCAGTGTTTTCTTTTTTATTTCAGAGCCTATAAAAAATTCATCAAAAAAACCAAAACAGAAGTGGCCAGGTGAGTTCGAGTGAGACTTGATATTTACACTCAAGACTGAAAGTCCAAAATGAAGAGCTGTGTAAGGTAGTAAATGGCATCCATGATTCATTGTCCAAAATAACACCTTGCAAAGGAGATGATGTCTGAGATGCCCCAGAGATAAAAGGAAAATCTTCTGTGATATGATTGGCCTCTGCCTCTAGAAAACAGCATGATTTATAAAGTAGTTTTTGCATTAAGGCAAGTGATGGAAGAATCAGGTGAAACAGTGCTGAGGCTTTATGACAGAAATCTTATTTTCTGTCCTGGCTTTTAAGATTAAGCCTCAAATTTTGTAACACTTGTGTCACAGCACCACATAAAAACTTTCAGAGGAAACTGAGTGTTTGGAAATGCAGAAGGCAAACTGAATTCCCTTCTGAGAATATGCAGAAGTCTTTGGGGTGTCTGCAGGCTGATAGACACAGTGAGGAGAGTCTCCAGAATGAAGTATTAGTATAAAACCTTACATTTCTTTCATCATATTCTCTAAGATTCACGGATTTGTTCGGCATTTGGAGGGAAAAAATTCGCAAATGAGATAATTGTCCTGCAATTATTGACAGAATGGGATGCTCAGCAGTAGGAAAACTAATCTGGAATTCCAGTCAGGGTAAGGCAAAGTCATTAGCTATGCTGTGTAAAGCAGACTTATACAATCAATGTGTGAATGTCACGTTTGTCGGGCCAAAGTGATGGGAAAAGACTTCTACTAAAAGAGAGAAAATTGAACACATTTATAACAGTGCAGGATAGTTCATATCCTGTTGTAATTGCAGTGCACTTCAAGCAGAATGAGAATAGCAAGGGGGGGAAAAAAACCTCTCCTGAGCTTTACAGCAGCACTGGAATGTGTGACAAAGGTAAAGGCTTGGAAGGTGATGTTGGGAAGAAACCTGAAGCCAGGCAAAGAAGATCAGGAAGATGGTGTGGGGGGAAAAAGAAGCAAAAAAACCAAAGTTGAATTGAGCTTTAGGCAGCCAGGGAGACAGTATCTGTAAAAGAGCCCCAGATGGTGCCAGAAAGAACTGATGGTTCTGTTCCTTCTGCCTGTGAAAATGTGTCAAGTGTGCAAGATCAAAGTGCACATGGTGATTTGATGGCAAACAGAGACATGTTAAAAAATGAAACTACTGTGGCAGTTTGGAGATGCATTATTGATAGGTGTTTATTGGGTAAAATATTTCAATATTGCATATTCGGTATTGTTGCTCGGTCTGGTGGTGTGAGGTGACTGATGTGCCACCAAGGGCAATCCTTCATGGAGGAGAAAGCTGAAAAAACCCCAAAACTGAAAATGGAAATAATATTACATCATTACCAAGCCAGAAATCCCAGATTTATTTCAGGCTGTGTCAGGTAAAAAGCCCAAAAGCTTCTGAGGGAGCACAGAAGAAGGAAAGTTTGAAGGTGTGAAATAATTCTTGCTTGAATTCCTGAGGTATTCTAGGTGCTATGATCATCATCAAAGATCCCATTATACAGTAATAATAATGATGAGAAATAAAAACTGTGAAATGAAACTCCAAAGGAGCAGATCACTGCATACAAAGCAAGGGAAATAACAGGTACAGACTTGGCAGCTCTGTGCAGGACCTTGTGACAGAGGGGGGGACAGAGGTGGGGACAGTTTGCTCCAGAGCTGCATTTCAGGCTGCTGTCCCTCCCCTTCTCTGGTGCTGCTGCGGGTTAATCGAAGTGCTAAAGGAGCAGAGGAGTGGTGCCAGAGAGACGAGAATTCCGTATTCCTGCAGTCAGTTTGGGAAAACCTCTCCCTCCCATCTCACAGGGCACTGCAGAAACCCCAGCAGCAGCTCCTGTGTGTTAAAGGGATTGAAACAGTAAATTTTACAGCACAATTCATCAGTGGCGTCAGTCAGATTTAAGAGAGAGAGAGAGCAGGTTTTAGCAAAGCTGCACAGATTGCTGTAGCTGAGGTCAACAGCAAGCTCCTGGTGCTTTTAAAAATTGATTTTACTGAAATCTTACTCAATTTTCTTAGTAATAAAGGCCTCTGAGGATTTAAACTGCTGTAAGCAAGAGCAATGTTTGGCCCTGCTCTCTAAGTAGGTGTGGCTTAGCTCCATTACAACTCCAACTCAAATAATAACATCCTTTAAAAATGGAGCGCCCTTCCCAACATTTTAGTGAGCAATTTTTTTTTTTTCTTGTAAAAGCTGGGAGGTCATAAGCTTAAACTCCTAAAGTCTCCAAGAAACCTATTTACCTCCTTTGCAAAAAGGCTAACATGAAATCAGACAACATATGTGGAAGGAATATAAATATATCTGCTTATCTGAAAAACCCAGTGCAGATTGCTTAATAAAAAAAAACCAAAAAAAAAAACCAACAAAGAACTTGGCAAAATCAGCATGGCTTGGTTATTTAATTCCAGACAAAACATTTCAGACTGTAGAAAATAATAGAAAATGCTATCTTTGTTATTCTTGAGCTCACAAGAATCTTTTGCAGTCTTCTTAAGGAAAACTAAAGGGCAGGTGGCTCAGCATGTATAGGTCTGAAATTGATATAACAGCAAATTCTTTAGAAGTAGGGGGTAACTTGGATTTTAATTTTTAAAAAAATTTAAAAAAACAGAAACAAAAATTAAAAAAACCCCAACCAAACAAACAACACTCCCAACCAACCCAACAAACCATAACATAAAAGATCTGACTCTCTCTTCTGTCCCCTCTGGGTCACAGAGCTCAGGCTTCTGCACTTTGCTGGAGGTGTTTGCAAGGTTCTCCATCCTCGAGCAGAGATGGAGGTTCCATTCCTCCTTCCACTTTCTGTGATTTATCTCAGGGGTTCTCACTTCTGTAAATGCTGCAGGTTTTGTTCTCTCCTGGACAATGGTAATAACTCATTCAGCTGCCATCTTAAAGCAAAGTATTATGTAAAACAAAGTCCCATTAAAGGGAGCACATCCATAAACCCAGCAGAGAACACTGGGTTTGCACAGATTGGGTTTCAGCAAAACCTTCCCCTCCACACATCTGAAAAGTCCCTGAATTTTTTTCACAGATCCACTGCAAGGCATCTCCTTTTTTTCATTTTATGTAAGGCTCTAATTTTATGTCATTTTTGATGCATGTCCTCTTTTCTCAAGAAATGCACTTTGATTCTAGTGGGTTTTGGAATTTTAGTTTTGCAGCTTGGCATTGCCAGTAGTGTAAGTTCATTTTAGGAACTGAATGGGGACTATTTTCTGCTAATTGTCTCCAGCTTTTCTAATAGTTTGGGGGCTTTTTTGGCTTTTTTTATTTTTTTTTTCTACGCATTTTATACAGCTGCCTTTTGAGCTAGAACACTGCATTCATTTAGGAAAATTCTGCAACTCTTTGTAACAAATTTCGCCCACCATACTGTACAAATTATTTGTTATTTCTTTCTTTTAATCCTGCTGCTACTTCCCATTTCCAAAGCTGATGCATCCAAAGGAAATGATTGAGTACTCACTGGCTTATTTCTCTCATTAAAATCTCTAGAGAGATGACTAATTTCAATGCTGGTAAACCTTTCCCAGCAACTTTAGTTTGGTAACACAAATGACAGAGGCTTTCTTCATTTCTGGTACCAAAAAAGTAAACTCACACATTCTCCAGGTTTTGGTGACAGCTCAAAGAAATGAGGGATTTTCTTTAAGCAAGTGTTAAAGCCAACATTTAAGTCACGAACTGTCTGTCTCATGAAAAATAGCCCTGATGAATAAAGAGGTTTTAAAGATGGAAAATTTAGTTCAGATAAACCAAATCTGATATTGTGTTGGGAAAAGCTTTTTTTCATGTTCAAGAGGACAAGAAATCTTTGTAATTCATTCTACTGACATAGACAGCACATCTCCAGCTCAGAAGAAGAAATGTTTGCATTTCCAACCCTTTTTGGTGACTTAGAAAGTTTAAGGAGCTCCATCCTTCACTACAGAGCTGCAGCTGGCTGCAGGACTGGGAAGGAAAGCCTAAAATATCACAAAATATCCCATTTAATGGATAAGGCTTCTTGACCCAAGCTTGTCAAACTGTCCTGCTCTGGGTCATTTGGGCTGGGAGAATACTAATGAGCTATAATTATTTATTGCATGTGTTGTGTAATAATTATAAAGAATAATATTTAGATAATGTTAGCTTAGCCTTCTGCAGAAACTGCAATTCTTCATTGCCCAAGTGGCCAAGGAGATTAACAAAAAGCTACCTGGTGCTTTCTGGCAGAGTAATTAACTCACTATAATCAAGAAGAAAACACTGGAAGGTTGAGAGCTTCTCAGCACGCACAGGGTGAGCTAGGGGTGATGGGTCAGCAGGATGGGGACGTTTCACAGAAGCTGAGCTCATCCAGCAGCACAGGTGTGGCTGCTGAGAACATGTTCTGCACCCAGGTGACTGCAGCTGGGGGAAAGGATGCTTTGGGAGGCTGTAACTGGGGGTTACCTCAGCTTTTCTGGTGTATTTTTGCTGTATTGTGGTTGGAGGCTGAGAAATGTTGGTACAAGCTGGGCACGTGAGGAACTTGCCTGTGGAGGAACTTGAGAAGGAGCTGTGTACCATGACAAATTCTGAGCCTATTATAGCTCCTGATTATTACATATGATGCTGTTCTCAGTTTCCAAGCTGATTAATCTCTCCCCAAAGCCCTGAAGGAAGCAGCTTTTGAAGAAACCAGGAACTCTCTGTCTCCATGCAGGCATTAGAATTGGGAACATGGTTGTGCTCTTTTGAATTCTGATTTTCCTCTGATTTTAGTTGGGAATTAGTAACTGTATGTACAGTGTGCAGTCAAATACCCACCTTGCCATTATGAGCAATGATTATGAATGTAATATGTATATTATTAGTATGAAATGATTTTATGCTTTGATGCTGGATGTGAAGTTCTAAGATAATTCCACTTTATGGTCTTTTCCCCACCTTATTCTATCCCCTGATGCTTCCTTGGATGTGGACAGAAGTCACGGTGCCAGTTCCGTGAGATGGAAGAGAACTTTCACTACCAAGGAGGAGGTGAGGTGATTTGAGAAAAAAACAGCAAATGACCAGAAAATATAAAAGTAGCTCAATCATTTGCAGAATTTCAGGTATTCTTTACTGAGGCAAAAAAAATAAAAAAGGTAATGAAAAGTTAAATTCAAAAGGTTCCCTGTGGAAATGAAACTGTTAAGGAGTTCTCACATGTTGTGAATGCAGACTCTTCAGAGTATTTGCATTCTGCTGTTTAAAATTGCAGTTGGCCATGAGTTTCTCTCTGTTTTTTAGCTGGCAAAAATAGACGACCTATTTTGCTGTCAGTGTGCAAGCCTGGCTCTGCAAAGAAAGGGAATTCTTCCAATCCAGCTCAGCCAGATTACGGAATTTTGTCCTTGCGCTCTCCAAATGCATTCCCCAGATTGGAGGTTGATCCCTGGTATTAGAAGTACTGTCATATTTATTTTAAAATATGTCTGCCTATTTTTCATCCAACACGGTCTTGCACTTGCTTATGGGGAAAAATAAAATGAGTTGAAATACATAAGAATAAATAATTTCATTTCTTGCTTGTCTTTTTTTTCTTGGCCTTACAAAAGAAATTTCTGAACATTCTTTGTGACCTGCAAGAAGAAAAACAAACTGATCAAACTTATCATTATGTACCTTATTGGAGGTCTGCCAGTGTCTCTGTAATACAGTCTGGTTTTACAGGATTCATGGATTTCTGCTGTAACTGCTCTATCCTAAAGCTAAAATTTGGCAAGCTCTTTCATGGCAGCAATACTCTCTCCTGCACATAAATGCTGCTTTTCTCTGAAAACTGGCAGTAATGCTGGTGAAGCTTTTCTTTTATGGCTTCTATAGATTTTTGTTTACAGATAGGTAAATTCAGTCTAAGTGCTTGGACTGTCACCTTTTTATTGCATATTTAACAAACGATTCAGACTTTATGGGGGAAACTTGCAGCTAAACTGCATTTGCATTTTGCTTTTCCACCCTTTTCCATCTCTGTACTTTTTTTCATTATGGGATTGGTGTGCAGTTGTTTCATAATTACAAGTTCAGCTTTGTTGCTGCTCAAAGCTGAGTTTTTTACGCTGTCTTGTTAATCCATTTGTCTGGATTTTCACATAATTATTATGTAAGTATTGATTGGAAAGGGCTATAGCTTAGCTTTACATGACTTATTTAAAGTAACTTTTCACACTTCATTATCATTTGTTTTTATTGCATCCTGCCTTTTACTCTTCCACATCCTGCATTTCCTCATCTGCTTGCATTTTCAGGGCGACACTGTGCATTAGGAGACCTTTGAGTTATGCTGTAAAACCTCTCCTAAAGAATATTTAAACCAAGTAAATCTACTTGGTGGCTCGTGGGAGAGTTTTTCCTCCTTGGTCACCATCTCCAAGACTGGCCCATGTCAGACTTAGGATGAATTCAAACAGCAATGCTTCTGTTTATAATATTTTTACCTGAACACGAAATAGTTAATATTAAAAAAGATATATATATAATATATACTGAGGTGGTTATTTGGAGGCCTAATTGATTACTGAATGATTTAAAAAAGCTGTCCCCGTTATGATTTATGTGGAAAAGTTCTGTCACTGCAGGTCTGTGTGAAGGGAGGTGTATCCACAACACAAACAAGAACCTGCATAAATAAATCCCAGAAATGGAGGGGGAAATGTTCTCATGCCCCCCAACAATCCCATGAAGGCACAGGTGAGGCATCACTTGGGGATCATTGTTCTGCCTCCTCCCTGAATAAATGGGAGATTGCCCAGCCACCTTTCTTTATGAGTAGTGAACCTGTCATTAATTCTTTTCGTTTGTTTTTAAGGAAAATACTTTAAATCTCTGAGATTAGAAGTTTCTTGTCATTCAATTAATTAAACGACACCACTCAGGAGCCATAAACATTAAAAAGCTTCTTGGAAGCAGGCTGTGGCCCAGTCCATTGGATAAATTGATTGATTACTTCTGTGGCTATTCCTAATAATCTGTAGCATTTTTTCATTAGGCAGAAAGTTGTTTTCCTATTTAGTATGCAAACATGGGATCCGGAGCATTCTGCCCATGTGTTATGATTTCTTTTTTCCATTATACAATCACAGAATGTGTCACCTCCCTGTTTACAAAAGAAAAATGTAACAGATAAAATTTGTGTTTAGTAAGGATTTTGATCTCCAGTATATTAAAGGAATTAAAGCCCAGGCTTGGCAGAAAATCATAAATCATAGTTATGTGTTTCTCCACAAGGATTTTATGGATGCTAGGGCAAAGATATTACCATGTGCACTCTGGTTATGTAGAAATGCCACTAGAGGCTATTTTCTTTCTTCAAAGGTGCCCTTTAAGCTCACAGAAAATTACTCTTAATAGAGTAAACATGCAATTTGCACAAAACTAACACAACGTGCGTCACAGAGAAAAAAGCCTAGTGAGAAATTTGTAATGAATTTAATCTTTCTTTCCTGTTGAGAATTTTCCCAGGTTTGTGGGTTTTTTTTAAAATGAAGTTTTTTTAAAAACTTGTTCTTTTTTTCAAATTTTTCCAAGTATTTCTGCTATTCATTTTTTCAAAACTTGAGAGGTTTTCTTTCTGGAAAGTTTGACATTAAAATTTGCATTATATGGATTGTGTTGATAATTATACTTTTCTTCCTATACAAGATGAGTTCACTGATGCTGAGATATTTACAAATTTGGAAAGTGATTGCTATGAGTAACCTCAAAACTCCCTTCTTTGGAAATATTTTTTTCCACTAACTGAAAACAGAAGTTTATTGGGTTTTTTTGGATTGTCATCTTCATTCTTCCCCGCTCCCCACCCCCCAGATTTGTTCTTTCTTTACCCTTTTTCTCACACCTTAAAAAAAAATTACCTGAAATCATGAAAGAAAGATGCAGCTTCGGAGAGATCAGAACTAGTAGCCCTGAGAACTTAGAAGGGTTTTAAAGACGTATCTCTGTTGTATGACAGAACTCAACGAAAATGGTTGTGTATTCTAAAAAAAGCTGAGGAAAATGTGGGCAAAAAAATCCCCTTGAAACTAAAGCAACATAGTTTTTATTACTAGGGAAAGTTATATTTTGAGGAATGTGAATTTCTACCCTTTTTGCTGTGGAAAAGCATCTTTGTCCAACGAATGGAAAGGTGAAATGTGACTTGAGAAGGACACAGGAGGACAGGAGATGTTTTTCTCTGGGCCATGCATGGTTAACTGCATGACCAGACCACGCTCCCTCTGCCCTTGGAGGTTTCCTGCACAAGAGCTTTGGGCATTTTTTCCATCTTTTGGAAGTTTGATGACAGAGGAAATAGGGTAGATGTTAAATGTGAGTGAAAGGAAGAGTTGGAGACATGAAACAAACGGTATTAAATTTGATGATTCTTTAATTTGGTTGATTGAATAATCAAGCCTGGAAACAGGAAAGGAGATTAATATCATGTTAATTTTTAGTGCTCATGTCCTCCCCTGGGCTCTCCTGAACCAGGAGATGCTGAGATGTCTGAGATGACTTCTCACAGCCTTGTCTCTGCTTTGCTTTGGCTTCCATACATTTCCAACCCCTCCAGTGCAGTGCAGAGCTAAACCAGATCTTTGGGGGGTGCCAATACTGTGCAGGACAGACCTTGGCACGGGTCCTGGCTTGCAACCAGCCCAGCACCTCCTCTTCTGCTGCTGGGGGCAGGGGAGCTGCATCACTGCTGAAGCAAGCTGGTGATTCTGTACTGCTTGATAAACCTGGAGCTCAGGTGCTGCAGGCAGCGGCTCCCAGCTGTCCTGCTGGCACTGGGGACCCTGAGGACACAAGGACACACGGGACAGTGAAGGAGGAGGCTGTTCAGATGTTTACCACAGTGGTTTGAGAAACACTGGGGATTGGTTTCTCTGCCAGCAAAGATTTTTGATGTTAATTCTGATATGTACTTCCACATCTGTTGCCATGTCCTCCCATCCTGTTGCTTGCTGTGTGTGCAGACATCACACGCATCCAGAGCTAGCCTCTGTACTATGAGGATGCATAACTTTGGTTTGGAGTGAAATATTTATTTGACCTCAGTATTATTCAGATATTTTCCCATTTTCCACAGAACCACGCTGGGTGGCTCTGGAGGCTTGAGACAAGTCACTTGGGAAGGAAGTTGTCCATATTCTGAACAAAACGATCTGCAGAAGGGGAAGCTTTGGAAGCGCTGCTCTGCAGTGATTCCCCCTGAGAGCAGTGGAATAGCGGCTCTGTTTCTCTGCTCTGTGTTCTGACAGGTACTCTGGGGCCTCTGACGGGCTGCAAGGGCTGAAGGAAAGGTGCAAGCATGAAGAGAACGCTTCTAAAAAACACTCATATTACATGGCAGCTTCTAGAGTAGAGCTACACACTCCTCCAGAGAGCAGCAACCGGGTGGACGCCCCTGCTCCAGCTTGGTTTTGATGGCGAAGTCAGTCTGCTCTCGGGGCCGGAGTTGTGGCCCCGCGTGGTGCAGGCGGCACCGGAGTCACCGCGGGCAGCCAAGGGACGAGCGACACAATTGCTCCGGCAAGCCAGCCACGGCTGCAGCCCGAAACTCTCGGGGTTTTACCGCTACTTTGCGGCTGCATTCCTCCCGGGAGGGCCCGGTAATTGGACACGACCGGCTCGTAGCTGGCTGCAACAGCCACCCGGGGCTCCCGAGTTACGTGACTCGTGTCACCCGCTATTGCAGAGCCCCCGCTCCCTGCGACGGGGCACCTCCCGGGGCTGGGGGCGGGCTCGGGGCTATCTCCCGGGGCTGGCCCGGGTACGGGGGCATCTCCCACGGCTGGGGGCGGACTCCGGCGCATCTCCTGCGACTGGGGCCAGGTTCGAGGTTATCTCCCGGGGCTGGGGGCGGGCTCGGGGTTATCTGCCGGGGCTGGTGGCGGGCTCTGCCGCATCTCCGCGGGCTGTGGGCAGGCTCCGCGCTCCGCCGCCAGGGCAGGGCGGGGCGGTGCTGTGGGCGGGGCG
>VWZV01005527.1:179892-402925 GCA_013397155.1 Irena cyanogastra | reverse complement strand
GGCGGGCGGGCGGGTAGCCGCCCTACGCTCCCCCTAGCAAAGTTGGCGAGGGCAGCGCAGGGATGGGCGGCCGGGAGCCGCAGCCCCGGGGCGAGGTGGCAGCGGCGGGGCGGGGAAGGGGCAGTGCCGGCAGTGCCCGGGGACCCGCAGCCCCCAGCCCCGGCAGGTGCCCGGGACGAGCCGCCTCTGCCCCAGCCCCCGGTGATAGCTCCGAGCCCTTTCTCATCTGCGAGGGTGGTGGTCGCGTTAGTCGTCTTGCCTTTCAAAACTTTTAATTAACGCTCAAAAGAAGCTTGTTGTCCTGTAAAACCTCCTCCTGGTTCCCTAGCGGGTTTGTGTCAGATCGTGTTGTTTGTATCGGATGTGTATCAGTGTGTTAAAGTTGTGTGTGTATGTGAATGTGTGTAATTTTCCGGAAAAAAAAAGAGTGAGTAGTTTATTTTCTTTTGCTGGGTTAATTTTCAAGATGACATTTGCTGAAAACCCATGTTAGGTTTCAGAGGAAAAAAAAGTAGTGACAACCAGACACTGAGAAAGTGATTGAAATACTTGAGAAAAACCCTAAAGACCCCTGTTCATTCCCTATAAAGAAAAAAAAAAAGAAATGGAGGTTTTGCTTGCTTGCAGTGAAGGCACTCGGCATGACCAGGATGTCCAAATTATCTTTGGGATAAAATCTAGAGGGCAAAGGTTGTTAAGAACTTCTAGCAACCAGCAACCATGTAAAACTCGCACCTGCTTGAGTTGGATGGTTGTGAGAGAAGCTCTGAAACCTGTCAGAGCAATTATTTCTCCCTTATCAATAATGCTGATGTACTTACTGGTATTCTGGGTGCTTGTGCGATAAGGCAGTGAGATAACAACTTTACATGATTTCTGGAAGGAAAAGGAAATACAGTAAAAAATAACTAAGGAAAGATGCAAACTTTACAAGTCCTGGGTAATCTTTAATCAGGTGGTTTCATTGCTAGGAAATAAGTGTAGAATCATTATACAAGAGGAGCAGTCTGTCATCTGTTTGTATGTTTTATGTAAATTTGTTTTCTATGCAATGCTTTATAGATTTTTTTAAAATGAGTGAGCTTTCAACAGTCAATTTAATACCTGAGATAGAAGCTATTTTGTAAATATTGTCATCTCCCAAAATAATTTTCAGGAACGAAAGCAAGAGTGTGGGTATGGGTTACTGTTGTCTTATAACCATTCTTTTTAGGGAATGGTGGTGGTTCTGTCAGTCAGCGCAGCGGCTCTGCCTCCATGGCAGTGGAGACACATTCTGCAAACTGGGAGTGACTACGCCAGAAAGATATTGGAGCGTTGCAGTTTGCAAAAAAACCCCACTTTTTGTGTCTTTGTTTGGAGTCACTGGCGCTGAGAATTGAGAAAGGAGGGAAGATATGGGTGTCATACGGAATGCATGTTAAGTACACTTGTCCAAGTCAGCGCTCAGCAAATGCTGCCTCCCTGCTCTCTTCTCAGCTTCAATAGCTCAGACTAGATGAGCAATATTTGCAAAATCGGTAGGGAAAACACCAGTAAAAATGCAGTAACCTGCTTTTGAGTGGCTTTTTTTTAAAGTATATGTTTTGCTATGCTTTTAGAAAACAGGAATACTGACAGTTTATTTTACAAAAAGAAATCAACTTTTAAGGGCATTTAAATTTTTTTTTAAACCCCTATTTAGGAAAGCTCAATAATCCTTTTATTTATTTACACTATATGGATTGATCCTGTCAGTTTAGAAATCTTAATTCTTATCATTTGCTGATCCACTAATTTGATGAATAAGTGTTAGCATGCAGCTTTAAATCATGTCAGAAGATTATGTTTTTCTCTATTGAAAAATCTTTTTCTAACCACTTCATTTACATTTCTGGTGTTGTTCCCATGAATTTCCTCCCAAACCTAGCGATAGATGTTTCTGTATTTCTCTGGAGTATTTAGAAAAGTTTCCTTTTTCCACCACTGAGGATAAAAAAAGTACATTTTGGACAGCATTTGTTAATGTAGGCATGTAGATAAAAATGTCTACCTTTTCCATTACATTTTATATTAAAGCTACTGTTGAAATTCTCCCCATAAATTGTTTTAACAGTGGATGGAACTAATTTTTGGTGTGTTTGTACAGCTTAGTCTAACTTCTAGGGTATGTAAATGTTGCAGTGGGCACGTAACAGGAGTGTGGGCAGAGCTATCAGAGAAATAGCTCCTAAATTTATTTGACTTGAAATAATTATTTTTCTTTTTTAAATCCAACTTCACTTAACACTTGCAATTAATATTAAAACCGATGACTGTTGGTGGTAATGCTACAGTGGAAGTGGATGGGATGAAGGGAGAGAAGGATGAAAGAGAGGCTGAAGACAAACTGCTGTCTTAGTGCACTTTGTGGTGCTCAGTGCATTCCTTTTTTGTCTTTTTCTTGGAGAGCTTGAGATTTTCTTAATTTGCTTCATCCCAGAGAAGTTTTATTTAGGCTTTTTTTCTGGATAAAAAGTAAAACTTTCCCCCGAGTTTGTTTTCAAACTCTCTTTTGTGCTCGTGAGAAATGTGCCTGCATTTTCCCTACACAGTCACAGGAGCTCAAGGAGCTTCTCTAAAGCTCAGATTTATCTGTCTTTACTGGTAAAAGGTGTGTGCTGTTTTCTGCGGGGCAGGAAAGTGTCAGGAAGATTTAACATCCAACTTTTCCAGTTTGGAGTTTGCAGACTGAACCCCGTAGGTGCACAGAAACCCCAGGTTCTCCTGTTCCGCTCTGTTGGGTATTCTCTGCTTGGTGAGGATCGTGTTGCTTTTATTCTTAGAAGGATGCGATTCTCTTTCTGAATAATTCCTGTGGTATCAAGAAATCGAATGAGTTCTGTCGTTTTTTAATCTAATAATTTCTCCTCAGTCTCTTCTGTAACTATATTGCCTGCCTGAGGGTACCAGCCACCTTAATTTCACTGTTTTATAACCCACAACAGTTAACACTTGACCTAGGTCATTAACAGGATTATCAGCAAATTTGTTTAAGCTTTTACTGACAACCTGAATTGCTTCAATAATATTTTGACTGTGCAGACAGGAAACTTCTTGTAACCTCTCAATCTAGCATAAAATTAATTTCTTGTGAACACAGCTACCAAAAGATCAATACTGGAAATCTGCTTACAGTACTTGGCTTCAAACAGTGCCTGTTTTGGGTTTACAGTAAGAAGGTTCCAATCAGTCTCTCTTTTCACTCTGTATTGGATTTGGAGCTGCAGTTTTATCTTTTGAGCATTGATTATCATCTCAGAACTTTGCAGAACCACACAATTCAATGCATCATTTTTATCTGACACTTATCACTATTTTTAAGTGTCTCTGTTAACACTTAAAATTGCTAAAGACAATTTACCATGTCTTTGTAGTAGTGACAGCTCCTGGTGAGGTTTTGAAAAATGTGCTGCTTGCACATGGAACAAAATGCTTGCCCAAGTCTTGCATGTGATTTTGGGAAAGGCTGACTGGGAACTTCTCAATACTGGGAATTTCTCAATAGAATCAGAAGGGGTAAATGCTTTTTCCAAATCTTGCTTTGCTCTATGTCATGTATCATTAGGTCAGGGTAAGTCTTCATTTCTCGTGACACTATTCCTGCTGCTGCCCCTGGCTTGCAATTGAGTGTTTATCTGTAGAAGAAGTTAAAAGTAGGTTTAGAAGTCTGAATGTGATACTTTTAAAATTTAATTTCAGAAGCTCAGAGTCAAGGGGGGCTAGAGGACTGTTTTTCATACAGCTGTGTCATATTCAAAGCGTCTGTGCTTAATCCTAAACTGTGTGATTAGACAAATAATAAACATGTTTTAAAACTCACACCATGGTGTGATGGTTTTAAAACTAGGAGAAGTTGGGTAAATGCATCCTTTTCTGACAAGATTTTTGATAGTAGACTGTAACATGTGGAATAACTTATTTTCTTTACCATTTGTCCCTGGACTTTTTCCTTGGCTTACTGCTATTTCAGCATAGTGTATTAAAATGAAAAAAATCTCTTCACTGGCTATAGCAAACTTAAAGCAGGTGTTTGAAACACAGAGATGTGCAAATTGGACACAGCAATTAATTCTTATTGCAGTTAATTTGGACACAACAAGCAGAGAAATGGGTCAGAACTCTTCTGTACCCTCAGCTTCAGCAAAAAGGCACCAGCAGATGGGCAGGCATGAAATAGATAATAGGCACACCAAGTTTAGCAATTGTTTGCACAAAAGCTTTGCAAATCAGGAGTGCGTTCTGACTGAACTTAAATTTTTCATTCCCAGCTGGGAGGATGTACAAATTAGTTTTAATTTTTTTTTTTTTTTAAATTATTCTCTGCTGGAGTTAGGTAAATTGCTATTAGTGTACTTATTTTTTGATTCTGTTGGAGAACTTGCAAGTTTTCCTCCAGGAAAATGTCTGTAATTGCTCTTGTTCTTGTAATCCCCACTTGATGAAAGTTTAGAAATACAGATGCAGGTGTTCATTTTCTCGTTTTCAGAGCTCTGGATTTTATCACCAGTGAGGGTCACTACAGAGCTGTTACCAAATACCACAGCCCTGTTTGTGGAGTTTTATACAGAGCCTGAGTTAGTGCCATAAGATACCTGTAACTCGTGCAGCTTTGTAGCTGCTCTTTGATTTTTCTGTGAAAGAAAATAAAAATAAATAAGGAACTGGAGCAATAATCATGCCTTTACTTACGGTGAGGTTCAAAGCTCTGCTCAGTGGAGCTGGTATTGAAACGCAGACGGTAATTTTGATAGCCTAAGGTGCAAAATTGGATGTTTCCAGAGTTGTTAGATATATCTCCAGAGGTGGGGCAGAGGCTTTCCCTAACCCCCTGCCTCTCTAAAGCATAATTCCAGCTTTTTCTGGAATGAAATATTTCCTTTCTTTTGTGTTGTTAGATTTGTTGGAGCATTGCTGAAAATATATTTGCGAGGAGGAAAAGACTTGCCATAAGAAATGACAGAGTGAAATAGAAGACTTTTTAGTTTACAAAAGCATCTGACTACTGTTAAATGATTGTATTTCCTAAAAATTCACCACAGTGGGGTAACCTTATTTCTGTAAACACTTTAGAGCAGTAGCTTTTAAAAAAAAAAAATCTTTAAACTGTTCTAAACAAGAAAGAAAATTTTAAACAAAAATAGGTTAATTCAGAAGATTAGATATGAGCTCCCAGGAGTGTAATTTTGGAAACAGAGCGTGGTAGCAATTTGTGGGCTCAGGATTGTATTCCCCAGCAGAAGTCTTGTGTTGTTTAGTTTCTTGGGCGCTTGCTAAATCCAAGCGCGAGTTCTCGTTTTGCAGCGTGAAACAGATGCAAGATTAAAACTCACTCCCCTAACCTGAAAGTTCCTTTCAGATTTCTGCAGCGAATGAATGAAAGAAATAAAGATGTAGAAATAAAGATAATCCTGCCTGAAAGAAACCTTGGGATGGTGACAGAAAAGTTCCACTCTGTGGGAGTGACGGGGAGCCAGAGTGAAACACCAGCACGTAAAGCCCTAAATTTGCAGAGATGTTATTAAATCAGACACATTGTCAGCAGAAACGTTTGTACCACTCTCCTTTTTATTTTTTTTTTTTTGTTCATTTAACTACCGTGTCCTGCTGTTTCAGGCAAAATATGGAGGAAAATCCCATTAATCTACTGGAAAAATATTGATGAAAGAAGAATAGCAGAGCAAAGCAACAGTGGTTGAAACTTGCTAGCAATTAAGAGAACAATAGGTTGAATGTTAAGGTTCAGTCAGGGCAGTTTAGTGTAATATGGTGTGGGATTGGGGCTGTTTTTTTTATTTCCAGCTGGTTCCTCGTAATGTTTTTATATCTATATTTGGATAGAAAAATTTGCATGGCATTGTTGTTTTTTTTTTTTTAAACAATAATTAAACCTGCTAAAGTATAGCTGCCTCACATAACAAGACAGCAATTAAAATCTGAAACTTTTAAATTGGTGCCTAGGAATGAGGGGTTTGTAGAAAATCTAGAGTGACAAGTTACTCTTTAAATAAATTACAATTAAAGCACAAAAATATATTTTGGTCCATGGTAGGCTTCCCACAAACTTTGTGGAGTAACAAATAACAACAAGTGACATGGGATTGCTTAATTTAGTTGCTGAGAAGTTAGAAGGCAGCTGGAGGTGGTTTGTTCTTGATTTGTTTTTAAAAGGCAAGGATTTTTGAGAGATCCATTTTAGGGAGGGAGAGAAGGATTAAAGGAAGAGAAAAAGTAGGCAGAGATGAAGAAAATTGGATCTGAATATTAAAAAAAATCCAAACTTCCTCTGATTACTGACGAAGTTAGTAATCTCAGGATTCAGCCCTGACAGGGATCCGAACAGTGAGCAAAGCACAAATTAAGAAATTCCTTGCCTCCCTGGAAGTCTGGCCTTTGTTTACATTCGTAACTTCGTGACTCTGATTTACCAGTGGTGAATTTCAACAGAGGCATTTTCACCATTCTCTTTAATCTTGCTCTGACAGTGCTTTCTTTAAAAAAGAAAAGAAAAAAAAGAAAAGCAAGGCAAGTTATGTCTGCCCAGCCTTAATGTATGTGGGGAAAACTGACCTGAGGCCTTGATCTTGAGACAGGTTCTGAGATGGTGAGGGCCTTACCCTGCAAAAACTTTCCTGCCGTGATTTACCTCAGAGAACAAATGTCCTGGCAATGCCTGAGTGCTCAGTGTTGCTGGAGTACGTGGTTCCAGCTGTGGAAAATGTTCTGTGCTCACCCAAACTCCCCAAAGAAAGCCCAGCTGTAGGAAGAACTCATGGGGTTCTTTATTCTCAGCCCACCTGGCCACCCTTCCTCTCATGCCTGTGCCATTTTTTTTGTCCCTTCCCTTCCAGAAATCAACATTCAGGTAGAAAGAATAGAAGGCAAAGATTTCCTTGATTTTGGGGAATGTGTGCCCAGTCCTCTTTTTACTAAAAGCTGTTTACCAGAGGGGGGGATGCTTTGACCCCGTAGATGCCCAGAAGAAAAGACAAAATAGAAGAGTTAAATGTTTAATGGCATTGCTTTTCCTGAAAGACGGGCTAGAGCTAGACAGAGGGTATTCAAGAAATTAAAAGAGAAGTTTTCCATGCAAACCAAGAAAAGAAACACTGGAGAAGAGGCGTGAGGAACATGCTCAGTTTGTGGAATAGAATGGAAACCTGAGCCCTTTGTGGTAAGGTGGTGGGAGCAGAAGACAGGGGTATGGAAATGTCTCATGGGTAGATGGGAATAGAGCAGTCATTTAGTCATTTACCTTTGTTATAAATATTTGTGTTTCTCACATATGGAAACAGTGAAAAAAGATGTTAGTGGGGTTTTGGTTGCAAAGGCAGCAAATGAAGTCGGGGCGATTCCATTTTTCATACGGATAGCTCAGCACACATGTTCTGCATTAATTACCTCCATAAATTCTGTTAACCTGGCAAACAATGAAAATATCATGTTGGTGACATCACTGTACTGGAAAATAAAAATGGGTTCAGCATCTTGATTTTCTCAGCATGACATTTGAGGAGATTTCTTACACTGTTGGCATTTTACTGCTGCAATTTGCCCTGGAGTGTTGAGTCATTTGCTCTGTGGGTTTATTTTATCCGTGGGGCAGCCGTGTGAGGACCCAAGCATTCCATGCAAGCTGCAGATCTTTATTCATGGAGGTGGAGAAGAAAAGCTTGACAAAATTATCAGGGCACACTTGAGTATGTGGCTTTCCAAATGTAGTGCTTCAGGATTCTCAGAATTGTTTTACAATTCTTGATGTCTGTGCTTTAAACTTAAAAAAACAAAACTCAACCAAGCCCAACCCAACTCTCTTTATTTTTGTTCTTCTGTGCCCCATGCAAGGAGTTCCTTAAAAGCAACTTTTTTTTTTTCTGAGTTGTGGCATGCTGCCAGTTGATTCTCTTGGGTGATATCACAGCCTTTTTACCAAATGAATTGTCATTTCCTGGACTTATGTTCTGGTCCCTGTCTCAAAAATTTCTGTCCTCCAAAGGGGTATTGATCACTTGCTGTGGATTTTGTTGATTTCAGGACCTTGAGTATGTTTGAACTGCAATAAAATTTGTGGGAACCTTGGAACTTTTAATTGTGGGTGTTCTGTATGCCCGAGAGTCTTTTCTGTGACACTTTTTGGTGTCTAGAATTGTACAAACCGAGCGTGTCATAGTAGGTTTGGACTTCTCAGCTTACCTTAAGTGAACTTGGACACTGACTCAACATTTATTTTCCCCTTTAAGCTGCTAAAAGTCTTCCCAAGGGGGATCTTTGTCACGCTCCAAATCTACCAGACCTTCAGAGAGCTCAATTCCATAAAACTAGCGAGTGCTGGAAATGACTTTTTTTTTTTTCCAAGGAAGTGTAGAAGTAAAGAGAGTTAGATGTGCAGTGTGGTTAAACCTTTCTGAGAAGTGCTTTAGAACTTGCTGAAATGGTTTGAGTAATGTTTGCTGTTGAGTTTTGGCTAGGCATAACATGTGGTGCCATTTTATGTGCCTCAGGGTTTGGGCACCCGGTGGGACTGACAAATATGGCATATCCTACAAGAGACCCACTTCTATTCTGGGCTGATAAAAGGCAGGGGTTGGCAGAGTTTAGGTAACTCAATCTCATCCATAGTTTCTGGTTTGTTTTTTTTTTCTTTGAAAGGGGCAAAATAACTTGGGTTTTAAAGGGAATTTAAACTCCCTTTCAACACAGTAGCTCTCATTTTGCATTTGCATATTTAACATGGTGCCTCAGTGATATCAGATTTAATGCCAGAGTGGTGGGATGGAATGAGATCTGTAGGGTTTTTATTTGAGTGTGAGTTTAGCTAAACTCTAATTCAGGTATCCTGAAGCTTCCTGCTTCTTGCTTTTTATAGGAGGTACTGGAACAGGACCAATTGGATCTGTTTAAAAAAAATGAAAAGAAGCCAAGGTGATAGTAATTTGGAACCCATTAGGTTAATCCATTTTTAATTTTTATATCCTTGTCTTAATGAAAAGAACTGGCACATATCAACTTACAGGAAATAGCCTAATAAAACCAAAACCTTATTAGGCCCCTTTGATAAACAGTGCATTCCAGCCCACCACCAGTCATATGTTTTTGCATACTTGGAAACTGAGCTTTGTGCCACTTTAACAATATCAAGAGAACGCTCGTGTTTCAAAGTAATAAAAAAGAAATAAAAATCTGTTTTGCCTGTGTTCATCAGCGAGAATGGGTGGATGGTTGTCCCTTTTCCACAGGCAGGCTCCATACTTAGCAAAAGGAGGAAGACCACTGGAGGGCTTCCAATTATCATGGAGTGCAGGTGATATTTTTATTTCTAGGCATTCCTGCATTGCTGATTGCTGTCCTGCATCCCCTCATTCATGGCAGCCTTTTGGGGGAAACCTGCAGTGAGGGGTTGCTGCTTTGGCTGCTTCTTCTTCTTTTTCAGCTGTAGGAAAAGCTGAGGTATCTAAATTCAGCCTCAAACGTTCCTGGGGAGTGTGTTTGGTAAGAAAAGTAAAATCTGCGAGGAGGAAAATTAAATTCTTCCTGTTCAAAAGCTGCGGGAAGCTGCCATAAAATTAGAATTTGCCAAATCATTCGAATTGATGGTGGAAGCTTTTATGTGCTGCAGAAGCAATCATCTCTAGGGTAATTTGACATAATTTCCTAGTTTTTTTGTCTTTTCATCTGCTATTT
This sequence comes from Irena cyanogastra, assembly GCA_013397155.1. Lineage (NCBI taxonomy): Eukaryota > Metazoa > Chordata > Aves > Passeriformes > Irenidae > Irena > Irena cyanogastra. The sequence continues at coordinate 393,226 of VWZV01005527.1, read as the reverse complement.
GTAACAAAATCTCTTAATTTTGGAAAGTTTTTACTGAACATTTAAATGAAAATAATGGAGGCTTGGTCTTTCCAGTCTTTTCTGAAGATTCCTGCATTCAGTGTTGCAGCAACTGTTATTTTAATTCATTTTGGTTTTTGTTTGCTTGTTCATCCCTTGCCCCCACCCTGGTGGAGTCCTTCAGTCAGCAATTTGACCACAGATTGAACATGACAGTTGCCAAATTTGGAATGTTCTGCACAAAGTCACATTTGTGCTGTGCGGTGTCGCGGTGCAGGCAAGGAGGGTTGGAAGTGCAGACCCCACAGGGCTGTGCCTCTCTCAGGACTGCAGCCTGGCTTTGGGCTGCAGCAGAAATCTCAGCTTTGGGAAAGAGTTTTTTAGTCAATGGGCCAAACTGCTGGCATGTGGGTTGGGCAAGTGCTGCAGGGTTCTACTGGCTTTTTTAGATTATTTTATTCTACTGGCTTTCAGATTGTTTTCTTCTGAGCCGTGCTTATCTTCACTAAAATATTTGAGGGGAAATGCAGGACCATAAAATCACAGGAGGCTTGACTTTTATTATTGAGCAAGCAGCAAATCAGGCTACTTAAAACCAGGCTTCACTGTTGGACACTCTTTTTTTATTTGTTGTCCCTTTCCAAAGGTTTCTTGGTCTGCCTTAGCTGGTTTCAGCATGGTTTTGGCAACATCAGCATGATAGCTGATCCTAGCTGGAAATTCAGATTGCATCAAGGTGCAACTTTGGCCTTGCCTGCTTGCCTGCCTGTCTATAAATGTTGGGTCTAGCCCCAGAATAATCCAAGACACGAAGGTGATTTGCTGCCACTGCTGGGGCAGTGGAGAGTTGGGAATACTCAGGTTTGTGTTCATGGGTGGGTGAAAATCCAGGTGCAAGCCCCCTTTGCTGGGAAGGGTTCACCATTCCAAAAATGTACACCAGGCTTTGCTCTGACTCCACTCTGTCCCACCCCAAAACCAAGTTCTGGCTGACTTTCTGCCACAGAGTATTTTCTTTGCTGCTTGGGATTATATGGCACATTTCAATTAGACATTCACCATTTCTTTTTTTTTTTTTTTTGGCTGCATAACAAATTCAATTTTCCCATTTGTTAGCATTTTTTTAATAACTAACCAGTGTAGTTCTAAACTCAAAGTTTGTTGCTAAACGAGAGAAGACAACAGTGGTACAGTGGCGTGAGATTTTTTTATGCATTTTTTTAATATTAATGGAAAATGTTAATTAGCTGAAGAAAAAATATTTTATCTATCTTTTGACATTGGCTATTGCTCATAAAGAAGAAAATTTGGAAATGCTTTCCACTGGTGAAGTTGTTTGTAGGTGGTTCTCAAAATATTGCAAGTTGCAGGATAGTGTCCCCTAGTAGGCTTTCCTCGTTTCTTCAGCAGTGAGGGCAATCTCCGAGTGATTCCACCTGGCACAGGATTTGTTTGTTTATTTTCATTCTTGTGGGAGGTATTTATACTACATTCAGTTCATTGCAGCAGTTATTACCCTACTTGTTTGTGGAAATGCTGCAGCTTCCAGACTGTGTTCAGGAATCACTTTAGTTTTAGGGTTCTTTTCCTTCCCTGAGATCACTCCTGATGAAATATGCTGTTAGTGAGCCCTGGACCATCACTCCCAAATCTGGAAGCAGTTTCTAGTAGCATGAGTGTCATATTCCACCCAGGCCTCCATTCATCTTCTGCTTGATGCCGTGAGAGGGAGAGGAGGGAGCTTTGTGTTCCACATCCACACCCCTGCTCCAGTTCTGGAAAGAAATTCGACTGACCCCCTGGAAATCCACATGCAGGGAGCTGATAGTGCTTTCTCTTGTGGCTGTGCATGGGGAAGGCCAAGAGAATCAGGCAGGAGAGAGTCTCTAGAAGGAGAACATGTTCTTATTTGGCATTTTAGGGGTGTGCTGCATTGGCAGAAATACTGCATTGTAGTGTGGTGAGCAGGGCTGTTGTACAGGAGGACCAAATCACTGATTTGCAGAGTCAGAAGTCATGGCTGCTCATCTTAATACTAGTAAATTCTTTAGAATTACCACTAGCTTTAAATCAAGGTAATTACATGATGAGAACCAGGCAGGACACCGAGATAGTTAGGCAACACTTTATTTATTTACTTAAAGTTGCTTTATGAGTGCTCCTCTGTGTCTCCTCAGCACAACCAGGAATCTTCTCCAAGGCATTCTGTTGGAAAGAATTGTCACTAGCAACGAAACTGTTCAGCGTTTTTAAGAGTTACCCCTGGTAACTGGCTGGTCAGCCTCAGAGATTTTTGTAGGAACCAGCTGAGTGATGGTCACACAGTTTTGCAGGAGGAGTTGGTACAAGGAGAGCAAATGAGTTGTGTGAGAAACTCATAAACTTCTTTCATCTAGTAAATACATGGCTGTCGGCATTTGTGGGATATTTAAGTATTAACTTTAAGAGTATGTGGAAAAACAAATGAGGATCGCACTGAAAAATGCCTGCCAATGAGGATCTGACTGAGTACATCTTCATGAAACACTTCATGAATTGCTTCACAAAATGGACCTGCCCAAGTGTTGTATTTTGTTGCACTAAAGGACCTATCAGGATTAAAAGAAGTGGTAATGAGTTAATGTAGGAATCAAGTGCTTGTGTGAANGGCTGAGGCACCTGCCTGTCGTGGGGGACACTGAACATTTAATTGCCCCCCATGTCCTGTTGGGATGCCTGTGAGGGTGAGCTGGACCTGCAGGGCAGATCTAGAGAGGGAAAACTACCACCAAGTGTGGGTCCCTTGCCTGGGTGTGTTTTGCAGATGAAACTGATGAGTTTGGTGTGAACTCATCAGATTCAGAGTGGTTGCAATCATGTTTTCAAGGAGCTTGATCTGAAAGAATAAATAATATATAATAAATATAATAATATATTAATATATATTATTTATTATGTATAAATGTATAAAATATATCACTTAAGTTTGCTCCTGAGTGATTTGCCTCAGCCACTTCTTGCCAAGTGATTTTCCTCAGGAGTCACGCTTCCTTCAGCACCGTGCAGTGCAGATGCATGGCAAACAGATCTGTCTCATCCCGGGAGATCCAGAATCTGTGGGAATTTCTACTAACAAAAAACGAGAAATGCACTTTTTCCCTCTGAATTTTTATGGATGCAAATATACCCTGCCTAGGGCCCTGTGCACTCAATAAAGGACTGACTGATTTTTCTTCGTGTATGTGACTGAGGACTTGATTCAGAGCTAAGAAATATGGAGCACTGGATTATGTTCTTTCTCTAAGATTTGTAAAGGTATTTCGTTTATTGATGTAGATGAAACATTGCTATTGTTTTCTTTTAAAGGGGAGTATAACTGCAGTGGGAAACATTTTTCCCACATAGATGGCAGAGCAGCTCAGTCATGGCAGTATAGCAGTGCACATATATCCATACAAAACACAAATATGTTTACTTGTGGTTCTTTATAGCACAGTCTTATTTCTAATGCTGTACACCTGTGTCCTTCTGCATATACTAATTAACAGTAAAAATAATGCCTGCAGAGCTCTTTTTTTTAAAGTGGTGTCCAAAATTAAACAGCAGTTAAAAGGAGAATGATGAAATAATACAAATAGCTTAATGCAGTGGATTCATAGATATTCTCCCTCATTTTTTTTCTTTCATGTTCTTCTGTTTGCTTGGAGCACCAATGCTCAGGCCATCTGGTTCTGGGGACAGTTACAACACTTCAGGGTAACAAATAGAAGATGAGGCTGCTACAGTGGCTACCTCTAATAGATCTGTCACTGTCAGGTGTGAAAATGTCCTAGCATATGCTGAGATTTGTTTCACTCCTCATTATCATTAATTTCCATACTGAAGGGGGGAAAAAAGTAAAAAGGGTGTGAGGGAGTGGTGAACACACCCAACAAAAGTAAGCCCAGATTGCAGATAATAAATATTACAGTGTTGCCATGCTGAGTATTAGTACTTGATTAGTTTATGTTTATATAGAGGTTATTTTTATACAGGATTTTGTATAAATTCACCTCTTCTGCTTCATGTTGATAAAGAAGTAGTTACTTAGGGAAGTGTGCGATCAAGCACTTGGAGACCGTATGGCCAAGATGAGGAAAAGAATTTATTTTTGTGCTTGTAGGAAACAAATAAATGCCGAGAGAAGAATGTACTTTAATTTAGATGTATGTATATATTTTAAATACCTGTTTTGTCTAAAAATATATGTAAACCCACTGAGATTTGATTGACTAGAAAATGCCTGTCAGACTGTTTACAAATAAAATCTTCCTTTTCACACTGAAAATTATTGCACGGCTCAAAAAAAAATAACAGCAAGATTAGCAATCAGTTGATGGCCCTCTTTAAAAGCAGGTTTTTCTGAAGTTGTAACATTGTAAATAATTACTTTTGTAGCTAATGTGTTACACATGACATTTAGAAAATGCTACTGCAAGACAATTTGAGAACAAATTACATCAGAAGCAAGAAAGAACTGCAAGAAGGACTTTAATCAGCTATCATTATTTATCCCTGTATTCTGAGAAGATTATAGATGCCTTTAATCAAATAATGATTTAAATATTCAGATCTCACCATTTCAGTTAGATGCAGTGACCCAAATTTCAGGCATCCGAGGGGAAAACGCTGTGGTTTGTGCAGCTGATGGAAGAGTTCTGTTCCCACCCCCTGCTGCAATTAATTTAGCCAGTGATCCATTGTTTGTTTTTTGTCACTTGTCCGGTTTTCAGAAGTTGCCCTGTCTGCTGTTCATAGTGTTTTAAGCTAAATGAGATGATCCTTTTCATTTGTCTTTTTCTTCTGTTCAGCTTCACCGCCAGGCCACCTGGACAAATCAACTGCTCACAGGGTCCTGAAATAAACACTGCTCTGGGTGTGGGTAACTGAGGTTAACTGGGCAGAGGCAAAGGAAACTCACTCCTCTTCCTTGTGTCTTCTTTTGTAGTTAATCTGCTGGATTCAAAAACAATTCAAGGGGAGCTGGGCTGGATCTCCTACCCGTCACATGGGGTGAGTTCACTAGAGTGTGAAATGGGAAAGTGCTGCTGCAGACCAATGTGCTATTTAACCATTGTTTCCTCTTCAGAGGACACCGTGCAATAAGACTGGGTCTTTGGAGATGCAAAAATAACCTGCTCTGAACTTGCAAAATATGTTTTACTCAGCTGTGGGGCCTTCTCTTGAGAACACCCATGCCAGTGCAGGTAAACCCCTGGCAGGGCTCATTCCTTGGGGAGAAACATGAAAGCAAGAGGTGCACTGAACAACAGCAGCAGAAACTTCTCTTTAGGTACTGCTCCTTCTCTATCACAAAGTGTATTTCTAAAAGAGGTCATGGCTCTGCTTCATGGTGTTACTTGGTAATTTGTTCAGATGGAAGTAGGGGAAGGTGGAAACTGTGTGGACATAAACGGCCGATGTAAGTATTTGTAACTTTTGTGCTGAATTGCTGCTGAATTGTTCAAGTTATGAGTTAAAGTATAACTACAGAAAGTCTAAAAAATGTTATGGAGGTGGTTGGTGGTTGTTTTGTTTACCTTGAATCCAGATCTAATGAATCTAGGTGTTCTATTGGAAGATTTGGAAGTGCAGTCTTAAAGCACCTGTGCTTTCCAATTTGCTAACTCCATCATTTGTACATAGTTTTTGCCAGCAGACTCTTTCTAAAAATTTCTTGATAACATAATATTGATGACTAAATGGTGCATATCTCTCTAGTGGTGCTGCTGTGTGTTCACTCCCCACCTCCATGCCTCTGTGGAATGTGTGTAGGAACATCCCATCGCTCTCTTTCTGCGTTACATCGTGCAGATATGCTGGATGACTCCTGCATTCCTGCATTCTGTTTCCCCAAACACAAAAAAAAAAACCCTTGGCAGTTGAACCCCCATGTCCAGAGCTACCCTTGCTCTCAGAGAAGGCTGAGCCATCGAGTCTTTGCTAAAAGAAAGCACCTGTGAGACTTTCTTTTGCTGTTCTTTCATTTTTTTTGATGCTTTGGGCAAGCTGTTGATTCACCTTTATCACTTTTACAGAATCAGTGTTAACAGTGCCTTTGCATCTCTGCCTTGTGGGATTCCTTTGCTAATGTTTAAGTTGTGCCTTCTTGATATGAGGCATTATGCAGGTGTTTAGCAGTATTTAAGGATAAAGGTTTGGTTCATTTTTTGAGTTTATGCATGGATCTCTCTCTGTGTCTCTGGATAAAATTGTTCTATTCTCATGGGAAAGAAGTGGGAAGAGGGATCAGGTTTCCTCCTAGTGGCTTTTTCTGCTGACTTTTCCCAACAAGAAACATCTCTAAACAGGATGTCCAAGAGGGAGCTCTCCAGCAATTTCTAGTCCATCAGGGTGGTTTTTTTTTGTCTTCACTTGCATTTTTTTTTGCGAAGCCTTTCTCTCCCAGCTCCCACTGCTCCTCTGCTTTGCTCTCCTGTTCTCTTCAGCTCCTTGCAGCTGTGCAGATCTGCTGCTCTGCTCCCTGCAGCTGTGTCTCTCCTGCCTTGGATGCCTAAAGCAGTTGGTAGGGAATGATGCAGGGTATCATGGGGGCTATAAGGAAAACAGATGTGCTGCATTACCCCACCAAAGAGGGCCCCTGGATCTGTCAAGGTCAATTTTATTGGCTTTTGCACGGTTTTGTCAGGTAAATCCAGCCCAACTTGTTGTTTGCGTGTGTTTGTACATGTTGTTCCTATTTACTGCCATATCCCTGGATATCGAAGCCAAAGGAAATCATGGAATTTCACTGATGCTCTTACAAGTTAATGAGATTCTTAGCTAAAAATTGCGTGGCAGTAAATTAATGTAGATCGTATGCTGAGACTGTTTTTGGAAGAGAACTGAGGCTCTAGACTGTAGTCTTCAAAATACCTTGAAATTTTAAGCTTACACATTGAAATATAAATGTAAAGTATAGAAATAACAATGTTTATCCTATCCCAATTGGCATTTTGCTGTAAAATGGTGACAACTTGAGCATCGTGTGAGAGAGGCGCCTTCTTCTTACAGCCCTTTATTTATAGCCAATTAATTAAACCTGGTAAATATGGCTGTGTCTGTCTCCAAGCTAAAATATGAACTTAAACTTCAGTGGAAAAACATTATAATAAAGATGTCACATCATATTGAAAGATTGCTAATAGCAGAGCAGTGATTTAGAAGGTAAAGCTGATAGAGCTGCACTGGAGGCTGTGACTCACAAATGAGAATATTGGTCTTGTGCCAGTTCCTCTCGAGCGTGCAGCAGTGTTCACATAAATGTCAGGACACCAAAGCTGGTGACTTACAGAGTTTTTAAAAAGAATTTAACTCAAGTGTTTAACAAACCTCTTACTAGGTTAATAACTTTATCCTGTTGATACATGATATTGATTGATTTCTGGTAAAATGACCCAAATTGATTGGCTCTTGTTTCCAGCATTCGAGGGCTCTTCTTTATTCCTTTAAGTTGCCCTCACTTGGGCATACGTAGTAATAGCTTTCCAGAAATTCCTGAATATTCATGTTAAGGGTTACAGCTCATTTGTATTCAGGGGTTTGTGTGTCCCACACGAGCACGCTGTAATGGCAGTGGTTTAGACTCTGGTGAGTAATATCACCCTGGAAGAATGTGATCTCTCCTTGAACCATCCCACACAGCCACAGCCTTGGCTCCAGCAGCACTGATCTGGTCAAGCTCATTAAAACCCTGTCAGCACAAAGCACTGGCCCCTCCAGATAGCAAGGCACAAGAATTAAGAAATATAATAGCAGGTTCTGCTGATGCTTGAGCATGATTGGCAGCAGCCAGAAGGCCTCTGTCCTGTGCCACCATCCCCAGCACCTGCCCAGGCAACCTTTTTGTGATGCCAATCAGTCAAACCCCAGCTCCGTTTCTATAGGTTTCATTAAAAGGGAGAGAAAGAAGAGCTACTCACTCTGTGCTGAGTATATTATTGATATGCTGATTAAGCATAATGCAAATGATCATTAACCGTAATTCACATAAATTACAGCAGCACAGATGTGGGGGCTGGGAGGATAAAGCAAGTCACTTTAATAATATACAATAGAAATGTGATGGATAATTCATACAGGACAAAAGGAGTACAGTCTAAGCCCTGCTCTGCATATTCATGGGAGGAATTTTATTGGTTTCAGCATCATTTTTTAGGGAGAAACATGTATCTGACTCCTGCTCCATGTTTTTTTTTGTGAAGCTTGGAAAAAAAAATACATTTGTGACATAATCTCAATCCATCGTTCTGCAGTCACGCAACTTGTGACTCAATCTTTACGTGTTTATTAGTCAAATTTATGGACTTGAAATTTTTGGTCATGTTTTTTTCATGTAGTCAGTAGAAAAGGAACAGAGAAATCATTCTTATCTTGTTTTGTTTGTAGCTAGAGAAAGGAATGCTGTGGCATTTTTTCACTGTCATGTAAAAGATAATTGTTAAAAAAAGAAACCAAACCAAGTCAGGAAAAACAAACCACAACAGAAACAACTGTAACAAAAGAAATGACCCAACCTCAATGAGTTCTGTACATAGCTAAAGTTAGTAATATGCAGACAAAATTTAAAAGACTGATTGGAAAAATAACAATTCTGTCTTTGATCTTGGCAGCTTTCTAAATCCCTGAGTTTCTTCAGAAACTTTAGATTTCTTTGAGAGCTGGCCATACTCAGTGCCTTAAACTTTTGGGCACATAGCTGGAAATCTGGTGTGGATAACTTGGCTTTTTCTTAGTGACCATCACTCTGATGGTCATTGAAACAAATGAAGCTGATCATGTCAGTAATGGGAACTGGTTCATCAGTATTTGAGGAGAGAAGGGTAACATTCCCTGCTCCCCTAATAGCTGGTGTTGTGCTGGGCAGGCTAGAGCCTGCGTGACTGAGATTAATGAGAGTTTTTCCATCAACCAAAAATTGGGTTAGAATCCAAAAAAAATCCAAGCAAAAGTGAGGAAAATGCCTCCTTTCTTATATTTCAAAAGCCTGAAAGTAGTTTGTGACGTTAGCCTGCATTGCTGCCTACCCAGGCTGCTGGCAGCCTCCCTGGTTTCATTTGTTCTGCTTTCAATAGTTGGCTAATGGGTGGCACTATAAAAACTTCGGGGTCTTTTCTTTTTGTGGGATATCATGGCCAGAGTGGCTGCAGAAGAGCCTGACTTGTAAAAGCATTTGGGTGTCTCTTGTGACTAGGTGAAGGTAGAGGAGAATTTGTGCAGGGTCCATCCTGGCTCTGATGAAGGTGCTCTCAAATAAATGCCAAGAATCAGTTCCTCAGGCCACTGTGATGGGAAAGTTTCTCTGTTAATGCAGAAGATGTTTTGAGGATTAATAAGTATTTCCATGAGGTTTGTTTTCCTATAGCTTTGTGTCTTGCTGTTAATTGCGTCCTGTTCTGTGGAAGGTTTGGATTTGTTTATTTTTTGGTTTTTTTTTTTGTAGGTTCTTAATGCCAGTGGGTTTCCCTGTGCCTTTCCTTCAGCTGGGCACATGCTAAGTTTTTATTCCTTGCAGCAGTCTCACATTTTCACACCACTGCAGAATCTCAGGGCAGCAGAGCTGCCAAAACCCCTTGAAACTGGCCAACAAAAATACAAAAATTTATCAAACACCTTATTTTAGGATTTTTTTGATGCTGATTGACGTCTTAGCCTGTGTTCATTTTTTGTCTGACACCAAACTTGACAACTTCCAGGCAGTACTGTATATAAAATGGGCAGTGTTGCTGAAATCACTAAGTGGTTGTGAAAATTAGTTTCAAAGTGAACCCAGTGATATCAAACAATTGGTATGAGACAGAAGACTGAAACTTAAAGATATCTTTGTAAAATAAAAAATTAGCTCCTTGTTTTAAAAACGAAAACAATCATATGCTATATACTTTATTTTTCCTATCCACTAGCAGTGGAATTTCCTTAGTACTTCTTAAAACAATGTGTTCTGTTAAAATCAAGATTTATCTGTTTTGTCTGAGCTCTGCTGTCCTTACAACCTCGTACTGTTACCCTGCCTTCCACAATTTGTGTATCACGTCTGAAATGCAGGCAGACTGTTGTGGTGATTGCAAGTCAGATGAACCACTTGGGATTCTGGTTTTGTGCTTCATAGACTTTGTTTCTTCTCACAGAAAGTAATTTTTTTTTGTTAATATGCTCATTTTGTTCACTTCATTGTGTGCTTTTGGGGTGCACTGAAAGTGTATTTGTTTCACTTGATTCTCCTTTTTTCAAAATAGTGAAAACTTTAAAAAATAAGGGCGTTTATAAAAGTTTTTACCTTCAGTTTTCTGTAATCAAACATGTGCTGTTTCTTATTTTTAGACTTCTTGTTTTCTTCCTGCTGGAATAAAACTCTCTGAATGTTCTGCTGTAAAATGAATGATTTTGCTTTGGAGAGGGACAATTAAAAATCTGCCTGATTTTTGAATTTTTTAAAGTCTCTTCATTCACACTCAGCCTTGAATCAGAATGCAATTGTGGTTTCTTCAGTTTGTTGGTGCTGCTTTTACACAAAATCTGAATTAGTAAAAGAAAATTGTTTGTATTATACTTTTTTCCCCTTTCTGATAGATCGTTCTTGTAGCAATATAAAGCTGTGATGTAGGCCAGATAAATATGTTAATTCTGTGAATATTGTTATATTCATGACTGATTTTGAATGAATGTGAATTTTGTTGATATTTTCAGAAGCAGTGTGTAAGTAGTCAGTGACAGTGTATTTTTTTGGTGTATTTTAGCTGGGTTCGACATGTGTTTCTTCTGTACACTGTCTTCTGTTGCTTGCATTAAGCATGCATTTAAAAGGGAAGTTTAAATAAAAAAACTTAAGTGGAGCTGACTAAAGAAATAAGATAAATGCTTTGGGGAAAAAGAAAGAGATTAAACATATTACTTCAGAATTTTACGCATCCCTAGTCTTGTTAGGAATTGTTACCAGAGAGAAATGCCTTTCTTTTTTAAATGTGGAGCACTGTAATATTCTTAAGATGTTGGGGTTTTTTTGATAATTGTAGTCTGCATTGCATTCATTTGAAAAATTCAACGTGATCATAATGGTGCCGTGATTTGGTGCATTCTTAAAACAACTTCTAGGTTGCTCTAAAGTAGAAACTGTGCTAGTTTCAGTGATTATTATTAAGGGAGGGAGACTTTTATTTTTTCTATTTTTTTTACTATGTTACTTCAAATTATGAGATTTATATTAAAAATAATTATAACAACAAGAAGAGAAAGTACAGTAAGGGCAATGTCCTTATACCATATTTTATACATCAGTCCTTTTATTTACTGGTAATAAGGTTGCTGAAGGTTGGAGATCAGTTTTCTGTGGTTTCAAATAAAAAAGAAAAAAAAGGAAAGAGCAAGTTTTGGCTTTTGTTCCAAGAGTTAAATAAAAATCTTATTTAAAATTGGAAATGCAGATACTTCAGCTTCCAATTTTCCTTTTTAACTTTCAGAGCTTAGAAGCAACATCATTCTCCTCATGGGCAGAATTTTATTTCTGTCAGCGTAAGTCCAGGTCATTTGTGAGAAGTTCTCTCAGATGGTCTCATCGCCAGGAGATATTTTTCATTTTGTAAAGAAATGCTTGCTTCATAATTTTATTCTTTTGTGCTGAATTTATTTGCATAAACCAGAACAGAACAAAGCAAATACAGGAACGGTCATGAAATGCAATATTATTTATTGCAGGGGCACACTGCAGTGGATTTTAAGATTGTTTTTATAACATCGAGTCCGCAAGACAAGCAACTCCGGCCTCCTGTTAAAGATGCCCATAAATGTTTTCTCCTGGTGGCTTTGCTGTCGTTATATTTATGGTCTCAATAGTTTGGGTAGGTAGTTTATTCTGGATTTTCTTTCTTTTTTCCCCCAAATATCTGTAAGTATTCAGTGTGAGATGACGGTAGTTTTGGGAGGGTATTTTCTGCGGTATAAAGTGCTTTTAAAAGGAATTGCCAAGTGGGCACGATGGCTGCAGGGTGAAGGCGCCAGACTCGCTGGATGTTTCGAGGCAGGAGACACCCGTTGCTTCATACCCCTCTTCCCCCAGTCTTTTCCGAGTTGTTTGTGAAAACAGCCTGAGGCTTGTGGTAAATATTTTCCTAATTTCGCCCGCTTTGTCTTGCCCGGAGCGGGGCAGGAGGAGCGGGGGCAGCCCAAAATCATCGCCTGCCTTCTCCTCCCTGCTCCGGCCGCCCTCACACCAGCCTGGGGCATCGCCAGCCGTGGGGACACTGGGGCACACGCAGGGACGGGCTGCGGCTCGGGCAGAGCAGTGTGCGGTGGTGATGATGATGATGATGATGATGAGGAGTGTGGTGGGAGCTTTCCCCACCTCTCTGTTCCCCTCCCAGCTCCCGGCATCCCGCTGGAGGAGGGTGACGGGCTTGGTGGGGAGCTGGGACAGCGTCCCCATAACGCCGTGCCCAGCGGGGATGTTGGTGTCGGTGTCCTGCGCCAGCGGGGAGCGCCGGGGGCTCAGTCCGCGGGGCACGGCACGGCACGGCGCGGCTCGCTGCGAGCGCAGCGCTCCCGCTTCCCGAGCCTTACCCTGCTTCCCAAGCCCCATCCCACTTCCCGAGCCCTCCCCTGCTTCCCAAGCCCCATCCCACTTCCCGAGCCCTCCCCTGCTTCCCAAGCCCCATCCCACTTCCCGAGCCCTCCCCTGCTTCCCAAGCCCCCATCCCGGTTCCCAAGCCTTACCCTGCTTCCTGAGCCCCCATCCCGCTTCCCGAGCCTTACCCTTCTTCCCAAGCCCCATCCCACTTCCCGAGCCCTACCCTGCTTCCCAAGCCCCCATCCCGGTTCCCAAGCCTTACCCTGCTTCCCAAGCCCCATCCCGCCTCCCGTGGCCGCTCCGTGTCCCGGCAGGTGGCGGTGTCCCTGCGGCGGGGACCGGGATGCTGTCCCGCACCCCCCGCCTCCTGCATGGACAGGCTGGCCAGGATTTAGGCAGCTGCTGCGGGTCCCTTGGGATAAACCATCCAGCTGCAGATCTCAGCCAGCAGCCGCTGTTTTGGTTCTTGGTGCCCTTGTTTTGGTGCTCGGAGCAGAAGGTGTTACGGTGAAAATCGTGTTTTGTGCTCATATTCTGCTTTTAATCAGCGATGTAAGGCTGTGTGCTGCTGAGGGCTCTCTGCACCGTGTGGAGATACCATCTCACACATAATAAGGTGATGAAATCTCAGAGTTTCACTCTGTGACATCTGGCCATTTCGTCTGCGGCTTGGTTTCTCCTGCCTAACTGCGATTACTCAAACTTCATTTCCAGCTGTTGGGTTTCCAGAGGCCCCAAAGGGCAGCTGAGACACACGGAGTGATTTGATTGCTGTTGTTAGCACCAGGACGGGTGGATGAGAGCTGTGCTGCGATGTGGTTTGTGTGCTCTTGCAGTAGGCAAGGAGGGGCAGTCAACACCATCCTTCCTCAAGAGCCTGACTATTGATTTTAGTTGGACTCTGGGGGGAAAAAAAAAATTTGAATTGCTCTGTGTTCGTGTTTTTAAACAAAATAAAAGCCTAACCCCAAAGTGAATCCCAAACCTAGAGGAAAGTTTCTGTTTGCAGTAGCTGAAACTTAGCTTCTAAACTGAATGTCTAGGTTTGTATGCTGCACTTTCTCGGTAGAAAGGTAGGAATTAGTATCCTGTATCAGTTGTTTATCTTGGAATGTTAAAGGTAGATTTTGACCACTAATCCTTTAATTAGTGCCTGTTCAGACTTCATTGATACCAACAAAAGCATTATAGTCAATTAAGTTGGTTTAAGCTAATTCACCCAAAAGTTATGACTGATGGGAGAGGGTGATAGTGTTGGTTATGGGTCAGGCTGCAGAATGGCATAAATCAGAATCTACTTTTCGCTTGGAATCTCCATTAAAATGTTGTACTGAAATGTGGCTAATTTTCAGAGATGTAGATTACCAGAGACAAATTAAAATGTTGTTTAGGAGAGCTGCCAGGAGGCCACCCAGTCTCCTGCTCAGTGCAGGGTTACTGCTAAGGTTCTATCAGGTCAGCAGCTTTGGTTTTGGATAGTGGAGTTGAGGTTGGAGATACAACAGACCCTCCAGGCAGCCTCTTTCAGTGCTTCTAGTGGGTAGAATTCTGCCAGATACCTAACCTGAATTTCTCAAGACACATTGTGTGGCTGTTTTCTCTTCTTACACCATCTGCTGTTACTGAGGAGAGTTTGTGTTAGCTCCCTTTCAAGTTGTTGCAGTCTGTAATGAGATCATTCCTTAGCTTTTTTCTTTTTACAAGGCTGAACAATCTTTGTGTCTTTGCAGTGTATTTGTCCTCTAACTTGGTATTGAACAATCCTATTAGGTGTGATGCCATACTCACTGCTGTCCTGGCTTTCTTTAATGGGGAGGTTAATGTGGAAAACCTCTAGTAGGAAGGTGGAAAAATATCCAAGAATGGGATGAAGTAAGGGTGTAGGTGCTTTATCTGTGTAACTGATGGAGTGTTTCAGTCTAGAAACACCTCCCAGCAGCACTGCAGTTTAGTTTACATTCCTCTTACAGCCCGGGGATTTAACAAGTATAAGCTAAATGGGTTCTGGAGGGATTTCTTGAAAAGAAAGATAACAGCATAGTGTGGCTTATTTCTTCACAGCTCCTAAAAATGAGAAGTCTGGCCTTAAACTAACTTGTGATCGAAAAGCTCTTATAATAGGAGACATGTTTGTCTAAAATCTGAATGGTTTCAAGACCTTTTCCAATCTTAATAGCTCTTTCCATGATAGCAAAAAATCTCATGATTGTATTTTCTGCTCAGAGGGGAGATTTTGTCTAAGATTCAGTAACAGAAGTGCTTTTTGGAAATTGAGTGTTTTGGGGTTTATTTGTTTGTTTGGGTTGGGGTGGGTTTGTTTGTTTGGATTTTTGTTTGTGGGGGTTTTGTTTGTTAAAAAAACGCAAACGTTTTCTGTGGGTAAACAGGATACAAAAAAAACCAAAAAGAGCTGAGGAAATAATGGCAGCTGAAGTGAAGGTGAGAGCTCTGGGTATAGTGACATTAAACATTCAGGTCTGTGTGGAGAGATGTCAGGTGTGAGGGCAGCTGAAGAATCCGAGAGTGGAGTGAAATCTTCAGAAAGGAACCTGGATTTAAATTGCTTATGGAGCTGTTTCTGCTGCCTTCCATCTGCAAGGCTTGGAGCTTCTTTCCCATGTGACAGTAGGGAATAAAGATGCCACAACAACCTTCATGTTGCAGAGAAAAGGCAGGACCCTTTGGCTTCTTTGAGAGGGAGAGAGCTTGGGTTAACTCCTGGTTTTCCTGACACTCTGACTTCAAATTTCAGAGATTGATTCAGTGACATTTGTCCCTGTCACCTGTTGAAAACTCTGCCTTTGTGCACCTCTGTGAACACTCACTCGGAGTCCAAACAAACAAGATTCTCACTTTTCTGCTTTTCACAAGCATTAAAATCCCAGCCAGAGCTTCAGAAGTTAATTTTCTTCCTGCCTGTGTAGTTTGATCCAGCATGCTCAGTGCATTCCATCAGACTTGTGGGATGTGTAACCTGGCAAAGCAAACACTGCTACTGGAACTCGAGCGTTTATGTTCCCTGTTATCCTTGTGTTACCTGTTTGACTTTCACTAATATTTCTGTGACACTTTATTAATAAACATAATGTATCCCTGATGGTAATTTAATTTTACTTGAAACCTGGTAATAAATGTTCGAGCTGCAGAGCATTTCTGTAGAAGTGTTTTAGCCCGAAGAAATGTTTAGAGGAGAAGCTGAGCTGCACTTCTGCTGATGGCACCGTAATTCAGCGGTGTGTATTCAGAAGTAAATGGTTTTCAGATTAGAACATCCTCTTACAATGAAAACATCCAGAGGGTGAATGTTAATCAGATCTTGTAGAAAAGGGCTGTGTGGATGAAGGACAGGCAGAGGTGGTGAGGTAATGCACAAAATAAATGTGCAGCCCAGGTGGAAACTTTCCCTTTACCACGGGGTTGATTTGCCAGAACCACAGCAGTGCTGAATTGTTGCTTCTGTAGACTGGGAACTAACTGGAGTATCTAAAAAATACTAAAGGCAGATGTTGGTTTTGAAGCACAGAAGGTGGGCTGGGATGGGTAGATCTGGGAACCGAGCATCAGTACTGTCACATTTTTGATTTAAATAGTGTTTTAAGAGGAAGTTGTGCATCGTCTGTCTTGTGCTGCAGCAAGCAGAAGGTGCACTGTGGGCTACACCACTGACTTCCTGAAGAGTTTGGGATTTTTGCATTGAAGTGTTGATAGAGAAAATGGAAGCAGAAGCTGAGAGAATGGAAAACATTTTGAAAATCGTAAATGCTGAATGTTGGCGTTCTTAAGATTTTTAGGAAAACTGACATATACTACATGCTGTATTTTGAAAATTCAGCTGTTGCATGTGACTGCACCATTGCAGTGTCTTGATTTAGAAGGTGGAGGGCAGCATTAAACCCATAGAGCTAATTTACTGGAGTAAATCACTATTAAGAGAAACACAAAGTGAAAGGTTTGCAATCGGTGCTATGTAGGCTGAAATATGGTGAAGACAGACCAAAGAAAATACAAAAAGTTTTACTTGACTCCGAGTTGTGTTTTAATCTGAAGAATGGCAGGTTCCTATACAGAAGGTGTAAAAGAGCAATATAATCTGTTATTAAGTATATAATTTGCATTAAATGTGTAATTGTTTGTGTTTATGTCCTTTGCAAAATAAAGAGGATCCAACAGTGCAGCAAGGAGGTGTCTGAACTGAAGGTTCATGTGTTCTTGTAATGCTGATGTACAAAAATTTTGCTGGGCTCTGTCTGCCACCCTATTTTGTATTTAACATAAAATGTATATTTAATTGCCTCTGCAATGTTTGGAAGTGAACTTTTTAAAACCATATGCCTTTTAACTGGTAGAGGTGTTTACAAACACTGGCCAAATGTGGTGCAGGTTTGTTTAACCTGCTTGCCTAGTTGAGTTCAAGGCAGTGCTGTGCCCAAATGTAAACAGGTTTTGTCATGGCCACTTGCAATTTGTTGTATTTAGGAATCAAGTCCATTTAGTAACTTTTGGCAGGGCTTTATTTCTTTTTGTCTCTGCCTTGTTCATGTTCAAATTGGAATTGTGCTGAATTTCCATTGTAACTAAGAGTAAAATATGACTTTGTGTAGGTAATGCTCCTGCACTGAACATAACAAAGAGGTGAGTTAATGTAAAGGTTTTGTGTTTTGGACTTTTTTCTAAATGTGAGTAATGTTTTGTAAAGGCATGAACCAATGTGAATATAAGTTATATTTTGGCATCATGTTCTGTGCCAGACACTGTGGAACCAAGTCATGGCTGGAAAGGACAGAGGTGGAGTGAGTGTCTGAGAGGAGTCATTGGTTCAGTGTGACTGTAAATGCCTTTGTTGTGAAAATGAATGCAGAATTGTAGTAAGTAACCACTGATGGCTGGTGTGAGCAATGGATTTGGTATTCTGGGCAACTGGAAAGGTTATGGAATGGCTAATGGCATTATTAAAATGATAATAAAGTAAGAATGCCAAAAGGTCAAAATAAATACTAAAGATATATTGTATTATCTGAGAGAGAATGGCTAAATAAAAAGAAGAAAAAGTGAAGAATCTTAGAAGTAACCCAGAATAATTCAATTAAGTAAAACCAAAATTAGGTTAAAAACATTGTTTCAGTGTCCACAAATCCCTAAAAATGTGTAAACAAAATAATGGAAGAAAGATGGTATTGGGATAACTGATAGAGAATAGTTTAGAATTAGGTTTTTTGATGCCACTTGACATTTTGTGCACTGAAATGAACAGGGATATAGAGAAAAACAGGAGATCACAATATAATAGATTTTAAAAAGGAGCAAAAGGAGGTGGAACTGAGGAAGAGACCAATAGGAAATTCAGGAAGAAGGAGAAAAAAAGAAAAATGAAGGATGCAATCTTTGAAATACATAATCATGTATGAAGAAGGTGCAAACTGAGAAAGAGACATGCATAGTTTATAGGTTAATTTTTTTTCCCTCTTGTTTATTAAACCAGGAGGAGGATCCACATTTGCTTCCTGCTCTGGGGTCTGTAGGGCAGCATGGTCCTTTCTCTCCAGAGGGCTGTGTGTTCCTGAAGCAGTGACTCCTTCCACAGCAGCATTTCTCCCTTTTTTCTTTTCTTTTTTTGCTGTTTAAGTCTCTTTTTCCACAGTTCAGCAGATGCCTTAATGGGTAAAATAAATACAGAGTCCTGGTCAAAGATATTACAGTATAAAGCAAAATTCTAATAGTTCTTTGCCTACAGTTTTAGGGACAGAGTAAAAGTTCTCTGTGGTCTTTTTTTCTGTGAATGCAAATATCTTTATAGCCGTGCACACACTCACTCTTGCCTGATAAAGAAGTTGAAAATCAAAAAGCTCTACAAGTTTATATACATTTAATACTGTATGCAGTGCATAAAAACATATTTCACAGCCTTACAGTAGATACTTACCATCTGTGAGTTACATTAGATCCTGACAGTTCAAGGTTTTTTTATCAGTCCTGCTGTAAAAATCTTGTCTTTTCTTCATGCAAACAACTTGGTATTTTTTAGTGTTTGCATGATAATTTCAAAAGAGTCATCCAAAAGAAAGATATATTTATTAAACTAGAACTTGTGCTGCTGGTATATCAGAGCAGCCAAACGCAATGTACGTAAACTGAGGAAAACACTTATTTCACTGGAAGTTAAGGAAAACCCAGCCACTCACAAATCAAAGAAGCCTTGCCATTCCCAAAGAAAGCAGCCAGTATTAAAATAATTCAGTTTAATTCAAATGAAGGCTGTAGACCAGATCATTTTATTGATATCAACCTCCTTGTGATTGATGGTACAAGAGTGAATAAGAAATTAATTTGATAGACATTGATTTTGTACTGCAGTGTATTGACAACGTGCAGTGTGATATCTGCCTTACAGAAGTTGACTACTTTCTTATTGCTCCTAAAGGTTATTCTTTATTTCTCTACTTCCTTCCTTTTTATTAATATGAAGAAATGAACATTCCAACCTTTCTGTTTTGAGGAACTCATTTGGTTTCATGGCCACGAGGTGATTTGGCCTAGACCACTTTCTTCCTTTTGAGAAATTAGGTCTTCATTAAATTTCTTGCTTTCAAAGTTTTCATAACAAAATAAGATTTAATGGATGGCTACATGTACAAAAGTTTTTACTAGGTATGCAGAGTTGAAGTCTAGGTGATAATTTCCTCTACCTTCTACCATTTAATTTTTCCTATGTCTTCTTTAAACTCGATTGCCTTTATTCTACAACTCCGAATAGTTTCAAACAGTTTCTTTGAAATGTCATCAAACCACATAAATGCAATTTATTGTACAAACTTTGGAACTTGGAAAGACATTAATACTGAGGGCAGTCTCAGTTTTTGATACTGCCTCTGGCTTTTTGTGCTTGTAGGCATAGGAAATTTAAGAGGGAATTGGATCTACGGTTGCAGAAGAGTTTTGTTTAAGTTTTGTCATTAGACCTCTCCAAAGGTCTGTCAAAAGGGTAACCTGTAGCAAAAAAATCCACGTGTTTAAGTTTTTGTGACAAATTGGGATCATTAGCCTGCTTTGCATAAGGTTGTGCCATAGAATTTGCATAGAGTGGAATACTGGGACAGGTGGAAGCTGGGGACCTGAAATATAAGTTGGAATTTTCAAAAGGCACCATGCTACTTTAGCAGCTGGAAGTGTAGCTGGAATTGACCCAAACCAGAGTTTCAGTTTAGCAAATACAATGGTTTGAGTTTGGTGGAATTACCTGAGGAAAGAGCTGGAAAAAGGAGCAAGAATTAAACATTTCAGTCAGTGAGCTGGATCATTTTAGAAAAAACTGCACTCCAGCATGGAGAATTACTGTGCTTTTAAAAATGTTATTATGTAACACCTCATCAAAATCTAATTTAACTTTCCTTCTTATTTGTGGCATAGGATCTATAGACCATGCACATGATGTGTTTATGGCTGATATATTTATCATCTGTAACAATGTCACATCACATTTTGAGTTTTAGCATTTTAATTGCACATACTTGAATTGCTTATGCACCTCCTTTAATGATCAAGTCAATGTATATCATAAATCAGAAGAAATCAGAGAAAGAATCATCTTTGTTGTTGTGTTTTTTGTGACTTTAGAGTTTGAGACTAAAATAATTTTATTCTGTTTTTAAATTTGCATGACCCAGATGTTACTTCTGTGTCAAGAACAAGCGTGAACCTCCCTAGAATGTTTTTGTCAGAACAAAATCGTTACCTCTGTATTTCAATCATTTCCATAGCTGGTGAAGTTCATATCATTTGAAAAATTTATGAACAATATATTACAGGGGAGGACTGCAGCGTGATAAGAGAGCACAGGATATTAAAAGAGATTATACATACCAAAGAAAAAAAAAGAGATTTACTGTACTCAGGAACTGCAGCGTGGATGGGGAAAAATGAGAATGGAAAATTAGTTTGCAGATTAAAAACCCAAACAGCTGAAGGTCAAACACTGACAAATTCTGCATTTGAGTGGGCTTTGTCCCTTTGCCCAGTGTTCTCCTGGCCCTGTGATTTCTGCTCAGGATAAACTCCCCAGGCCCCTCCTGGCCACTCTAGGGCTACCTCGGGCCATGGAGGCAGCAGAGCCCTGCAGAACTGAAATAAAATTTTCCAGCCCCTGCTAGAAAAGAGAATCTGAGTCTGCTGTCCTGCTATGAAATAAAACAGCCGGGTGGGGTGAGGGACAGCCTGCTTATTTGTTTCTTTTCACCCTGAATTATGCGTGCTTCGCTGTGTGTAATTGACACCACAGCTCACAGCATCTCTGAATTTGTTCCACTTTCTCATAAATACCTGATACTTCATTGTCCTGTGCTTTTTAGCCTCCTCCCTGTGAATAGGATTTTATCTTTTTTTTTTTCCCTAGATGCTGTTTTGCTCAAAGCAGATGTTTTATGACAAATAATTTGAGGGTGTAACGTGGAAGAGATGTGAAATAAAGCTGCTGGAGTGCAGCACTGTCTGGAAAAAAAAGTGGAAGAAAAATAATGCAACAGCATGACTGCAATTGTAGTTGGAAAAATGAGTGTGTTTATTTTGATGCAATTTACTGGGAGATATTTTATTTAAGATGACTGTGATGTTATAGTGCAGTTTGTAGTATAATCCATTGTATTAATTTGTTTTGTGGTAAGATTTCATTAATTTCTAAGCAATATCTGGATGTTGTTTACCTATTAGTTTTAGTTGTGAAAACTTTGCTCATAACAAAGCTTTTGAGTTGTTCATAATAAAAATACTTCTGCTTTGAGGAGCATTTAGCAGTCTATACCTCACACAGAAGAGGTGTATGATGGACAGAAAAGAGCTGAAAGATGAGTTTATGCCTTTTTTTTTCTCCGTGTGGAAAACAGAAGTTGAAGAGGTCACTTGAATTCCAGAACTTAGTGCTCCATGGTTGTATTAATTCAGTCTTGAAGGATCTGGAGATATTTATTCTGGGAATATCTATTCTGGAGATACCTGTTCTGGAGATAAATATTCTACAAATTGCAAAGCACTTCCTTACTCCTCAGAACAACCACAAGCAGATTGTTAAATAACAAACTTCAGTGGTAGAGGCTCCATAACAGTGAACTGAGCGCAAGGAGGTTGGACACAGAATTGAGATGAGACATTGCTGTCATTTTTTCTTCTCCTGCTTAGGAAACTTAGCAAACACCAGAAGTCTGGTGCTGATGCAGAATGGTGTGTGTCAGCTTTAGAGCTGCTCACACTGTGTGTAATTCATTAATATTTTAAGAACATCTGATTTTAATAGCAGAGCTGTTTTGTGACTAATGTTTTAAGAAGCCATCTAGAAGACAGCTTGACTTCATCTTTTCCTCTGTGTGTTTTCTTTTTAATAACATCTTATATTTTAACTTTGGTGTTTTTTTTTTAATCTCTGCTCTGATATTTTTTGTTGTCTTGCTTAAGGAAAATCACAGAAGATCACATGAACATATCCTTACCTCCAAAGGGTTCAGGACTTGGCCAGTCTGGTTCCTTCATGTCTTGCACTGTTAGCTGAATTTTTTGCACTGTTTGCTGTATTTTTGTCCCTGTGAGGTCTGATGTTTGGGTGCCTGAATGGAGGAATTTGTAGATGGTTTTTCATGATTTGTAATTGTAAATAAAAAAAATTTAATTTTTTATTAATATCTCTGGCTACTGTTACACATTTTCTGTTGTCTCAAAATGCAGCATGTGCTGTGTTCCCAAACTGGAGAGGGCTTAGGAATTGTCAGTGGTACATTTTTTTTTAAAATTGAGATAGATGTTTCTTCCACTGGAAATATTAGGGTGGGTTTTCCTTTTTTTTCCAGCTGTTTCTATTTTAAACCTGTAATTTGAATAGTTACAGCAGCACAAGAGCATGGAAGGTTCATGACAATGAATGGAACAAGGCTCTGGTTCTGCAAAAGCATCTGCATTTTGGATCCCATTGGAATTAGTGAGTTTGCTATCTGTAAAATTAAACAGACATTTCTGAATTTGGGGTAGCGAGTGTTTTATCAGTTTCTTCTGGTTGCTGTTAGAAAAGTCAGTGTTGTCGAAGTTCTCTTCTTGCCTTAAGAAGGAGTCAGAGCTGTAATAGGGAAAGTTTTAGGGACTGAAACAGCTTTAGTTTTGGAACATCAGGATTTACTTTGAGGTTGAGGAATTGTGCTTTTCTAAGAACCTTTTCCAGCAATCTCTTAAAGTGAGGTTGCTGACCTTGTCTGTGAAGTTTTTCCTGTTAGCAAACTTGTTGTCAGCTTGTGAAATACAAAGGCATTGTTAAAAAAGAAGGAACCTTGTTGACATTTTATTGGGACTTTTTAAAGCATCAGAAAACTTTTAATAGGTAGGTTAAATGTGGGCATTGTATTAGGAAAAGAAAGTAATCTTGAACTAAT
This sequence comes from Irena cyanogastra, assembly GCA_013397155.1. NCBI lineage: Eukaryota > Metazoa > Chordata > Aves > Passeriformes > Irenidae > Irena > Irena cyanogastra. The sequence goes on along the minus strand of VWZV01005527.1, from coordinate 370,249 downwards.
TTAAGTCCACAATTAGTCGGGATCACAGGTGGCAAGAAGAAGTTTTAATGATAGCCTGGCCCAGGCCTTGAGGTAAATGATGCATAATTATTCATAACTGCTATTTTTGGCTTGCTTGCATTTGTCCTAGACCTCTGCCTGAGGAAACAATTTGAAATAATTAGTGTGCTAGTGCACTGACAATGATGAATGTATCAAATGCATCTGGTGCCAAACAGGGATCTTGATAAGAAGCAGATAACTTTGGCAACTGTGGATTTTTTGTTTTTATATTTCTGAGACTGGGAACAGTTTGTTCTTGTTGGGTTTTTTGGTTGTTTTTTTTTAGACTGACATGTTCAACATAGAAAATTACCACTCACTGGGCCATGATCAAAGTGCAGCGAGGAATTCCAGCGCTGCGAACATGAAACAGGTCTGCACGCTGTGTGTGCAGCTATTCAGGGCTGAGAAAACCAAGGGGGTATTAAGGTGGAACATTTTGAAAACTCAGGTCAGCAGAGCCAAAAGTTAATGTTAAACCAGCATTTAAGCATTGCTTATCTCATACGGGTTGCAGGCACATTTTACGTCAATATTCAGCGGCATAAATCCAGCTGTCATTATTAGAGCAAAGCTAAAGCAGAAACAGAAAGATTGTGTTCAGATTGCTGCATTGTAGCTTAGCTAATGCTTCTGAAGTCCTCAGAGGTGTTTTCTTTCTCTGGCTTGAATGCTCATTTCTATCTATGTAATTCACTTTATATGGGTTTAGGTGCAGGTGGATGTGAGGCTCTTTTGAAATTGCATGTGTTTAATGAAGAAGGAAAAAGTTAATTTTAATTAATGTGCCGTTATCTTCTGGACTTCTACATATTTTTATCACGTTGGACTAGTGAACAAATGTTTAGTAGTTTTGAATTTGTTCAGTAAATGGATTAGAACAGGTTACAAGGTAGTGCTCAGGTCAGTGACTCCATAACTGAGCTGTGAGCAGCAGTCTCAATATAAAGATTATTTGGCTTCTACTCACACTCTTGAAGTTGTAACATTATGAGTAAAGTTCTCTGCGACAAATGTGGCTCTAAAGAAAGATTTTTCAGACTGAAATGCAAGGTATAAATGTAGTGGGAGAGCTGACAGCCTGAGAGTTGATCTGTTTATTCACCTTTGTACCTTTGTATTCACCTGTACTTCAGGTAAAATTGAAACAATGAGGATTTACATCTTTGAGCTTGTTGACTGCTGCTGCACGTGTTGTCTTTTATAGGAGTTTCTGGTGACAGGCATTTTATGCATTTGATTGGACCTTAAAATCTGTGCAAATTTCAATAGAATGCCTATAATAAATTTTCCAACTTCTAGCTGGTCTTTAACCTTCTGCTTCTACATGTAATTAATGTTTTTCTAGTGATTTTTCCAATGCCAATCCTAATATTGCACCAGAAATGTACACCTCTTTGGGCAGTGAACTCTAATATGTTGAGGATGCCTTGGCAGAATATGGATTTAGAGGAGTTTTTAGCCCATCCAAGCAAAATCTCTGTTCCTAAGAGAAGTTCTGCTGTGATAATAAGTTTGCATGATCAGATACTTTTTATTACAAACTTCTCTCAGGGCTGTGTCCAAATTGCCTAAAATCACTGAAGGTTTTTTGTTTGTTTATTCTTTCATCTCAGTAGTCTCTGGATTTGCTGCTTGGTATTGATGTGGGAGTAGGCTGGGGAAAGAAATCATGAGGAATAACTGTATGTTGAGAGCCTTTAGTCCAGAAACTTAAATAAAAGTAAATTCAAGTATTAAATGCTGACTCACTGCCTATGCACCTTGTTCACTCAGGCAAAATATTTACCTAGCATGGGTTATTTTTATCTTAAATGCCAAAGATGCTGAAAGTAAAATGCAAAATGAATGAATGCTTGAGCAATTCACAGTCTCTTGAGTTGCTGTCACAGTCAGGCTGCTCACAGCCTCTCTTGTTGTCTTCTTCATTCTGGATTCTGCCTTTTCCCACGACTGCTGAGCTCCTGCAGCTGACCCAGGTGTTCTCTCTGCAGAAAAACTGTGCTAAGAGAGATCTAAGAGAATTCCACTCTACAAAATCAGGGCGACCTTGACCTGTGGCCAGGATCTGGAATACAATTTTCAGCTCTCTGTCTCTAGAAGTATCAGAATCCAGACCAGACCTTGCCATTCATCAGGATTTCCCACTCTTCTTGACTTGAAGGTCCTCTGGGAAAGATGATTTATAATCACTCAATTAGGTGGTATCACCATATGTGTGCACCCTGGAGCAGAGCTGGATTTCCACACCTCAAAGACCAGGCAGTTGTTTGGCATTTCAGTGGCTTTGTGGTTGGTGATGTGATTTTCTTCATTCCCATCTTTTTTTTTTTGGTTTTTTTTTTTTTTTTGAGGATCTGGTGGGGATGGTTTCTTTCAGTAGCTGCTCCAAACTTTTCAGTGAAGAGTTTGCAGCTCTGGAATCAGCCTAACATTTGTTTTCCACAATGTCAGGAGCTTTTGACCTGTAGGGTAAACCCAGCCTCTTGACTTGTCCCTGCTTCCCATTTCTGCTGGATGCTCCATGGGAGATGGGGCAAGGGCAGTGTTTCCTGGGAGCTGAAGGTGTTTGCTGATACTGCAGTAATTTTTAAATGGTGCTGATGATTATTGGAGCACTGGAGGAGTGCCCCTTTCTCAAACTGAAAGGAGTAAGTTAATTTTAAAAATATATTGTGAGCTCTTGTAAGTTGTTCAAGCTGCACAGAATCCCAAAGCCTGTTCCAGAAGTGGCAGAAATTAGTGATTTTTATTTTCCCTAGACTGACATCCTAACTACACATTAACACAAATGTCCTGTGCCTTCTTGCCTTCCAAGCAGTGCCATCAGTCTTGTGCCTGTTTGCTCTGTTAAAATGTGGTTTGTTCTGTTAGCTTTGGGTTTTGTTCAATTCTTCTGCTCTTTGTCCCAGCCCATAAAAAAAAATATTTAAGAGATTTTTGATCATAGTCAAGTTCCTCTGTGTGTGTGTTCATAGCAGGCTCACTTGCCACCCAAAGAGGTGAGTCTTGGTGAATATTGAACTTACATAACTTAAAGTTTCATTCTTGAGTATTCTTTCTTTGGTTTTTGTTTGTTTTTTTTTTTTTTCTCCCTAATAGAAGCAGTGATGCTGCAATGATTTATGAGCTTAGAGCTCTATAGGCCTAACTTGCTTTCTGGAGAAAAGAACTGGATCCTGAGCCCAGAGGAGAGAACTATTTATCTTTTGCAGCCATTTAGGAAAAATGTAGAATTTTCAGTGTAATGGAATGGGAAGCTTACCAGACTTAAATAGGTAAATAATTTAGCCTGGAAATACTCTTCAGTGGTCCTAAAACTAACTGGATTTTTAGGTGGTCATGGGAACAAGAGGAATTTACTCTTTACCTATAAAATTACTCTTCACAAATCACTTCAATATATCTGATGTGGGGTTTTTTTGTGATATAAACTAATCAGGGTGAATGATTTTTTCTGTGGGAAAGAAGTGGGTTCTCTTACGCTGAGTAAGAACAGGAAAAATGTTTGAATTTTTTTGTATGTTTATTTAACAGTATTTCACGTGGGTTTTTCTTTGTGATGGGAAAATATTTTGTGGTAGATTTTCATGTAATTTGGAGTTACTGCTTTTTTAATTATTATTATTTGTTTTGCAGCGTATTCCTTTCCCATAAAAAACAAACTGAAAATGATAATTTTCTCTGAGGCAACAGGATTGAACAATGTACTGGTTTTTCCCAGATGGAAGCAGAGTGCAAGTAAGAAGCTTTTTTGAGGAGAAGAACATGTTCTATGAAGTGGATAAAGTTATTGTTAGTATCTGAATCTGTCACAGTCAGTCTGTGGACTGAGCATGATAATAGCTCCCTCAAAGGTTATTTTATTGTGCATTCCAGCAGTTGCACTGAGGGTGTGGTGTGTGGGGAGGGTTAGGTAATAGATTTTGGTTTGGTTTTTATGTTTTCTGGATTGGTTTTTTTGGTTTTGGTTTTTTGGGGGGCTTTTGGGTTGAGTTTTTTTGGTGTTTTTTATATGACCTTAAGCAGAAGAACCCCAGGTCGTTCATCCTGTCTCCGTCCTGTTCCGTGCTGTGCCAGGAGCTCCTTCTGGGGTTATCCATCCTCAGCTGTTTTGAGTTCCCATGGCAAAGTTTCCTGCTGGGCAGGAGGGGACACTGGCAGAGGTGTTCAGGTGCTGTTGACACCCAGGGAAATAAAATGGAATTATTTAATCTCACTCAGTGCTGGTCCCCAAGCCTGGACAACAAAAATCACTGATGTGTCTTTGCTAAAGCTTCATTAACAGAACAGAAAGTGCTCCTGTGGCACATTAATTGGTTGCCATGCTTTCTTTTTCTCCAAGTCAAGCTTTCCTTTGGCCACTTGATTGAAATTACTGATAATTGCAGGGCTGTTAGGGGTCTGTTTGTGCAGAATGGACTTTGAGGGGGTTTGCTGTCCAAGGGAGCAGGCAAATGGTTCCTGTCACCTGGGAGCTGCTGGGATGGCCTTGTCCCACACTCCTCCCCTTAAAAAGGGCAACCAAGAAGAAAAAAAGCAAAGATAAACCCAACAGAAAACCACAAAAATTAACTTTTATGGAAACCAGTTCTTCCTCATTGGAAAATAAATGGGATAGTGAGAGTGGGCTGGCACAGAATTAGCATAGGGAATATTTATTTGCTTATTTCCTGATTTATGTAGCAATGTGTTGTGCTCAGCAGTTACCAACTGTCAGGAAGATCAATACAATTTTATTTTTTTTTTTAAATGATTGCTGAATAACGTATTGTACTCCTGCAGGAAAAGAGTAATATTTTGGATGTTGAAACTTTATGGTTGAGTGAAAAAAAAAAAGAGCAATTTAAACTGGTATAGCTTCCTGGATCTCAGGGTTTTTTTGTATAGGTCTTTAACATTGTGCCATATTTAATATTTTCCTTTCTGGGTGTAAGACAAAGAACCTCACCAAATTTATTTTTTTCCTACCAGACTTCTTTAGTTTTTTTATTTCTTAGCTAGTGAAAGCCGACAGTGCTTTCCACTTGTTCTTATGACACTTTGTTTCAACTTTTCTCCACTCCTTCAGTCAAAGGTTGGAATTTCTCTTTAGTTTTGATTGCCCTTTTCTTAGCTAAAGTCTCTATTTTCAGAAAATAATGTCATTGAAGGCTGACTCAGTCCATTTGTGTGCTCAGACATTTGTTTTCAAGTATTACAGAAAAGTCCACTTGAATTTTCTGGTTTGTAGTTATTTTAAACCAGGACATTACAGATATTGTTTAGTCTGATGAAACATGAACTTCTGTTTTGAGAGATGTTGTATTCTTTCTGCTGTGATAATTCACTGTGGAGAGGCATGGGGCCCTTTCTCAAATCTGTGCAATAAAATAGCATCTGCCATTCAAACAAAACTTCTTATGGGCAGAGATGAGTCATTCTTACATATTCCTATTATGCCTTTCACAATGGAATTGGTCCTTCTCAGTACTACCACTTTTCAAGTAATAAAGGTAGCAGTAAAAATACTTTCCTGAATTTGTCTGCTACAAAAAAAAGTGCCATTACCTCACTTTCAGAAACATTAAACTTTTTTTTTTTCAGATGACCTACTTTGTAGGGTAGCTATTTCTGAGTGCTCTTCCTTTTTCCACAGCTAATCTGCCTTTATTGTATAAATCTCAGTTTATTTGTAATTTAGTGCATACTAAATAATTTTAATTCTTGCTACGTCTTTAATTTTAAGTTAGTGCTGTATTTTGTGATCATAAACCAGAAACACTTGAGGTTTTTTCTGTGACATAGGTTTGATTCCTTCCTTGAATCAGACAGTCACCCCGAAACTGCTGTTGGATGCCTCAGGTTTCAGCTTTTACATTTTCAGATTCTGTGCTGCTTTAGTGTGTTGTTCTGAGCTTCACATCAGGGCATGGTGAGCTCTCTGCACAGAGCAGGGAGACAAAACAATTCCTGCTCCAGCTGGGGACCAAGGACAAATGATCCAAATCTCAGCCCAAGAGCACAAACAACGTGGGCTGAAGAGAGAAAAACAAGCAGGATGGGACTGCAGAACCTAAAGCTGGAATTGGACAATTAAATCCAATATGCGAATGGAGCAAAACTTATTAAAATGAGAGACCCCATGACCAGGTGTCCATTTTTTGACCATTTTTGGGTTCATTGTGGGTGCAGCCCTGGCTGGGCTCTGGTGCTGCCCAAGGTGGATCCATTGAGGCCTTTTAATAAATCCCTGCTTTATTCTTTAGCTCTGTCTAGTTTCTGTTCTAGCTCAGCCTTCACAAGGCATCACTGCCATGATTGAATTAACATTATTTAAATAAATGGCTGCTAAGTATAGCCTGGAAATAGTTGTCAGAGATGCTGTTCCTGCAATACAGGCTCCTGGAGGAGAAAATGTGCTTTTGGTCTGAGGAATCACAGAAGGTGTCTGGGAAAGTGCTTTTATGTAGGAACAAAAGGCCTTGCCCAGGTATTCAGGGCACACTCTGCTTTCTCATGCTTGGCTGCAATGGGAGTCCTCTCATCATAATTTAAAGAAGCAGCTCTGTGACCCGTGTGCATACACAGATGCTGAGTTACTGATTTAACCTTAAATCACCTGCAGGGTGGGACTGTTTCCCTGGTGTTTGTGCTGTGCTGTGCTTTGCTGCTGCTGAGATGGACAATTTCACCTGCATGGACAAATGGTTTGTGCCAGGCTCAGGGTGCTCTCCTGGGAATCACAGTGGGGTGGCTGTGAATTATGCAGGAAAGCAGCAGTGCTGGCTCCTTGCTGCAGTGTGTTGAGTGATGCCATTCTGGGAGGTTGTCCTGGTTTAGGGCAAATTTAGGAGGAAACCTCCAATGGGGTCCCTCTAGAAAACATCTTGAGAAGTGTAACCTCATATCTAAAATGTCCCATCTTGAATTTTGCAAATTGTTATTCTTATTTAAATTGTCGTGCTCTGCCTGTGGAGGTGTCCAGTTTGCTGTGCTCAGACTGCAGCTTGGCTCCAACAACATGATTATATTTGTCTCTATATTCTCTTGCCTTGACAGCCTTCTGCTTTAATTAGGAGTTGCCTTCCTAGCTTTTGAAAAGCTGCATGAATTTGCATCTCTCTCACTCTCTGGCCTCTTGCTGATGCTGACCTTGATCTTGCTGGTTCTTCCCCAAATTTCTGAGTGTCTGGGAATAGTTCTGGTACACACCTTTATGTTTACAGCGCCTGCTTTTTCCAATCTTTCTTTGTATCTAAGTCTCTCTCTTGATTCAATTTCTTTCTATCCTTGACTCAGTTGTCCATAATAGTTTCTGTGTCATAGTCACTTTTGTATTGGGTTTAGGATGATTTTTTATTCTTTTTTATGATTGCAGCAGCAGTTTTCTTCAGTTCTTTTCACTCACTATCCTCTTATTGCCTGATCTTGGAAGTCTCACATCATTTTGTCCCCACTTTTCTGCTTCCTCCAATGTTTCTGATACTTTAAGCTTTTTTTCCCTGCTTTATATTTCCCTAAAAGCTGTATTTTTGTTTTCTTTCTAGTTGGAAAAACATCTTCACCTTTTGGGACAGAGCAATGCAAACAATTTATCTTTTTTTTATAGAGGTCAAAAATGCTTTAATTAAAGACAGAAAATACAATACAAAATAAGTATATGTGGTATATAGAGTATGGCCTTTAGAATAAAAAGTCATGCCATATTATTTTAAAAAAAGAGTTCTTATATTTTTAACTTCTTGGACTCTCTGCCCACATGATTATGTTCAGCAGAAGTTCTAGGTCTAAGCAATTTCTTCTAAAACTGGTACAGTAGGCATATAAATAGTATTTTATTATTTTCTTTCCAAAATCTCTGTATGTAGTGAATGAAATGTTAAATGTGTTTAAATTATATTTAGGCCTGTGAAACATGATTTTTCAGATTTTTCACTGACTTTTTTATTCAATTTAAGTAAATAATTGCTGTCTTATCACTCATAGCAACAAAATGATTTTTCTATTGGAAGTGTTCATATTTATGGAGTGAAATAGATGCAGTGTAATTACAGCAGACACAATTTCTCATTTAATGGGAAAAAATATTGCATCTAAAATTAGCAGACTGGAATATTCCAGAATGTTTAATGCATAAATTATAAAACTCCTGGGCATAAAGTGTGTATTTAACATCACCTGCGTAAGATACTCCTGTGAGTTCAAAGATGTGTTGTGGATTTTATAGGGTTTTGTTTGTTTGTTTTGTTTTTCCTGACAGTTGAAATGGATAAACAAGTTTGCATTTTTGGTATGTTTGGGGCACAAATTGCTGTTTTCATGACAAAAATGTTAGTCTTTACACTTGGAATTTTGGTATATGGAATATGAGGCTTGGTGTAGTCCAAGATAATGTTTATTTCATGGTTTATTTGTTTGCCTGACTCCTTTGCTTTTGGATGCAGCACCACTGAGGTTCATCAATAATAATTTTGTTCAATATCATTTCAAAAATGGAACTTCTCTTGTTATGGTTGTCAGCTTCCTGTGTTCTCCATCTCTTTTTCTGCTGCTGTAAGTGGCATGTGGGTTCAGTTCAAGCTGGAGTTCTCATTTCCCAAAACATTCCCAGTTGGGATGTTGGCTCTGGGACATGAGAATATGAAACAACTCTGAAATGCACTTCTGGACTTCATTGCCTATCAGTAAATCTGTGTTACTGCCTGTATTTCATGGGTTATAAATCAGCAGAGATACTCCATTTTTCATGTTTCCTGTGGCTTGAAGCACATTCCAAGTGTTTTCGTGTCCTGGGTTTCTCACTAGGTCCCATCCATCTTCTAGGGCAGAATTCTGATACGAGCAATGGAAAGGATTCCTGACAGCTCAGGTTTTTTGTGGGCTTTGAATTTCACTCTCACAAGGTGTTCAGTAGGAGCCTGGGAAGCAAGGAACTGAAGCTGGAGATCTGAAGGAGTGTTGCATACACATGGTAGCTTTTCTAACCAAGTGTATTAAAATGTAATTTTTATCTCTATTTTATGAGACTTCAAAGACCTGACTCGCCCAGAAAGGCTGTGAGGGCCTTATCTCAGAGCCTTGAAATTGAGTCTTTATCAGAAACATAAATAATTTGGCACAGTCCCTGATCTTGGGGCAGGAAGAGACCAGAGATAGGGGGAAGGTTGGTTTGTCTGTCCTCCTTTGGCTCGTGATTCACCCATTCCTGTGGAGGTCATTGTCAGGACATCCTGCAAGGCCATGTGGTTACTTCTGCAGGGCTACCTGGATGGCAAATACAGGAGCTCATTGTATTCTGGTTCTGTGTGAACTTTCACCTCTGGAGCCACAATCCAGCAAAATAAATAAAACACTGAAATCCTTGTCTGATTTTTTTTTTCCCCTCTCTGCAGTCTCAAATGCAGAGAACCAAGTCAAACACACATTTATTGATGCACATTCCCAGCAGGCTTCCATTTATATTTAGTGTGTTTGGTGTTAAAAAATAACAAACCTCTCTCTTGTGCAGTTGTTTTCATTTTGAGCTTTTCACATGCATGTAATCAGTGTCTTACTGAGGCCACTGCAAGCTTAACTTTCCTTTTTAACCACAGGACCTAGAAGTGAAGCAATTTTGAGTGTTTGACTACAAAACTTGCAGTGCAGTACTGTTGAGTGTGTTCATATCCAATATTATGACAAATAAATGAAGCTTGAGTAAATAAAAATAATATATGGAAGTATTTTTGGCATTGCAGCTAATGAACACTCTTTATCTTTAGGGTAATTCTCTGAACCATGTTGAATATCTGCAGTAAGGTGTTGGTGCCACAGATAATAATTAGTGTAGTGGATTTCTGGAAGCACTTTGTGCTCCACTGTACCATAGTAAGCTAGAAAATGAAATTTAAGCCTCATATTTACATGCAAGGCCTAATGGAGGAATTTGGTGAGTAGGATTATAGGTCAGGAATTTTCTGTTCCTCTTGGTGTCTCCTAACCTCCCACAGAGCAAGTACACAAATACACCTATTTATTGAGATTTGAATTTGAGGTTCTTTGGGAGCCTTCTCTAAAATATGACAATACCTTTTAGTATTAGATGTATCCTATTCCAAGAGACATTTGGCTCTTCCTTGGGCTTTCAATGACCTGTGACCAGATTTATTTTTTTTTCCAAGTGTTTGTTTGTGTGTTTGTCAGCTGTTTTATCTGATGAGCTTCTGTTTTCCCAAGACTGGAATTGAATGAACTTGAAAGCTGTAAAAGTATGATTAACTCTTTGGGGGATTTTATGGTTGGTTGATTTTTTTTTGTTTGTTTGTTTCTACAGGTAAAACTACATATTTTTGTGTCATACTTTTTTGTAGTTCCCAGTGTACAATTTATCAAGTAACAAACAGAATTTTTAGAAAACTATGTATCTCCAATTTACTGCCACACTACAGAACTGTGAAAATCAGCTGATGCCATTGCTCCTCAAGAATCTTTGGTTAAAATCCTGGCTGAGTTACTTCTGTTTATTTTTCTTATTTTATTATATTAGATTAGGCATGAGTTCTTCTTTCATCCCTAGCCTGACACAGGAAAAGTAATTGTTTAATAATGTTTTAGAGCCTTGAGAAATCAAGAGTGTCTCAGCCAGAGGTTGAGAAGATGTCTGGACTATCTCCAGAATTCCCAGTCTAATTACTTACTTGTTCAACTGAAACAAGTTTATCTTTAGAAAATACGAAATGTCAATGAAATATGAGTTCCTGTATTAAACATATTTTTCAATTAGAATAACTGGAAATATGTGCACAGAACTAACTTTTCCTAATTGCATGGTGAAGAAATTAATTTCCATAGAGTTACGGTAAAAATATAATAATTATTATTTCTCTTTTGACTCAGCAGTTGACAAAAGAATAATTACATTTTTGGAGGTATTTTTAAGCATAATGAATCTTGTCTGATTTTAGCATGTGTTTGATTTTCAAGACCCTATATGATAGCTTTATTTAAAAAGTAGTACGTGTGCTATTTTTATTTATTCCCTTTTTTTGCACTACTTCCCAAGCAAGGGATTGGAGGAAACAATATGAATATTCATGTTTTTCAGGTATATTCATAAATATTTCTGGCTTGTCCTCATGAAAGGGGAGGTATGATGGCTGAGACAGGATTTCAGATGCTGTTTTCTTTAAGGTGTGTTGCCTTCTACAGGAATAAAGAGGCAACCTCAGAAGTAAAAATGTATTTTATTGACAACTTAGAAGAATATCATAGTATAATTCAAATACTTCTGCTGCAGAACGCAGTTTCCTATGAAAGCATGAACTGATGAATGAAAAGGAAGCCTCTTCAAGTTTTTATTAAGGAAAAGTTCTAAAAATGGAAACATGGAGATATGTGTGTGTGTAACAGCTAAAAAGATATAAATGGAGATAAAAAGAATATATATAATGGATAAGAATAATATAATATATCCTTTATAAAGGATAGAAAAAGAACATTGCCGTATGAACAAAGTTAAAACCAAAACAACCCAAATACCTTTAAATTTTGGTAATTACTCTGAGCAGCCTTTTGAGGGGTTGATTGTGGGCTCCAACTGTCATGGAAGTTGAGTTTTCAGATTAAATTGTTGCCTCACACGAAGCTATGAAGCACTGGCTATGTGTCACTCACCCAAATTAAAGGTTTCCATTTCTGGATTAGCTCCCCATCTGGGTTGTGCCAGGGAGTTGAAAATTTCAATGGAATCAAGGTCTTTGAGAAGGGGCAGAGTCACAGTTCTTGCCTTTATGTGCAGGATTACATTCAGTGCTGAGATCTTTCAGGTTTTATTGCGTTGGAGGCTGGAGATCCTGGAGCTTTTCCTCAGAGAAAAACTCTTTTCCTCAGTTGTCCCCTGAAGATGGCTGTGCAGAAGCCCAGCTCCTTGGAATTGGTGATCCTCTGGAGCTGGAGGGAGACTGCTCCACTCAGCAGGAGCCTTTGCAGTGTCACTTTGGGGCGACACCACGCTGGGGTGGCTTTGCCATCGCCAAATCTGCTGCAGAGCTGGAAAGAGGGACACAAACTTCACAGCATGCAACTCTTACATTTCCATTCTCAGCTGCACTGTGCTCAGCCCCTGCTCAGTACAGGGTTAATCTGCAAGAGGGATAAAATTGTCCTGCACAAAATCGGGAATAAATCTCACCTCTGGACTGGCTGGTGTGGTGTGACTTTCCTGGATCCAACATTGCTGTTTCTTGTCTTTCTACCCTGCCAATTTATCTTTATTCCTGGCCTGTGCAAGGCACTGGTTGAAGGACACGTTTGCTCCAGGAGCAGCTGGAGTAAGGATGCCTGCTTTGCTGCTTTTTTTTTTTTCTGTTCAGTTTTGCACTTAGAAAACAAGCAAATATTGTTTGGATTAGAGAAGAAAAAGAAGTCTGCTACGTAAAATTTGCTCAGAACTCTGTATCCCTCTTTGGTTTAATCATCTAAGAACAAATGAGATTTTCTGTTGGGAAGTAGTTTTATATGGATTTGTGTTCCTTGCCCTTGTGCAGTAGTACTGCCAATTATATTTATTAGCCCTAAATATTAAACAGCTGGAAGGATTCCATTGTATATAAATAAGACATTTGAGACCTGGAAGGTTGCCATTTCTAATACAGCCAGCTGGTGCTTTTTACAGTTACATTCAGCACAACACTACTGAATTTCACTCACACTGAGTGTTGTGTTAATGACAATAGGAGAATGTGGGGTGCTTTGGGATTTCTCTAGGAAATGCCGTTGTGGAAAAATACATTGTTCTGAAGGACTGGCTAGCAGGGAAATGCTATATTTATGCACCTGTTTTGTGCATTTTGATGTAAATATTTTTTTTTTTGCTTATGTGTTTTGCTGGCAAATCCAAAACAACAAACTGCAGGGGCTTTTCAAATGTGAATTTTTAAATGTTCTTGTGCCACAGATGTTTTTCACTTTCTCTGTTGTGGTGCTGTTTTCCCATTTAAGTAATGGTTTCATTTTTAAAAAATCCTGCTTGCTGAAAGCATTTGCTCATCCTTTGGTTTTCTTTTTTTTTATGAAGGCATCATTATGGTACAAGAAATAACTAAAATAGTAACAAAAATGTTGCCCCACTATTAATTTGTTTTTAATCTATTTTTTAGAAAACTGAGGCATAAATGTGGGTGAGGGACATCTTCCTGTTTAGGTAGCCAGCAAACAATTTGGAGAAGTGAATTCTTCCACTTTTGATTGACTGTGTCCTGATTATTTCTTTGTGAAGGTTTGCCCTCACTGCCACTGTGGCTGCATCCAGTTTTAGTGCTGGGTAGTGCCTTAGGTGAAGCAGGGGATGGTGCTGGCCAACCTGATACTTTTTATTTGTGTTATTATCAAACATTTACAGGAGCTGATTGTTACGAGCTAAATGTCACGTCTAACATTGTGTGCAGTAACTTCTGATTATAATTCCTTGAAGACACATCTTTTTCACCAGATTGCCACATCCACAGCTTTGTGTGAGATCCATCTTGGGTAAATTTCCATCTCTGAACCAGCTGCACTTAGAGGCTGAATCTTACCTAGTTTATTCAATACTTGTGGAGAAAGGAGCTTTTGTAAAAATTAATGTTCAGTACAGATTTCAGCCACAGTGACTGTTGTGTTGAGAACTTCCCAGAAAATTATTAGAAAGTTAGAAAATTGTTAGAATTAGAAAATTCTCTGCTTAACCTGTGAGATAAATAAGATTGAAACCTGCTTGTCCAGGAGATATATAGCCTAGGAAAAAGAAGATGAAGCTGTAAATGTTTAGCTTGTCCAGGCTCTGAAGGGGTGTTTGAATGCTGGATTCAGATGTCTGTTAGGAAGTCAGATGTTTTCCTCCTTGTGGTGACCTTTTTACCTCACTGTGATTAAGAGGCTTTTGCTTGCTGAAGGGTGAGAATCAGCTGTCCTTACAAATTTGATGATGAAGTACTCATCTGGCTGCCAATTAGAGATGGGGGAGAAAAAAAGATGGCTTTCCTCATCTTTCTGCAGTTTGGTTCACTTATTAGTTGAGTATTCCCATGATAAGGTATGTGCTCTTGCTTTCTCAATATTGTTTATGTGTGCTTAGCTTCTGTAAGACAGTTATTTATTATAATACTTCTTTTATTTTACCTCACAGTTCTTTAAAAGCTCAGAAGCATAACTGCATGGAACACAGATCTGACTGGTTTGGATAATTTGGGATAAATTCGGAGCTAGTTGTATGGTAAAATCCTTGACCTCAGTTTTTCTTGGGGAAGTTTAGTATCTGGATACTCTAAATGAGTTTCTCATCTCACTTGAGCATTCAACAGACAAGATATTAATATTTTGTCTTGGTTGTAATTCTGAAACTGTTTTGCTTAGCTATGAAGAAGCCCAAGTTTTAGTTTGAAGCTATGAGTGCACCAAAGTCTGTGTCTCATGAAAGTTTATGTGATGGAAATGATAATTTCAGTTAATCACAAAACTCTTGCAATGTGATTTATTCTTTCATTTACAACTTAGAAGAAGCTAAAAAACTCTGGCTAGAGCCAGTGGCCTGATGTAATTTAATTGATTTTTGAATGTCAAATGTAGAAAAAAAAATTCTGTGGTACTTTTAAAGTTTCTTAAAATCGCAAATCAGATCATTTTCTGCCCTCTGATCTCAGCTGGTTGGTATTTATGGGCCTTGAATCAGCATCTTTGGTGATGTTATAAGGAAAGTTTCCATACTGATGAGCTGCCCTGGAATGCATTCTGCTATAATATGGTCATTACAGGGTTTTTGTTAATAGCAACCTTTCAGAGCTCTTGCATCCTGCTACCATTTCGTTAAGCTTTTAAACAGCATGTGGGGAGGTTCTTTTTTTATTTAGTCTTGAATTATTTTAAAGCTCATCTCAAGTTGGAGTTTTATACTTTGGAGTTTAAGAGTTTTATAGCAATGTGATGCTGACAGAAGAAAATGTTGGGTTTTTTTTTTTTTTGCAATCACTCAGTTGCGTGTATGTTGTATTGTAAATCACAAAATATCCCTCAGTTTCTTATTGTAATTCAGATTGTTTTAAAATTATGATGGATAAAAAGACACAAAAAGGGATGTCACAGGCAGGTTGAAAGAACTGAGGTCACTCATGTCCCAGATTCCCACATTGAGAGGGAATTTTTCATTGAGACTGCTCATGACATCCTGGAAACATCCTCCATTCACTTCTGTGCATTTCCTTTTGTAAAGAAATTGGAAGATATAAACCAAAGGCTTAAGTCCAGCACAGTGCCAGATCTTGGAGAAGAAAATCCTTTTTGGCCCAACTTTGTCACTCAGAGACATGAGTTAGACCCTCTCACTGGGGATCTGGAGATTTTTCTACACCACTGAAAGCAATCTCTTGTTTCCTGTCATTAACAGCATCCAAAGAAGGTTTTAAAGAGTGAAAAGCAAACAAAAGAACATTTTCCAAAAGCCAGATTACACGCTGGGAAGGGAGTGGTGCTATGGCACTTCTGGAAATGCTTCAAAAGTGTTGAAAGTGCCTAAAGGCATCAGGGGAATGTGACATAAATCCTGTGTAACAATATGAATTCAGAAATTGTGCCCCACATCATTCTGTCATAGAGTCCCTGACACTTTTTTATAAACACCTTCCTAAAAAAATTTGAATTTATCCTTCCTATTGAACTTGGAGGAGGATAGTCCTGTCATTTCATCATTCCAGAATTTAGGACTTGCCTGTTAATTTCCTCTCTCACAACAGTCAGGATGGATAAATATCCATTAGTTTTGTACAGTATTGAAAGAAAGAAATTCCAGCTGGGACAGCTCTGCAGTGTAGTGCTCCATGGAGCAGAGCTACTCAAGATTTAGTTTTTATTTGTCACTACCCTGATCTCATTTGATTGATAATAAATTAGGCCAATGTCCCAGGTTGGGTCTGTTTTGTCTGTGGCAGTAACAGGGAGTGATCTCTCTCTCTCCTTATCTCAACCCACAAGTCTTTTGTTGTATTTTCTCTCCCCTGCCCATCTCTCTTATTGTTTTCCCTGCTTAATTCCACCCCTGGAATTTTTCTCTATTTATTACTTTTAAAAAATATTTAAAGAAATTCTGTAAGGATTATAACTTTGCAGAGCAAGTTGAACACGTGAATTGCAAATAAAATTATATTACAAATTATATTATAAAATTATATTGCAAATAATTGCAAAATAAAAATTAAAACAAGTACGAATACAGATGTTTGAAAAACCTTACTTAAGAGAAAAAGCTCAATGTTCCTGATTATCTGTTTGCCATTAAGATCCCTTTGAAATGGCCTTACAGAGGCTTACTGGGAAGAGTTGCACTGTATGAGCAATGCAAATGTACTGCTTGCTTTTTACTTTGATCATGATAATTATTGAATTCCCAAATGTACTCGAATCAGGTACATGTTGTGATTTGAGTGTTCTTCCTGTAGTTTTTGTGACTTATTTCATCTTTTTCTAATGAAATAGCTGCAACCTCCACAGCTTTATAACTGTTTGAGTATTTTAGTCAAATTAGCACTGAGAGAGTGACATTTCCTTTCAGCAATGCTTCAGCATTAAATGATAGATCTGAAATTTTGTTGAAATTTTGAAATTTATTGTTCATGTAAGTGGACCAACACAGATCCAGGCAATTCGATCTTCATTGAAAGTTACTGAAATTATAATTGCATGAAATTATTAATTAAAACTTCTGGATGATGAACACAGTTGTGATGCTGCCTTTGTTATGCAACTCCTATATTTACATTCAAAAATCTGTGTAAGCATGTTGGAAAAGCAACTTCTGGCAAAAAAAAGTTATCGTGAGACTTGTTCAGGAAACTAACATCTTGCTGTGGAGATATTTTAAACTCTGACAGCTCCTGGTTTTGTCTCTATCTCCCGCTGGACATTTAAATTAGAAATTATATGGAAATGATAACCACTAGATGATTTCTGAATCAGTGCAAGCTGCTTAAAATGTCTGTAAAATTTGGTTTTGTTTTATAATCCTGTCTAGCTTCATCCAGTGTTGTTACCCAGTATTTATTTGTCCAGGTAAGAGAAATCAGTGCATCCAGCTTCTCTGGGGACAATTATGGCTCTTTGAGGCAGGGTTGGATCATTGGCTCAGAGCCTGTGCTTGTGCAAGGACATCTGTCAGAGGAGGGTCCTTCACTCAGTTTTGGGAAGCTGGCAGAGGCTGGGAGCCAGGGTCCAGCTGCCTCTTCTGCAGGCAGCAGCTCATCCTTGTGTGGCTGGTGCCAAGCTCTTAAGTGGCCATGAGCTCCAGGGTGGTAATTTTGACTCGACAAGTCCCTGTGATGCCGGCTCTTTTTGGAAATGGATTCTGTTATGGCATGCTGCAGTGTATCAGCTGCTGTAGACACATGCAAGATTGTGTTTTAAACTCTGTTCAACTAGTCAGGAAGAGATAAAAGTTGTGTATAATCAGGTCTGTAAAGTGAATTGCAGTAAACTTGGTTTCAATTAAAGGGAAGAGTATTTACACTGCTTTTATCTGCTGGTTTAATAACATGGTTTATAATCACATCTTCAGTGCTGTGTGGACAATTTCATTGTGCAGACCAGCTCTTAGTCAGATCAAAACTTCCTGAAATTAGTGGGTTGAGACTGAGAACTCTCAGATGCTACTCTGATATGTCCATGGTTTTTTTTTTTTCCTTTCTTTGTATATGTGTGTGATATACATGCATTGTGAACCCAAGAAACTGTAAGCACTTCTGCACCACGATTTTTGCCTTTATAGTGGGAATAGTTATTTCCTCTCCTACTGTCTGCACTAGACTAAAGTCCTGTAACAAAAGGTGCTTATGTAAAATGAGTAATTATTAGACTGAGATCTTAAATAGGAAATTGATATGACTTGATTTTTGAGGGAAGATGTTTTTCTGACAGAAATTGTTTGTCTCACTTCCTCCGTGGTTTCTGATGCTGATTCTCCAGTTTTTGTTGTGGGTTTTTTTTTATTTTTTCCTGTGATTGGGTAAATATTTCGCTTTGGTAAGTGTGACTTTGGAAACCAGGTAGGACTGGTATGTGAGTAATTCATAACAAGTAGGAAGCCCCTTTGTGTTTTGGGTCAAGAGTGTCTGTCAGCTGATGACTGCTGTAAAAGCAGATCATGACCCTGTGCTCTTCCAAAACCATTCCAGTGTCACAGCCATTCTATGTGGTCTACAGAAGAACTAACTAATCAATATATGGTAAATTGGTAGCTATTCTTAGTCCAGCTCAAACCAGTTTCTGAAATTATTGTTTGTCTGGCGTACGTATATCCCAAGGAAAATCAATCGTCGTGCTTTGAATAAATGTAAAAATGTAAGATTTTGTTGTGACTGTATGGAATTTCAGTTGGAGCTGTTGGCTTTTGTTTAGTCTTAGAAATAAAGCTGGTTCTAACAGTGCAAATGTGTGTTGTCCTTGCGGATCTCTTCCATTTGAGGTGAGTGTAGTTGTTGTGAAGGCACAGAATAGTGGGTGAAAGGACAGCACTGCTTATTGTTTAGGAAATCACAGGTTTTTAGTAATGCAAAACAGCTGTAGTATCTCTTTCATCCACCTTGAAGTAACTTGGTAAAAACTGACTTGTTAATGGTGAATTCTGTGTTGATTTAAGATGTTTCTAGTTTTTATTAAGAAAAAAGTGAGAGGAGGTTCAACCAGACCTTATTGTTTATTTTATAGTGATGCCCAAGCAAAGTTGTTATTTGCTTTTTCACAGCTTTTAGTCTAAACATTATTTTTGTTGGTATAATAATTAATCTTAAAATGTTTTCTTTTTTTTTTTTAATCCAGTGGGAAGAGATTAGTGGTGTTGACGAGCACTACACTCCCATCAGGACTTACCAGGTGTGCAACGTCATGGATCACAGCCAGAACAACTGGCTGCGGACCAACTGGATCCCGCGCAACTCGGCTCAGAAGATCTACGTGGAGCTCAAGTTCACCCTGAGGGACTGCAACAGCATCCCCCTGGTGCTGGGCACCTGCAAGGAGACCTTCAACCTCTACTACATGGAGTCCGACGACGACCGCTCCGTCAAGTTCAAGGAGCACCAGTTTACAAAGATCGACACCATCGCGGCCGACGAGAGCTTCACCCAGATGGACCTGGGCGACCGAATCCTCAAGCTGAACACGGAGATCCGTGAGGTGGGGCCCATCAGCAGGAAGGGCTTCTACCTGGCTTTCCAGGACGTGGGCGCCTGCGTTGCCTTAGTGTCGGTGCGGGTGTACTTCAAGAAGTGCCCTTTCACCGTCAAGAACCTGGCCATGTTCCCGGACACGGTGCCCATGGACTCCCAGTCGCTGGTGGAGGTGCGGGGCTCCTGTGTCAACCACTCCAAGGAGGAGGAGCCCCCCAAGATGTACTGCAGCACGGAGGGAGAGTGGCTGGTGCCCATCGGGAAGTGCCTGTGCAACGCTGGCTACGAGGAGAGAGGCTTTGCGTGCCAAGGTAACGGTGCCCTCCGTGCCCGTAGCTCTGCTCTGAGCTGGGGGGGCTTCCCCTGCTGCCTCTGTTGGGTTGTGCTCGTTTTTCTCCAGGTTCTGGATCTCTCCAGAACCATCAGTCAGGTGGTAAAGCTGCCGTGGAAATGGGGTTTGTTTAACCTCGGAGAATAACGTAGTTGGCTAAAAATATTTGGTAAGAGTCAACTGTTGATTTCTAGTAACACATTGTGCATCCAGTCTAGCCCCTCTTACCACTCTTGGACCTTCTTCCAGTTTACAGTGGTTTTCTTAAATGTTTGTGTCCAAAAAGTGATTTTTTGGTGTCTTTTTGTCTTTTAAACTTTGTGTCTCGATATATGACTTTTGTCGCTGAGCTGTGTTGATTAATTGGGATTGGTTGGTAAAAAACATGTGGTTTTACTCCTGTAGCATAATTACTAAATGCAGATATATTTGGAAGATTAATAGTTCAAGTTTATTCATAAATACTCATGTATTTTAACTTAGTTTTCTCCAAACTTTTGATTTCTGCAAACTGTGGTTATGTGAATGCTCCCAAGAACAAGAGTACACTGGAGATTTGGATTTTTTACAGAAATGGCCTTTCAAATCTTAAAGAAATGCATGTTGTATTTACTAATTTTAGTATCAACCAAGATGATAGCAGCTAACATTTTAATGCTTTTTATAAAATTACATTTTGAAGTTTTGTGCTGATTCAATCTTTTCATAGCATGCTTTGAAGGGTGCTGGCTGTGGCAAGGGGTCTGCCATTAAATATATAAGTAAAAATTAAACAGCAATGTCTGGAAATCCCATGGTTGGAAGCAGAATAGCTGAGATGTTTACTGTGGGGTGTGTGTATGTGTAGAACAGAAATTTAAAGTATTCTGAACCTGTTTGGGACAGTGCCTACTCCTTTTTAATCAGTCCTACAGCAATACTTATGTCAGACAAGTCCTGGGGAGTCACTGAGAACCCAACAAACCACAGCCATGACTTTTTCTCAGAAAATGACAGGTAAACATCTGGGGGAAGGGGTAAGAGTGCTCTTGCTTTGATTTTTCTTTTAAGTAGATTTTAAATAATCTTCTGCTGTTGAATAAATTGAGTAGCCAGGTCTGAGGATGCTTTTCTTGGGTTAGATACTGTTATTAAAAAAAAAGTAAACTCTTTTGTTAAGACCTGAATTCAGGGGAGGATGTGTTATTGTTCAGAAATGCTTTATCCAGGGCTTCCTACAGCACTTAGAAATGCTAAAATATGAGTGAATCTTTTATCCACTGTGTGTATTCTTGCGTGCTACAGAGCCTGTGTTCCTGTAAATGGTTGGAAGCTGTTGGTTTAGAGTTTCAGTTACCTGTGAGCACAGAGAGACTACAACTGAGCAAAAGTAAAGCTGAATAAATTAAATTAAACTTTTATTAAAAACAAGTTCTCAAATGCTTGAGGCAGGCAAGACAGCTCCTACTGAGTTCTGCAGAGAAAATCAGACCACAAAATGAATATATTTTTCTGGTTTGGTTATTTTGCTTCCTCATTCACTGTTGATCAAGGGGGTTGTATATGATGAAGCTGTTAACAATAGCAACAGGCCCTTCTGGTTTATTCTGATTTAACATAGAATGTTCTGCTAACTTTTATTGGCAGTCATATTGATCAGATCCCTTCAGTGTGCTGTGATTGAAGTGGCTCTTTAGAAGCAGGAACTCAAAACCTCAAGTTTGTTGGCATCGGTGGCACAGCAGGAGTTGGAAAACTCAGTAAACCAGCTCAGGATCAAGGCTGCTCCTGCATCTTTCTCTTTCTTTATCTTCTCCCCTTCTCTTGCTCCATCTTTTAGAGTGTTTAAGGATTTTTGTGTTCAGGTTTGCCTTTCTTTTTGTCATCAAAAGGGCAGTAGGATGGGGATTGTGGCAATGTAACCCCAAAATGGTGTTACAAGCGTGGGCTGGAATGAAGGCGTAACTTAGGAAAAATAAGTTTCAGTTGAAGTCTGAAGGAATAACTAGTAGCAGAGATTGTCTTCCAAGTAGTTGAAAACATTTAAGAGCTTCTCAAGCTCAAGATCTTAAGAGATCACTGCTTGGTCCTGTGTTCAGACTTTCTGATTTTGTTTGTTTCCATAATACTGGTTTCATAAACAATGTCATTTTGCATTAGCAGGAGATTATCACTGAGTATTAAAGTGAAGGACCTTAATGCTCTAAGATCAGCCTATTTAAATTCCATTCAGAACAGCTTTTCTTTGTACTTGGAAAATTAGGCACAGTTATGGCCCCCCAAATAACCCAAATTTCACCAATTTCCTTGACTGCTTTCTTTCCTCTGCATAACCAGGAAAAGCCAACATAAACTCAGACCATTTTTTGTTATTGGTGCATGTTTTTATAACACATTTGTATGTAAGCTGTGAAAAGCCAGTTCAGCTGGTGGGATCTTTCTGGGTGGAATGTTCTGTTCTGGATGCTATTGAGTGATTTTTTTTCCTGTACAGCAGCACCATCCCTACCTGTCAGTCAGTGAAATAATTTCAATGTGACCATCCTTGTCCTCTTTATGGTGTGTTTGTGGAGCAAAGATTTCCCAGAAATGATACACTTGAGGTTAACAGCTTAAGATTTAATTCCTCCTCTAGCAGAGGCTTGTGCACCTGCTCAGTGTTTTGGAGGGATTAGAGTTTATCTGAAGTAAAGTAAGATGTTTTGGGGAGCAAGTTGGAAAAACCACCCTTTCATACCCATTTTTCACCTTGATTAATACATATATTAGTTCATAAAAATGATATATATCATACACTGTAGGCTGTTTGTTATTACAGCTTTTTTAGCATCACAGTGATCTTGTCTATTTAATCTTATTTTAATATTTTATGGTTGAACAGGCCTTCTTCCTCACAACATCTTTTATAAGTTATATTTTCCTGGCATCTTCTCTCTTAGAATTAGTGTGCTTTAATTAGGGGGGAAACCCCCCAACTGACTGGAACTACACACTAAGCTTAATGCTTTCTAATAATCTCCATCCTGCTCCTCAGTCAACAAGGAAAAAATCATCTTTTCAATTTGTTCCCCATCAAACAGGCAGAGTAGATCAGGTCAGATCTGTCTTAATATTCCTTCTGTGACAGTGACTAATGGCATCTTCCTAAGGAAACTAAGGGAAAGGGCAAGAAATTATATAAAAGTGCTGCTTTTCTGGGTAAAGCTTCTGCCAACCTACTGCTGACTTTTTAAGATTTAAGACATGTTTTGTAAGAAAGTCTGTGTGCAATAGGAATCAGTGACCAGTCTCTTGGTAACTTGTCTGTATTTTGACAAATTTATATTTTAGCCTCTTAATTTTTATGGCAATGAAGGCCATATCTTGCCTTGTGTGGAAAACAGAACTTCTTGCTGTGTTTAACCTTTCTCTTTTAGAGTCAGTGGGATAAGGTTTTCCATGTCCCTGCATAGTGAGGAAATAACTGCTCCTTTTTCAGCTTCCATATTAACAAATTTCAACTCTTTTATGTCTAATAGCTCATCTCTATTATTATACCCTCTTTTTTCAGCTTTTCCTCTCTCCTAGTGCCTTCTTTTTTAAAGGACAGCCTGACTGCTCTGTACCTCATCCTTTCTGACTGCCTCTGTACATATTCAAAGTAAACAATGTGGTTTTCCTGAAAAAGGCAATGAGTCTTGTGTGCACTATTTAAGTTTTCAAGTTCAGGAGGAGATTAGACAGTGGCTTGGAGTTTGGAACAGCCCAGAGACTGAGTTACAAAAAGGAGCATTCACATCACCTGCCCAGTGAGAGATCTGTACATGGAAAAGATGGACTCAGTTTTATTTTGAACACTATAGAAGAAAGGTTGGTTAGTTGGGCTATTGATACCAAAATAAATGGGAAAATATAAGACAAATGACAGAAAAACTATCTGTAGTTCTGTGATGATCTAGAAGGCTCCTCAGGGAAATAATGGAAGCCTCATTTCAGGAGTTGTTTAAAAAACTGCAGTAACCAGATGATAAAGGAAATCCTGCAGTGGCCCGTTAGGACTGACGAATCTTTTCCATCCTGAATGTGTCTATTCTGTTGTTGGTTATTTCTTGCACTTCAGTGGTTGGACATGGAGAAAGGTTGTTTTTCATTAGAATATACTTAATTAGCAAGCTTGCAGTGGGCAGTTGTTTATCCATGTGGGACCATGAGTGAGCTTGAATGCTCTTTTGAAGGCTTCCAACAGGTGATCCTCTAGACCAAAACCAAATTCTCTGGCTCTAGTTATCAATTTAAATTGGTGGGCCTGAACAGAATGACCCAAAAAGCACAGAATAACATTTTCTGCATGGTGTTGTTACAAGGTATAGTTCTAAATTTTAGTTGCTGGACTTGAGTAAGTCTGAACTGTAAATTTCCTATGTAATGCTATGTAATAAAGTTGTAAGTTTTAATAATGAGTGACTGATACATTTTCTATAACAAAGCCAGAAGGAAAAAGAATGTATCCTGACAGTTCTTCCTTATGTGTTTAACTTTTAGCTATTAATCAGGTGGATTGAATGGGAGAAAAGGGAGTGAGGGGTAAAGGAGGGAGAGGATAAGTTCACCCACTGTGCCTGGTTATTGCAAAAAATGACTTCACAAAATTTCCCCTAACACTAAATTTTTCAGTGCTTCAAGTTGTGCAGTGAGCATCTCCTAAATCATATTTCTCTCTCTGAGTTCCTGGAGATATGAAAGGAATGGCATCTGTGGCTGCTAAATCTGAACCATCACATACATTGCTTAATTCTTTGAGTGAAGTGACTGCTGCACTTGAGGTAAAAATATGTAAAGCATCATTAATATCAAGGAAGCAAAGCATTTCTCCAGACTTCTTTTTTTTTTCCTCTATGCTTTAAAAAACCATTTTGTCTCTGTATAAGTAAATTTAATTTTTACTTTTCTAGATCAGTAGGAAAAAATATGGCTTTACATGTAAAGAGAAAAAGATACTGTGAGGAACTACTCAATTTTGTGCAAGTGAAAACAGAAGGAAGGCACAAATGCTTTTTGCAACTGCAAAGTTTCCCTTGGAGTTAATTGAGTGGCTTGGATGTGTTACACTGCAAAAATGTGGGGCTTTAACTCTTAGACTCTGCACGGGAGCAATTATATTTAATAAAATGTAGGCACTGATCATGTTGAGATAGCTCCATTATTATATTGTACTATCAAAAAAGTTTCCTTTCACATGAAATCTGAAAAAGCTGGGCATTCAAAATTTTTAAGCAGTGGTCTAAGGTGTGTTTTTTATTCCTTTGGTTGGTATTGTTTTGATTTTAAGAAGCAGGAGATGCTTTTTGAAAGGACTCTTAATCTTTCAAGCTAGTAAACTAAAATGACAGCAGCTATAAATTATGAATCACTTTATTTGTAAAATATTCATTGTTTTGATCCACTTTATATTCTGTTAAGTACGTAAACAGAGCACAACAGTGAAGGATTTACCTTCCTGCTTAGAATTTATTTAACTCTTAAGAAAGTTATGTCGAAGATGTCCAGATGATTTTTATAAGAGAAGAATTATGTTGCATTCAATACTTCCTAAAGGTCCCAGCCAACTTTTTATGTAACATTTTCTGACTGTTGCAAATTTGGAAAATATTCTCCAATTTGTTCATAGTAGATATAAAAATGCAAATCTTTAAGGCAAAATTTGTGGGGCACAACGTTGTCATTTTTTGACCACATCTGTCACATATCCTGAAGAAAAAAAAAATCTGAAATTACTGGAAAGGATGTTTTTTTTTTTTTTGATACAATATCATGCACATTCTTTCATGCATGTAAGAAAAGTGTTCTTTCAGCCCTTTTTAGTTTCTTGAAAAAGCCTTTACTAAATTTCTTGGAGATTGTGATAGAAGTATTTAAAATTATTATAAATATTATGTATATATATTATTATAAATATTACTATAAAGTTTTTAACATTCAATTATTAGGAGCTTGAATGTAATATTACTGTTGAGTGTTCTTAGGAAACTTAGCAATACATCTCTCCAAGTTGTTCAGTACTACAGTGTGAATACATGGCTGGACTAGGTAATTTAAAATTGAATTTTTGTATTTAAAACCAGGTGGGAAATAGAAAGGTTCACTCAGAAATAATGGAAATATTTGCAAAAGTGTTAATGACTCACAAAATGCAACTTGATACAGCTGTATGTTTGTTTTATCCAGATATGTTACCACTTTATAAGTGTTTGTTCTGCCACTTCGTGGGTTGACAGTTTTTTCCTTGTCTCCCTTACCTGCTTTTCAAGCAACAAAATGCCCAGCTCACTCCAAACCCTGACCAAAAAACTCCTCAAACACCCCACGCCCCACTGCCTGGAACCCAGACTCTCTCCAGTTTAACGAGTTTGTGAAACATCTGCTTGTTCTTCTCAGCACAGAAATATTTGCCTTAATTCCCTGACACTCACCTGTCCAAGAGCACTACCACTGAATTTGTGTGCAGGATTTTCCTGCAGGAATCTCCTGCATGTCTGTCACTGAGACTCCTAAGGGATCTCACTGGCATTTCCTTAACTTTTTCACTGGAATGGGTTCCCCTTTGGAGGGAAATACCTTTTTGGAGGTTTTCAAAGGATTCAAGGCTGAATAATGAGTGTCATCCTCAGCACGTTTTGCTGGCCGTGCCTTGGGTGATTTTTCAGTCTTGGAGTTGCACGAAGGCTGCACTGTCAGTGGGAATTCAGAGAGCTTTTCCCACTGGTTTCCCTGCCACTGGCAGAGTTTACAGAGCCATCTGACAATCCCTTGTTAGTTCCAGAGTGGGACTTGTAAAGGCTAACAGGGGTTTGCATTACCACTGGCAGCTGGCGCTAGGCTTTAAATAGAGAGCAATTGCAGCAAGAGCTGTGAGTTTTGCTAACACACAGCTCTGAAAATGCTCTCAGAGTAAGGACCATCTTGAAAGATGAGTACAAGATGAGGAGAATCTTCTCTGAGTCTGCTGCTCCTCAATGTGAAGCTCAAGATGTTGTCAAAACACACTGTTGGCAGACATCTAAATAACCAGCAATTCATAGCAGACTTTATTGAAACACTCAGACTGGGGGAGAAGTGTCAGCATTTGCTGTTTCTTGGATGGCAAACTCAATAACATTCAGTTCATTTGTAGCCTCTCATCCTCCTTGCCTTTGAAATTGCAGTGTTATTCTTTATGGCATGCCATGAAAATAATAATTTGGACTTCACACGGTCTGTTTAGGGAGAGAAAATTCAAAGTTCACTGCCTAGAATTTGTTTGTAGCTTCAGCTTTAAGTATCAGATACCCTGGCAATTAGTGTAGGTGCTGTTCTGAGGCAGGGATGGCCCTAAAGGATGACAAATCCTTCCCAGGTCACAGAGGTGAGCTATGTCACCATCACGGCTCTGTGGGTTCAGGGCTTGTCTACTGTAAGGCTAAAATTTGATGTGGTAATTTAGAACAGCTGCTCTTTGACAGGAAGATTCACTTTCAGCAAGGGAAGAAAAAGCCATATGGTAAAAGCTGATGCTGTGCCAGGCCTGAATAGCTGCACAAGTGATACAAGACAGTTCTCTTCAACAATATGCTTGAAGTAATGAATTTTACTTGACTTTGGTGTTTCCAGTGCTTTTTTGAATCATAGCTTAACTGACGTACAAGTACTTGTTTCTAGCTATTTTCATATAATCCTTTTTATTAACAATCATGGTTAATTGACAGAAAAGGGTGGGAGGCTTTAACAATACACAGTTTATTCATAGCCGTATCCAGACCACTCTTCATACTCTAAAAACATATCAAAGTTTTATAGAATGATTGCTTCAGAATTTTCAAGTAAATTACCAGGTATTTTTAGAGTCTGTGTCCCACACGTGATGCTTCTAGCAGAGTTAATTCACTTAAGTGACACTGCTTTTGTTCACATACTTAAATTTTAGTAAGTTGAGCATGTGAACTAGCATGAAACCTCATGAAATTAGTAATTCCCAGTTCTCATATTAAACAGTAGTGGTCAATAGGAATTCAAAATCTTACTGAGAATTTGTCTGTCCTCCAATTTGGAGGAGGGGAATAATTTGTCACAATAATCAGTTCTATGTAAAAAAAACCCACTGATTCTTTTTGATGTGGTAGAGATTTTTAAGGTAAGAGGAATAACAGAACAAATTACTTTGAGTGTCCAGGTCTTACCTTTAAAAAATGCCACTAAACAAATGACCAAAAATCTTCCACCAGTGGTGCACTTCCATCTAGAAATATAATTTTTTTCATGTGTCTCATTCCCCTGTCTCCCCCCATAATGAGGATGGGACAAAAACCTCTTGTTTAAAGAAGAAAAAAATTGTCTTTCCTTCTCCTAGAAAAAAAAAAGAAAAGATAAAATCTCTGAGGTGATTATAGTAAAGCAGTAAAATATGTTGACATGGTCATCTGTTACCCAGCTGAGCTAAGAAAATACCTAAAATGTGGAAAACGTATTAGAGTCAAATATTAAACATATTCTTTGATGTTTTGCAACCCTATGCAGAGGTCACTTAGGCAGAATTTGACCTTACCTGACCAGCCCCTTTATCTCTGTAAGAGATAATTCTGAGATTTAGGTATGCACATGTAGAATTGTTTATTTATAAATGTCTTCTGTAGCAATTTTGTAATGCCACATAATGTTAGGATGGTGTAGAATCCAGTAAGTAAAATTCCTCCTTTGTTTTCCTAATGAAGGCCATAATGTAGTCATTATTATTATAAAAAGTAAGTAATATTATTATTATTATTATAAAATACAAGTCCATTATTCAATAATCTATAATTCAGATTTACCAGGAGCATCTCCAGCTGCTGTAATGTGCCTCTTTAGATGCCAGAATAACTTGAACTCTCTGAAAGTCTAACAGGATTTTTTTTCCCTGATTTTGGTAATGTGATCCTAACACTGAGCTGACAGCTCTGGGCAGTTTATTTTAAGAAGCTACTCTTCAAATCTGTTCTAGGAGTTTTCAGGTTTTGCTCCCAGAAGGATAAAATGGAAAACTGAAACAGGGCTGAGGGACTGTGACTTGAAGTGGAGTCAAGGTGTGTTAACCACGAGCATGAGATCACTGCTGCAGCTGCAGAAGTGGAGTTATCCTGGGGAGGAGGAGGAGGCTGGGTGGGAACCAGGACGTTTTAGCTGAAGAAGTGGCTGGTTAGAAATCTCAGGTAACCACAGTTAATAAAGCTTCATTTTCATTAATTAATCAACCATTCCTTCAGCTGCTGCTTTTATGCAGCGTGTAATGTCTCTGATTTTTTTTGAGTGTCCAGAGCCTTCGCCTCGAGCTCATAGGAGTATTTGTAAAGGCAGGGGATGGAATTAGGAAGACATGAAATTTTTATGTGTGCATGGCATATAATAAGCAATGCCAGTCTTGTTTCTCACCCTGTGTGAGGGGATGAACTGACAGTGAAATTAACGGTAAAAGGGGAATCAGCTTCTGTGTCTTTTTTCTGCCCACACCAACCACAGCAGATGGTGGAAGAATGCTAAAAGCATTTTTATAAGAGGGTCAGAATAAGAAAGAAAATGAGAGGAAAGAGGCTAGAAAGAAAAAATACCCATAATAAATAAAATATACTTATTTCACTGAAACCTAAATGCTGAAATTAGTGTTCTCAAAAAAAAATAGTTACTAAGTAAGAGGCTCTCCTGAGAAAAGAAGGAATACTGATTTTAGTTCAGACAGGAGTATGAGTCAATGGTGTCTTAAAAGGAGAATGTAAATCTCTATGCAAGTTTAGTCTGTGCCCAGCTGCTAAAGATACTTGTGTTTCTGGGGAAAAAAATGTGGTGACTGCTCCAAGTCCATGTTTGGGTAGGTCTCTGTCACAGTCTCACATGGAATGGGTCTACAAATAATAATATTAGAATTGTCATAATGCTAGTGTTACACTGAGAGATTTAAAGCTGATGTGAGGTGCAGTAAACAGTGCCACATCTCCTGTGTTTCAGGGAGCCCTGTCTAAATGAAGCTGAACTAGAAAAGATTTGCTGTTTTCTCAAGAACCTTCCTCTCAGAGGAAGGCATGAATTGTCTCTCTGAATTTGGTCTGGCCAGCATTTTAATAATGTTCCCCTGATTTTGCTTTGTGTCCCTGAATTTCCAAGGGCTCTGGGTGTTACCTAGCAGTTTCTCAGAAATTATGGAAGTGACTTGGGGGCTGGGACTGGAAGATCTCCATGGGTTCTTCCAGCCCTGACAATTCTGTGATTCTGTGAACTTGACAGCCAGAAGACTGCACCTTGTTCTGAACTCAGTGGACTGGGTTGTTTTTTTTTTGAGCTTGAAAAGCCTTCTGTCCAGTGGATTCTGTGGTTTTAGCCCTGTTCTGCAGCATCCTTAGTAGAGGGACATGAAATAAAGCGCTTGTCAGTGATGTGACATGGAAACCATGGTCACATCCATGCTTTCCCTTTGTGGGGATGACTCAAAGGTGCAGTTTGTCACCCTCATCCTTTGGGAGCAGCTGCTTCGTGCCATATTCATGGGCAAGCAGCTGCTGTGTGTGCAGCAGAGCTCAGAGTCCTCCTCTCCCTGCTTGCTTTAGCCACTTCCAGAAGGTGAGAGGAGGGCATCGGGTGATGGATCCCTCAGAGGCGTGGAGGAAGAGGGTAGCAGAGCTTTTGGGGCTGGGTAAAAGTTAATCCTTGTTTGCCCTCACACTGCAGCCATGCTCCTGATCCGTTCTAATCCGCAGCAAATCTGAAATATGATGGCAGTAACACAGCTCGCTGGGGTTTTCACTCAATTGGATTTCGAGTTTTACCTCAGATCCACAGCTGCAGTGTGATAACAACCTAACCTTTTAATTTTTAATCTCTTCCCTGAACAAGTAATCCCAGCTTCCCCCCAAAAGTTAAATACTAGTCTTTAATTGAAAAATACACAAAGCACTGCCAAATCCTGTGGTAAAAGCAGGTGTTCAGGCACAAGCCTGTTTAGTAAAGAGCTTATTTAAACATGGATTAAAGGCTTCTTTGGAATTGAATGCGTTGGTTTTTTTCTGTGCAATAATTACTTTCCAAAGCCTGTGTGTTTAAATGACTGCCTTAAAACCTAGCATGCCCTCTATCCCAAATTCTCTCATAGTTAAGGATTGTTTAATGGCTTGTCAGTTTTCCATCTGCTGGGAAGCTTCCTTGTCTGACTTGCAGTCAGGACAGCCAAGCTGTCACCTCCCACTTGCCCCTTGGCATCAGAGCCCCAGATGTGCACCCACAGATTGCAGTCACTCAACCTACAGGTGTTCTCTTGGGTTTGTGTGGTCTGGAGAGGAAAGAAGGCTCAGGGAGACCTTTACTCTACCTGAAAGGAGGCTGTGGCAAGGTGTGGAGCAGCCTCTTCTCCCAGGGAACTGCAACAGGACGAGAGGACAGCCCCAAGCTGTGCCAGGGAAGGTTCAGGTTGGCCAGCAGGAAGAGTTTTTCCCTGAAAGGGTGAGCAGGAATTGGACTGGGATGCCCAGGAAGGTGGTGGGGTCCCCATCCCTGGCAGTGTTCCAGAAACACCTGGACATGTCAGTGCCATGGTTTGGTTGGGCTGGATGATGTTGGGAGTCTTCCCCAACCTTGGTGACTCTCTGCTCCCCTGAGTTATTTTTCTTAGGCACATTTGTGCTCCTGCCTTCTACATTCATCTTTTTGCTAGACTGGAGGTTTGAAGGCAGGAAGGGGATTTTATCCTGGATCAGTTTGGTCAAGTCTATCAGATTCCCAACCCCCCTGCCCAAACACATGTGAGCACAAGGTTATGCATTCATAACCTTGCTGTGGGATCGTGTGGGAGACTGAAAAAAGTTACTGGGAGTTAGGACTAAAGAAATTTTCTTGACATCTTAGAGGTGATGTGTTTTGATACAGTTGAGACTTTTGGTCTTTCCTTGCAGATTGTAAATCTGCTTCGGGGCATTTCGCTTTGTTTTGTGGTGTTTGATGATGTGTTTGTTGACTTTCTGTAGGCTGTTTCCATTACTTGAAAATCTGTCTGTGTCCAAAGGTTGACTTAAAAACAACTGGAGGAATAAACAGTGTTATATATTCTCTCTGCAAACAATTTAGAAACACTTACTGGTTTTGCATAGCAGTCGTGTCCTGCAGTAATTTGAGAAGGTTTCTAGCTGAGGGAAAAAAGAAAAGGTATCATTTTTTCCTTCTGCCAATAATTGTGAAGATTTTTGGAGTGAGATATACCTGACTGTTATGTACTGGAGACCCTTGGATGTGAGCAGAATCATTCACGCCCAGTCCCATTAGGGGTTCCCTTTATGTCAGGTTGAACACATGAAGAGATGTGACAACTGCGATTTTTTATAAATATTAAAAAAAATATATATTTATGAAGACAACTATTGGTAGAGGTATTAAACATTCCCATTGGAGAGTCATCAAAAGCATGACTGCAAGGATTTCACTGCGAGGCAGTGAAATGTTTCCTAACAAACAAAGCCTTGTTCATTCTGGGGGAAGAGAAATGAGTGGGAATGCCCAGTGGCTCTGGGAATGCCCAGTGGCTCTGGGAGTCCTTTTCCCTGAGGAGCGGGAGCACCCTCTGCACCAGCAGCCATCCACAGGGTCAGAGCATTCATCCCTCCCTTCGTGGCTGTTAACATCACTTTGTCCCTCACCTTCTGACGCTGTGATGGACCCAAGGAGCTCTGCCCTGGCTGCTTTTCCTGCCTGTGTGCTGTGTTCCTGCTTGGGTAAGAGGCAGGCAGGGGAAGGCAGCTCTCCCACCTCGGAGCTGGCAGGCTCTGGGGCTCAGGATTGATGCTCGTGGCTGGCTCGCAGTGGGAGCCACTGGGAGCAGTGACAGAGACAGATGATGGCACGCCAGAGCCTGCCAGCTGGAAGTGGCAGGGGCCTGAATGAGGAGGAATGCTTTCCTCATCAGCAAAGCTTGGTATTTCTGCCTCCTGTGAAGGTGGGACGTTGGGGAGTGGCTGCCTGGTGGAGGATGTATTTTCTTTTGTCTTTGCGTTTCCGATGCGAGGTCTCTGACCACGTGTCAGGGTTGCTGCTTGTGCTGCCACTGAAACCAGTTGTGAGGTTCCCATTGATTTAATGGGAAGAAGTCAAGAATTTCAAGCAATTAGCTCTTGGATGGATGAGAATTTGTGGCTTTTTGATAAAATGCTGTTCCTCTTAAACAACTTATCTCTCTACAGTTAGGAAAGCAGTGCAATACATTAGTGAATAAATTTTTGTATGTGTGAAATACCAAATCAAAATACAAATCAGATAATGAAATTCGCAAAATTATGAATTAATCTTTTAGCTAATTTACCAAGAGAAGATATTTAGCTTTGTCAGTCACTCGAAATCTCTTCTTTGTATTGTAATTTAAAGTACAAGACAGTTGGTCTGCTAATAATATTAATCAGGTGGGTTATTTTAGATTCCAGCCTCTATAGCTAACATCAACATGAACTTTGAAATATTTCAGTGAAATATATAGCACTTGTGTGCTAATGAGTCTAGTGGATGTTATACAATTAGAAAACAAAAGCATTTGGCTGCATGACTTTACTAATAGATAGAGTCTGACTTTCAAATGATCAATTTAATAAACAAATATGTAGCTAAAGAGATTCTTTAGCACATATTTAGTCTAAAAATAGTATGTCCCAAAACAATAAAAGGCAGCAGCTGAGCTTCACCAGCAAGTATTTGGAATAATTTTCTCAGTTTAAATGTAATTTTGTCCAGCTGAAACTTAGGTTAGACTGTAGCAAGCTATGTACACCCTGGTGTTTTTAGAGCTCTCATTATTCAGGATACAGCCCTGCCACTGAGCAACTTAATGCAACGTTTGTACATCAAGGCTTTATAAAAAAAATAAATAAATGTTTTTTTTCAGTTACAAAAAATATCACCAGTGGCCCACACATGTTTTGTTAGAGAAGAATTATGATAACCTGAAGGCTTTGCTTTTATTGCTTTTGGGTTTGTATTTTACAGAGTCCTCGTGGTCCCAGTTTCATTACAGCTGAATGCATGAAAAATGCACCAATTAGCAATATATGGAAATGCTTTGCAAATGGTTTGCTCCTTCCCTGTAATTTAGGAGTTTGCATAAATTACTGCATTCACAGGGCTGAACTTCCAGCATGCCTGAGGGCTTTGGGTCTGGGCTTCTGGTTCACATCAGCCCATGCAATACCTTAGGAGAAAACCTGTCTTTTTCTGCCTTGTTTTTTGGTCTTGATGTGTATTTTCTTTCTGTCACACCTATATCTCTGAACATATACATATATATATAGAGAGAGAGAGAAAAGAACTGAAAGTCTGTTCTCTTTGCATGCCTTGAGAGAGCAATTTGCAAAACACAGAGCAGGGAGATTTATTAGAAAACATATGGAAGCCGTGGGGGTGAAGCCTGGAGAGGCCACTTGGCCCAGCATGGGATGCTGCACCTCATCCTGGCCAGAAGCTGCTGCATCAGGCTGGGTGACCTCGTGCTGGGGCTGGCAGCCTGCAGGAGCTCAGCTTAGTGACCGTGGAGATCTGGCTCTCAGTCCACTGTCCAGAAAGCCAAAGCTTGCCAAAACATGGAAGAATGTTGCCTAATGCAATTTATGTAATCAATAAACAGTGAAACAAAAAGCAATGAATAACGTTTACAGATTTCATCTAAAAAAACATAGTACTAAAGAAAAAAAAAGCCACGTATATGAATTTAATTTAATTGATGACTAGATTTGTTGGCATAAATAATAATTGATGCTTTTAAATGTAGGAGGTCTGTTTTAAAAAAGAACAAGCTACCAAGGCATGGGCAGTGAAAAGAAAGCTTGGTGCAGAAATCAAGTATTAGAATTATGTAAAGCCCCTAGAAGCTCTTGTGTCTGTAGCCAAAAAAATGTTTATTTGCTGGGCTCAAGCTGAATTGTGATTGGAATAATTAAATTTTAGCTTTTTTAGGCTGGTTTTCCATGAGTAAAGCTCATAATTCATTTAGAGCTTGGAAGTAATTATTCAAATAATGCAGAAGATTATTATGATCTGAATGGGTTTTTTAATACTTTATAGTTTGTGTTGTCTCAGCTTAGTTCATGAGTGTTATGTATTTTTTATGAGAGCTGAAATGTTCTCTTTCTTCAGTGCAGTCTCTCTCTCACTCTCTATAATTCTGAATTATGAGTTGTTTTAATCAGATGCCAGTTCCTGGCAGATTTGTTGAGCTGAGGTGCTCAGTGTTGTCCTCTGCAGTCGTGTTTGTAGCTGTCTCCATCCACTCCCCATCTCTTTCTTCATTTTTCAGTGTCCAGTGGTTGCATAGCTCACCCTTACTCCTGTTTTTTCTTCCCCCTTGATACAATCTTCTCTTAACACCTGGATTAAGCTGAGCTCAGGACCTGTCTGGGTGTAGCTCATGCTCCTCACTCAGGACAATCACTACCTCTAGAATTTCTGATAAATACCCCTCAGGGGCTTTTCTAGGGGAAGGTGACTCTCTAAGAATAGTGTTGATTATTACTCCCTGACCTCCTTCACCCTATTCTTGATTTTAGTGAGTTGAAAGGATCACTGCCACAGAATCAGCCAGTCTGATTCTGAGTTTCAGACGTGATGGCTGCAGACTAGAGAAGTCATTTCCGAGTTTTGGGAGCTCTTTTTTGATGTGCTGCCCTCCTGCCCTGTGAGCTGAGCTTGCCTTTGTCCCAGGTGTGCTGGAGTCTGTGCTGGGGACAGCGGTGACACCAGTGTCACCACAGAGCAGGGCAGGCAGCACTAGCACTGCACAGGAGCTGCTAAAGCAGAGCCATCTGTGAGCTCAAAGGGTTTGGGGCACCTGGCTACTCAAGGGGTGGGCACAGTGCACCCCAAAAGGGTTAAAGAGATTAAATTCCTGTAAGGGCTCAAGTTATTTCTACGTCTTCTCTTTTGTTTCTCTATTTTGTAAAATTTGCCTGCTGTATAAGGTCCACAAAATCTGGTGGTTGCAGAAAATGTATTTTTAGTCAAGCTGGACCCAGCCACAGCTTTGTGTTATGGAAACACTTTAGCTTTGTTAAGTGAGAGATTTCCTGCTTGCCCTGCATCTCTGTGGAGAGTGTCTCATTCATATTTCATCGAGCTGATGATTATGTTTGCAAAGAAGTCTCTTTGTTTAATGATCAATCAGGGAATTTAATTCATTAATGTGAAAGCACTCTGAAGCACAATAAAACATCATCTACATGTTACAAACAGAGTACTAAAATAGGAAAAGATGCAGTTGCTTGGTCACATAAATCTGTGAGCAGCAGAGCCCAGGTTTCTTGAGTCTCATCTCTCTGCTTGCTTCATGAACCGTGGCCACCTCATCACTGTTTGGGGATGATAAATGCCTCCCATTTATAGGCACATATGCATGTTCTGGTCATGCAGTAAACAAAGGGGCCTTTCAGTATTAATGCAAGTATTCACAAGAGGCCAAGCCTGTGGTCCTGGTGCAGACAAAACTCTTGTGGGC
The DNA here is from genome assembly GCA_013397155.1 of Irena cyanogastra. Lineage (NCBI taxonomy): Eukaryota > Metazoa > Chordata > Aves > Passeriformes > Irenidae > Irena > Irena cyanogastra. Next base: position 334,257 of record VWZV01005527.1, on the reverse strand, counting down.
TTGTGTCAGAATTCTGCTTTGAATGATTGCTAGACCAAGCTCGTAATGTGTGTTTAAACCTTCTCAGGGGAGGAAAAGAGCTAGCATGAAACAAATCAGAAGTGAGGGTTTGGTTTGGTTCTTTCTTTCAGAATGAGAAAGAATAAATGTAGCGTCACTATGGATGAGACCATATGAGAAAGCCCCTGCAAGAGAAGTGAGGTGACTTTTGCTGCTCCTAAAATGGCTTTCCTTTAGGTCATTGAATAAGTTTTAACTATCAAAACTCATCTGCCCAGTGGCTTACAGAAGACTTTGCTTTTATTTGCTCAAATATTGATGTAAGAATATAATGGGTGCTATTTGTTATGATTATCCTTAAGATAAAATTTTAGTGAAGGCTCTCGCATTCTGTGTTTCTGCAGACACGTTAATTGTGCTCTGGTTTTGAAATTGAAGTTTCAAATCAGACTTCTCAAAGATCTTTTCCAACTTAAATGATTCTGTGTTGCTGTGATTAATTCATGTGCTGTGTTCTCTGGGCCACTTTAAAAGTAGAGATAAAAAAAAGGTCCACAGAAAACTCCCAGGCTTTACCAGGAAATCATTCTGGAGGTGAAGGTACCTCAGAGTGCTTTGATAATACAGGATTTAAGAATAATTATGTTCATCTCACCTCTTCCATCACTCAAGTGGGCATTCTGAGGTGAAATAATCTCTTCCTCTCTTCCTAAAGGCAGGCTCATAGCTGCTTGAAAGAAGCTGTGGTGTTCACATATGGTGTTTTCCTTGATGTTTTCCTTTGGCAACGTCAGCTGTCTTTCATTTCTGTAATCTTTGTCTTTAACCATTCTGTGTTGATCTTTAGACCTTTGTACAGACTAAAATAAGCTATTCTAGAGGAAATGGAATAAAATAAAATTGAAAATAAAAATTTAGACCATGTGTCATAAAGTACTTTCAAAGATGATATAAGCAAAGTTTATTCCTTATCTCTAGGTTTTGGGTTTAGTTTGGTTTGTTGATTGGTTGGTTGGGGCTTTTTGGTAACTTAAACACACTCCAAAAAACTTACTATTTTTGAAATACCAGGTGGTAAGCTTCCAATAACCTGATTTTTTAGGATGACATTTTTGGATGTGTGTGCTCCAGCATAGGTGGTTCATTGACTTTGTCAGTCACCTAAATATGTATGCACATGCACACCTCCTGTCATTTTTGAGGAGGGATTTCAGTCTTGATGGACCAGTATTTTTGAACAGAAAATTGTTTGCTAAAGAATTTTCAATCAGCTCTAATCTTGCATGTCTGAGTAGCTTTTAAGTCGTTCTGGTTTTGGAAAAGAAATACCTGTCCTGTTTAAATACTGAATGCTCCTACTGAAACCATCTCTGTCCAAAAAGGAATGGGAGCCAAATTCCTGTTCCTAAAGGTATCATAGTTTTAAATTGGCATCTCTGGTCCCATTAGTAAAGTGTCAACTTTTAAATTAACTACTAGTGCCAGCAAAGTTTGAGGTAAGAGTTTTAGCTCCTGGGAAAGAGAAAATTCCCACCTTTCTATTCCTATTTCTGTTTCTATCCTAAGAGCACCAGGATTAAGGATACACTCCTTCAGCTTCCTGCACTACCAACTAATGTGAATTACCCATAGTATGTTAGGGTGTGAGATAATGGTTTTATCCTCACGTTTCTAGAGGACATCTGTAGTTATTTCCATACTTCAACCTGTTTAATTGTTGTCTAATTGCACTTTAAGCTGTAGTACTGGTAGTCTTGAGACACTGGGGATGCAGAAAATGCTGTCAAAGGTTATTAAATACACAGGCACCTTTTCTGGCTCAGGCAGTCCCTTTACCACAAATACCTGGAGTGCAGGGAAATATTCTGAGGAAGCATCAAAACCCATTTGTCTTCTTGCTGTACTCTTTTCAGGCAGAGGCAGTTGCAAAAATAGGCTCAAGTAACAGTAGAATCTCTGTGGATGTCTGGTCTTATTTTGTGAAATACTTTTTGTAGTAGTTCTTACACTTGTAAAGGTGTTGGCTATGAAATATTACCCCTGAAGAAGAAAAATAGCTTTGCTTCAAAGTGGCACTGAGAGTAAGCAGATGTAAATGCAAAATGGGTGTTGAGTAGAGAAAGGAAAGCAGCACCAGAGGTGGCAAGTCCCATTTTGTCTCTAAAATTAACTGGTATTTTATGTGTCCAGTGCCAAGTTTCTTATGCTATCTACCAGTGGTGCCCAGTCCCATTTTGTCTCTAAAATTAACCGATATTTTACATGTCCAGTGCCAGGTTTCTTATGCTATCCACCAGTGGTGCCCAGTATATGAATATTAATAGGATAATACTGAACCAGCTCAGGTTTCTGATCGGAATTACTCTTCCATTTACTCCAGTGGGGTCTAACCCAGGTGTGCATTCATACTTTGAAATCTGAACTTCAAAACCTGGAGACCAAGGGGTCTCCTCCTATCCCCATCTCTTTTGATGGCAGAGGGTTGTGGATCTCTCATGGGACTTGGTTTTGGTGGAACTGAAAGCTGCTCCTGTTGTAGAAATGTGTTTGATAAATGACTCTCGTGCTCATAAAGCACCAGGAGGCAGGAAGGAGGATATTGAGTCTTTATCAAACCTGCCAATATCTCAGAGTAAGATTATTTGCTTTTCCCTGGAGCTGTAGCAGAGAAGTCTGAGGACAGTGAGAGAAACATCCATGAGGAGCCTGGATATTGCTATCATAGATACAGATTCTAATATTGTATATTATTTTTCATTGGTTTTATTGTGCAAAATGAGTTTTACTCCTTCATTTGTAAACAAACAAACAAAAAACCCAATAGGATTAAATAAAATAAAAAATAGATTTTTCAGATGACTAAACCATTCAGCTAGCTGGAATACCAGAACCAGACTTGGAGAGCTCAGTACTAGTATAACTTCTTTTTCTTTTTGTGCCCTTTCTGAAACAGCATAATTAATCAAGGCACTATTTTTTAATAATTTCTGTGCAAAGTAATTTGCTTTGTTCTTGTCTCTGAAGTGACAGATTGCTGAAGTTGAACCTCTGCTCGGGTGCCTCTTCCAGAGACAGTTTCATATTTCAGTGAACATTTCCCTGGCCTGGTTGACTTGATTTATAATAGCTGAGGTTAGTGGGAAATTAAAAATTAATTAATTTCAATGAATGTGTAATCAAGCAGAGTGGCCTGAGCCATGGAGGTGCTAATAGGTCTCTCCTGGGTATCCCTCTCCAAGCTGAGCCTTTGGGTCAGGGTTTTGAGGCTACAGGTTAAGGAAGGGAGTTTGACAGCTTTTTAAACACATTAGTGAGACAGGGATATCTCAGTGAGTCATTGGAGTTAATTTTTGGTGCCTGATTTTGGTCTCTGGGATGCTGTGGAGTGCTTACTTCTATCCCATGCAAGCTACAAGCTCTTTGGTGGGCAAAAAGTTAAAGGCAGCTCATTCAACAGTTCAAAGGACCCCTAAAAGCTCAGGGATCTGAAGTATTTGCAGAGGAATTCATCATAAATTTGAATCTGTTATCTAAAAAAAATAAAATTCCCCTTCATACCAATTTTTATATGGTAGAGAGATAATTTTCTGTTAACTGCTCCTTTCAAATGGGAACGTGGGAGAAATTCAACACTGGTTCTTCTCTCTTTTTTTCCTATGACAGAAGAAGAAACTGACAGAAACAATAACCTCAGTCCATTACTGTTGTTATGAGACTAATTTTAACCCTTTTCCGACCTTAATAATGCAATGACTCAGTGATTTTAGCAGCACAGAGTTCCAGAGTTTATTTGTGATCCACATTGAAGAGGGAAGAGTAGCTCTCACTCAGAGTGATGCTCAGCTTTCATTATTGGAGCTGTGGCTGGTGGGAATCCAACCACAGCCCCACCTGACCAGCTTTGAAGGTCAGGGAGCCTTTGAAGGCTCAGAACAAATGGATGCATTATTAAATATCTCTCCTGTCCTCACACTACACTGCATTTGTTTATTTATTTAAGGATCTGGCCAGAGTGAGAAAAGCAGAGGAATACTCTCGTGTAGCATCCCTTGAAAATTCTCCTTGTTGCCAAAATAGGATTTTTGTGTGCATGTGTGTGTGACTGCACATATGTAAATATTTATAGGTATGCACACATAAAATTTCTCTAAAACATTCAAGAGATTTCCTTTCTGTTGGAGGAAGATAGGTTAGTTGGAGCGAAGCTGTGAACAAAGATATTTTACCTATGCCAGAGCTGTTGCATAAAAACCATAAATAGCATTTTTTAGAATATCAGTGTGAAGTATTTTCTAGCATGTTGTACCCCAAACTCTGATTGAGCTGTAATAAAATGTGGCAAATATAAATCTGTGCATTTGAAATTTTACTGGAACTAAATACTCAATATGGAATTTTCTCACAGTATCTTACAAGTAGTCCAAGAACTATAGTTTGAAAACAAAATGCATAAAATATATAATACTTTTTTTATTTAGGACCTTTGTTTCCAAAGGTTGATGGCTGATACTTAGATCATGACACCCTTCGATTTTGACTGGATGTTTGTCCAGTCAAAATATAATACAGAAATGTATTATATTTTAAATAAAATGTGCTAAGGAGCAAGAGGAATTTAAATAACCAGGATTTTTGCAGTGATTTCTCTGTATATGGTCACTAGTGAAATACTCAGTCCATATTAATTACAAGACCATGGTTTTTAACTGCAGGGCAGGGACAACTTTATCTCTTATTCCATTTCAAGAATGCTCTGAACATAAAATGAGTGTATTTAACATGAACCTGACCATAATGGTTTGGATAAACCTCTCAAATTCATCTGTTTTGAGGAAATGTGGGAGTCTTTAGGGTGTTTTTTCATCTCCAGTGCTGTTCCCAGGTGTCATTCAGTTATTCCCAGCGATAATGAAAGATTTATGCATCGACAAGTGTGGAGGTGAAACTGTGGTTAAAGCAGTGCTGCAAGTGATACTCCTGATCCCAGCAGGAGCTGCTGCCATGCTTGCATTTTTGGGAAGGTTTTGCAAAGTTTCCCCTCGTGAATAACCATAAATTATTGCAGTGAGACTTTTCTTGTGGAAGCTAATGTCACCTCTTCTGGCCTGGAGATTTCTGAGCTGCATAATAGAAGTTAATCCAGTACATTTTTTGCTCAGACGATCTGAAAGGCTTTTATTATATGGAAAAAAAAAAGAGGATTTGCAGGCTTATGAAATGAGAACAATTACCATCAATTAATAGTTGGAGTGCTTCTTATTCCTTTCTCCTACAACTTTTTTAACAAAGAAAGGAATGAAAAAACCCTACCCAAACAAAGAAAGAGAGGCAAAAAAAAAAAAAACAACCAAAAACTTTTCAGGAGTCAAAGTAAGCCTTAGTTGCTGTGATTGTGCTGTAACAGCAGCTAATCTCTTGAGAGCTGTAACGTGGATTGAATTCATCAAAAAGAGAATGTATGTCAGAAATGACTCCGTGTGTAATGGGCAGAGATCAGATCCTGGTTTCATGGTGTGTTAAAAACTCAAGGCCCCCAGTTTCAGGTCCCACATATAAAGAAAAGAAGGGAGATTACTGAGTCAGGCAGGGATGTTATAAATAAGCACTTGCCTTGATTAACCCAGCACAGGCTGCACTTCCAAATATTTGGAGCTTCAAAAGCCTTTGCTGATAGATTCTCAGAAGAAAAAAAACCCAAAACACAAAGTGCAACTCATAAAAGTTTGGTCTGTCTTTGCAGGAAATGAGGATATAGTGGTAGCTCTAAGAAATAGTTGAATTTCAGCTGGTTTTTTCAGTAGCACTTAAAAACCAATGGCAAACATCCTACACTGCATCTCAGTTATTTCCAAGATAACTCTGTCCTCAGAGTGTTTGCACACAGTGTGTGTATCTTTGGTTTTAACAGGTGAGGAAATTGAATTTGTGACCATCTGAACTGCATGGGGACTTGCATCCACAGATTACATTGACAAAAACAAAAAAACAAACAAAAAACCCCAAAACAAACAACCCAAAAAACCAAAAGAACAAAAAACCAAAACAAAACAAAAAAAACCCCCCAAAAACAACCAAACAAACAAAAAAAACCCCAACAAACTAAAACAAAACAAAAAAAAACCCAAAAAAAGAGGAAATTTGTTGATTGTATGCAAGGGTGCTTAAGATGCATTTAGGATATCCCTGAAGTATCAAAGTAGTTTTTGAATGTGGTTGTAAATAATATTTTTCTTTCTTTTTAACCTGTCACTGGCCTGTGTACAAAGCTATAAGCACAGCACTTTTCTTGCTACAAAATAGAAATAAGACCAAGAGATAGGTCAGTCAATATTTATTCTTCTGCCAGTCTTTTGGGGGAAATTTTTGGGGAAAGTTTGGGTCTAACCCTAATTTACTGTTGGCTGTGGAGACATGAAGGGCACAGCAGAGGGCACAGTTTGTAAAAAGCAGGCAAATTAACAAATGGAGGTGCTTTTTTGGGGAGTTATCCTAAGAGGAATGTTGAGGAGGGGCCTTTTCCCAGCATTACAGGAGCTGAACCTACAGCCACCCTACTGTTGTCTTCCCCCTGCTGTATTATGATTTGTTTGACACTAATTTTATCTCTTGGGGTTTAGAGAGTTCATAGATGAAAGAAATTGTGCAGGGAATGAAAGATGCCTTCTCCAGAGCATTCTGGTTACTTGTAGAGTCCCTCAGAGTGCTGGACCATGAGGAGCTTGCCCAGGATTTGTGCATCCTCATTTCCTCAGGAGATGAACTGCAGGCTGGAATGGGAGAGAGGGTGAGGTGGATATTAACCCTTTAAACTCTTCCACATCCTTCACTGTGCCTATTTGCTTTCCTGCTGCCTGGGAGTTGGGTTTGGGGTCCTGGTGTGGAGGCAGAGGCTGTCAGAGGGAATTGTGGAAGAGAGACAAGGAGTGGAATGATAATTGTGGAATTGTGGGTTCCCTGTTAACTGCGCTCATTAACAGCTCAAGGTCAGCACTAATGAGTGTTTCCCCAAGGTTGGAATGAAAATTGCCCAAACCACTAAAAAAAAAAAAGCTTCTCTATGGCCACAAGCAGGGCCTGGGCACACGTGGTTGGACGTGGAAGAATGAGTTGAATGAAGTTTGGTTTTTCTGGAGTCACCAGGTGGTGCCTTCACTGGGCACAGCCTGCTGAAACCACAGGGCACAGGTAGAGGTTTGCTGGTTGTTTGCTGATTTTGCCTCATCTTGCAGTTGTTCCGTTGTACCTTTGAGAGGAAAAGTTGCCTTTTCAAGAAAGCTGAGGGTACAAAAATGTCCTGTGGCAGACAAAAATATCCTGTGGCTTTGGTATTGCTGATGTGTGGGGTGGGGGGAGACTGTATGTGGAGCAGCAACACAAACACGAGAAAACTCGTGTGCTTTTTGTGATCTGGAGTGTAAATAGCAAGTGCAGAAAAGGAGGTGAAGTATGATAATTACTGGCCTTGTAATTTGTCAAACTCCCCCATCCATAACATTTTTGTGCTGCTTTACTACCTTGTGGATATTGTATTTTGTTCAGATACTGAGATCTTCCTGCTCAACCTTTAAAGTCCTTCAAGAGTAGCTGACCTTTAAAAAAATATTTAAAACCAAATGCCAGATGAGAGTTTTGTTAAGTGAAATTCTTGCCTACATCCTTTTCCTCAAATATTACTCATTGCTTAGACATAGTTTATGCTCTCTTGCTACTACAACACAGCCAGGTTTGTTGGTAGAAGCTGAGGAGAAAAGGGGAAAAAAAAATACAGTCCAGACCCCAAGACTGCTCTTTTTCTGTGGTAACTAAATTGCAAATGGAACTGAGTAAAACATGTAGCAGAAAATTAGTAGAAATCAAACTGGATCAGTGGGAAAAAGTAACCTTATCCTCAAAATGCCAAATTCCGAGTTACAGAAAATGTTTCAAGGCCTCCAGAAGTAATTTAAGGAGCTGGTGAGCAGCATTATAGTTTGCTTTGTAAATGAATTCAGCTGGCTGTTTGCTGGGGTGGGAGCTGGAGTTCTGGGTAGGAGTGTGCTGTGCATTGACTGGAAACGTGTAATTAATTATCTGTGCTGATTCCATGCCGTGGATAAATCAGACATTGCCAGGCCAGCAAGCAGGGAAGAAATCCATTGGAGGGAACAATCACAAACTGGACAAATGGGGAAGGAAGGAGGGAGGGGAAGCAGAGGCCTGGATGACCTAGGTCTTCTCCAGCTCCAGCTTCTGTGAATTAGGAAACAGGCTCACTGGGGCTGGAGGCATTAAAAAGATAACGTGGAGTCAGCAAATCCTCCGTGAGCAGCCACCCTGCAATTCCCCATGGAAGTCATGGAGGAGGAATGGTAGGGGAGCAAACGAGTGTCAGCCCTTGGGGTGGCAGTCACAGGGGGGCATCAGCAGGACAGTGCTGCTTGGCCTGTGTTGGTTAAATTTGGGACACTTTCAAAGGTTTCTGTGACAAATAATGGGAAAATACACTGCACTTGTGGTGTGGTGCCACAGCCTGAAGATCTGCTTTGGGACTGATGTCTGTGTCCAGCAAGAATATCCTGGTCTGTTTGGCTTTGACTGTTTTTATCAGCTCTGGTTCACCTTTTAGCAGCTTTGGTGAAACTTTCCTTGGGCCTTACATGAGGCTTTGTTCAGTACCTGTTTTAGCTTCTTAGATCTGACCTGTGACCTGGGTTTTGTACCCATTTCTGAGCAGGGAATGCTCGAAAATAGAGGTAAGCAAAGCAGGTACCACACTGTGCTGGGGTGTTTGTTGTCCTTTCTGTCCCTTTTGCCTCAGCCTTGGCTGCCTTTGGTCTCCCTCCCTTTTCTGAGACACAGAGCCATCCCTCACCCTTTTTCTATCCCTCTGGGGGCCTGCTGGCTGCAGGGGGAAGGAGGCACCCTGCCTATCCAGAGGCAGCCTCTGGGCTACCTGTTGGACTGTGGCGCCTATGGATAAGGAAGGAGGGACTTTAGTGCAAAACCCAGGGGTTTTCTGACTGCCAGCTGGTTTCTTCTTACAGATAAACTGGATTGCCCAAAGCCTCAGCAGTCAGGAATGTGAAAAATCAAAGTGTTCAGGTTTCACTGCTTGTACACATTGATTCTGCACCTCTCCTTAGTCTTCAGTGGTTTGCAGGAGCGTTGGTGTGAATGTAGGGCATAATTCTGGTATGAAGTCATTGATTACACCAGTTTCAAGATATTTTATAAGACAGATCCAAATCCTTGAATAAAACCAGAAATGAGGTTGGAGAAAATCTCTGATGGCTATGTGTGGTCTGCATTTTGACAGAAGAATTTCATCCCCCCCCACCCTTGTTTCTCACAGCTACTCGGGGCTGAATCCAGACCCTCCAAATATCAGCCTGTCTTTGTTAAAATAGGTGAGGAATGTTCTTCAAATGCATTTATTTATTTTACTCTGCAAAGAATTTTCTAAAGAACCATTCTCAATATTCTATTTTGGTTGTATGCATCTGTAGAGACTGTTTAGACATTTTACTGATTTCCTACATGGAATGAAGCTATGAAGGCATTAAGTATTTCACTTTCAATTGCCTCATAGTCATTCTAATAATTAAAAAAAAAAAAGGAAGCAAATCCATAGCAAAAATTTCTAATGACATATTTAGAAGTGTCTAAGCTAGAGATGAAGTAATTTTTTTCTTTCTCTGTGCTGATTTCTCTGACTTCCAATGAGTTCCTGTGTAATTCATACACCTGAGGCTGGAATGGGGCAGCTTTAAGGCACGGAGATGTCTTCCTGCCTTTCTCTGCATCTAGAGCTTGGCAAAAATGCCAACATTTCTGCCAGCAGGATCACTGGAAGGAAAGCACTTGAATCCCTTCCCACTGCTGGTATTAACTGGGCTGAGTCAGAAAAAGCCCTGCCAAGCCCTGCTCTCTTTCACTCCCAGAATGGCACAGAATTACGCGGTTTTTGCTTGTGCTGAAATGCTAATGGCCAAGCTGCTGTTGTTTCAGAAGAAAAGTGCTTTATTGTCAAGGGTTTGAGCAACTCTACCAAATCCCCTTCCCATATTCTACAGATGGTTTTGGTGGCTTTTTTTTGGCCCTCAATATTCCATCCCCACAAAGGAGCTAATGTTCCCCATTGTGCTGAGAGCACTGCAGTTGCAATTTAGTTTCTCGTTGTGATGCCCAAAAACACGATGGGCTCACATAGGGGTAGAAAGAGGAAGGAGCTTCTCAGTGAGGATGCTGTGCCTTGCATCATAACTTTTGCTGGTCTCTTTTGCAGCTGTTTTCTCTCTGGTTCATAGAATGTCTGTCTGCTGCTCCTTTTCTCTTCCTTTTTCCTGTACAAATATTTAGGTGTTAAGCATAGCTGTTAGTTAATAATGATTGAGATAAGAGAGGAAAGCTGTGTAATGTTCCTGGGCCTTGAATTGCAAGAGAGGAAACCTATTTTTAATATTTTTTCAGGTGATCCCTTGAACTGTAAGAAGTGAACCTCCCCCTAGAAGAATTACTTTGCTAAAATGATGATTTTCCAAAGGATCCGCAAAGCTCCTGAATAGGCTTTGGCTGTGGCTATCTGTGGGTAGTAACTTACTGATATTTTCTTTGTTCACACAGCCACATTTTCCATTCCTAAAAACACTGTAATCTGTCTTGGCGGGGTGTGTGAGTGGGGGGGAAGTGTGTAATAAATAATCAGGTTCATTCTTTGGGAACATGATGTTCTAAAGTAAAAGTTGTGCAGTCATTGATACTGAACAATGAAAGCTTTGGCTCTGTCCAAGGTTTTGGGGAGACTTTGTTTCAGAGTGTGAAGAAAAAAAAATAAACAAATTTTTAGCATAAACAAATGAATTGCATTTTCTTTGCTGTTTTTTTCCAAAGTTTTCATAGAGCAATCCTTGATATTACTAAGTTAATGCTAAGTGAAATGGGAATATGAAAATCGTGGAATATGACAATTCTTCTAGATAGCTTTAGCCTTTACACAGTAACGCTTGCATGTAACTTCAAAATCTGCTGTTTGAAGTCCCAACAGGGCTTCCCAAGGGCTATTAGTCACTACTGTAAATGGGATATAATCTTACATGTAGTCACATGCTCCCTTGAGAACCATTGGACATGGGAGGAAATGTCTCTTTGTCTTTCTTTTCACCTTTCTCTCTTTGTTTTGGGTATTGTTCATAATGAGTTCTAGATTATCTTTTTATTGAAGGGACTTGAGAAGCACAGCAAGACCTCAAACTCTGCTTTGTGCCTAATTTGGAGAGGATTAAACATAGCGCTGGAAATTTGTTCCTGTGCATCTCCTGCAGCACTGAGCCGTGTTCAGGAGGCTCGTGGGCTCTGTCGCTGTTTTGAGCAAAATCAGATTGAACCCTTTGAAAGGAAAAAAGTTCTCTGAGTCTCTCACACGTTTTCTCCACTCGCACTGCAGCGTGCTTTTGCGTTGTTGAGCAGCACTCTGAGCTGCCTGCCATAAATTTCTTTCCTAATCCAGCCTCACTCCTGCAAATTCCAAGTCGTGCTCTGGCCACTGGTCCGAGGTTCACGAGGAACAATGGGGTTTTGTGATGGAAATGCTTACCCCAGCTGACCTACAGCCAGGAGCATCCTGTGCTGCTGGAAGGGCTCTTGGACAAGGTTCAGCTGAGCCATGTGCCACCCACCCCAAATGGATTATTGATCAATTATTGATCATCCTACCTGCCCCAAGCTGGTGCTTACAGGGAGGGCAAAAGGGGAATGAATGGAAGAGTTTGGTTTTTTTTTTTAATGGTTGCCTGGCAGTGCTGTTGTATGTCTTTTATACCATGTGATTAAAGCCTGAATAGCAACACATGCAGTGGTAACTTGTGCTCTTCTATTTTTGACACAGTGGTTTCACATATAAATTAAAAAAAAAAAAATAAAAAGCAAGAGCTGAAAGCAGCAGTGAAGGGTAGAGAGCCGGCTGAACTGCTTGGATGTTGTTTTATAAAAGCCTTACTTTATAAGTTTGATTAAGTAAGAGTGAATTTTCCTGAGCTTTCTGTGTTTGGTAGGAAGATTTATGAGAATAAGCTAAATGGTGCTCTCAGGAAGCCAAAGTTCCCACAGAATTCAGGAAATCATGTAATTTTTTTGCTGCAGGACTAAAAAGAGCATTCTGCATTAAAAGGCATATCTGTAAGTCACTGATGTTCTGAGGGAGTGCAGCTGTGGTACTAATCCAGACCACTGTAATTGTACTCCCTGTTAGAAAAATAAAATAACCAAAGATGGATTTACATATATCTGGCAAATACTTTGCAATAATTTCATTTATTTTAAACTGAAAAGTCAATCAAAACAATTAATTTTAATCTGTAATCTTTAAATACTCCCCCTGTTGCTTCCCCACATATTGTTTCCAAAATAAGTGTTACAATTCACATCCACTCTGAATGTTTTAAAAGCCTTGTTGTTCTTCTCTTCTGTCATCTGACAGGTCTTTGTTTCTTTCTTTTTTCTTTTTCTTTTTTTTTTTTTTTGTCTGAAGTAAAGTATTTGGTCTGAAATTTATTTCTTTCCTCGAGCAATTACAGCTGAGATTTTACTGGGTGCACTTGTGATGTTGCTGCAGTTAATGGCCACGCTCTGTCCCTGACATTTAACAAAGTGCAAGCACTTAAGTGAAATGGAAACTCTGATTTAAGATACGTTATTTCAAGCTTGTTTTCATAGTTGCTGTTTAATTTGCAAAATGTGAACATGGATTGTTACAGGGATTCCAGGAGATCATGTTTTGGTTAAAGCTGTAACAGCAGCTTTTTTTCCATTATGTGCTTTATCTGCTTATATTTAGTGAGCATTGCCTTGAAGGATTAAACTTGCAGCTTTTAAGGCTGGAACATTTTTTAACTGATTGTCCTATGAACTGACCTTTCTTCCTCTGGAATTTTATAGGCTGGAATTTGTTGTACAGCAGGATATCAGCAGCTTTGGCAGCTGAGGGTCATCTCTTCCTGGGAAAAGCAGCCCCTTTGTGTTAAAGGGAAGGTCCCACTGTGGATTTTCTAGCTGAGGTATTTTTATCATTGAATGAGAGGCTAAAAATTGAAATATTCTCTTAAGAAAGTGGATAGAAAAAAATCAGGGGTGAGTTCACGAGCCACAAACCTGGGCTGTGTTTCATTCCAGACACTTACGAAAGTAATGTTTGTCCACAAAAAAACCTCCAAACTTTCCAAAGTTTCAGGTTGCTTATTTTTGAGCAAACAAGCAACACTTAATTAATTTAGAAAGGCACAGAAATTAACATCTTTAAAGGATGCAGACTCATCATTTGTAGATGAGTATCCTTTGCTTCAGCGGAAAGGACAGGAGGAGCTGTTTAAAGTGGCACTGAAGTCACATCAGGGGACCACAGCACTCGTCTGGGGGTTTGGATTTTCCTCAGCAGTGAGGTAATGATTAGATGATGAAATAAGAATGAGAGCCCACGATTTCTTAAAGCAAGTGTTTGCATTAATGTGCCTGTCAGGGTTCCAGGACTGTGGTTACATCTCAGAAAGTGATAATATTGCTGGCAAATAGTTGCATTTAAAACGATCACCTTCTCCTGACTCTTTTTAAATTATGGAAGCATTTCCACATACCTTGTAGATTTTCACACTGAGCTTTTTACTGCTTTGCAGTAATGAGCTGTCAGCTTTTTACAATTTCTTACCACTTCGCATTTCAAATATGGATCTTTATTTCTCCAGATTCTAAGAGCCTAAGATCAAAAGGGACTTCCTTTTTAATTTTATTCCTTTAACAGCAACAGTTCGGTGCTGTTTGCCTTTTTCTTCCAACTGTGTAAGACCAGAAATTAAATACCTGTTTAGTTCATCTACATTTAATACTAATTTGCAGTAACAACATGATAAAAGACAGAAGTTTTTAAGCAGCAGGGGGTTTAGAATTGTCTTGATCCCATCTGAATAAACCCTAAATTAGTGGGATTAACACAATTGGATCTGTGTTTTACCTGGTAAAGACCCTCCAGGGGATAAAAATGGCAGAGAGGAGTGAAAAAAGCATTCATCTAGAATAGCACTTAAATATATGCCTTGCCCCTTAGGATATAGGTACGTGCTTAAATTAAAGTATATTTTAAACACACTTCCTGAATCAGAGCTGTAGAGAGCAAGAGCTCCTGGAGTACATAAATAAAGGCTGAAAAACAAGGAGACAATGAAGTCAGGCAACAAAGAGAGGAGAATTTAGAATTTTTTCAAACTATGAATAGTGTCTGTTATAGAAAGAACAACCAGTCATTCCAGTTCATATTTTCAGGGCTTTGATCTAATTTCAGGGCATGACACTTTTGTCTGTCCTTTGCTAATGGGGAGGAAAGTGACTTGTCAGTGAAAAATGGTTTGGCATTGAGGAGAAGGTTACAAACCTGAACTTTTGGTAAAGCTAAACACAAATTGGAGAAGGAAATTTACAGCATCATTACTTTTTTCTGCTAGCCAAATACAATTGATGTTCAAGCATTGATGTTCTGGAAGTTTCAGCTCTGTTCACAAAGTTTTTAATCTTTATGTGAAGAGTAGCAAAACCTTACTTTTTAGGTAGCTGTTTATGCTTTTCTGTACGAATAACAACAACAATATTCACAAAGGGTGCTTGTTTTCACTTTTAGAAGCTTCATGCTGAGTTTATCCTTTTTATAGTGTGTCTTTCCAACAGCACCCTTTAATTCCCCTGAAACCTGTTAAACTGGACTCTGTCAGCTTTGCTGCTGAATGAAGATCACCCTGAAGACAGATTTGTGGTAACTTTTCTTGGCCACTTTTCCCTTTTTCAGGGTGTGTTTCTAATCCCAAGCACACTGGAGCATGATTCAAGACATATTGCTGATTTTATTCCAGTGCTCTGCTGGTTCCCCAGCAGTGTCCAGGCATGCCATATCTCTGGAATAAAGGCAGCAGTGAGCATGTGGTTGGCTCTGTAGGTGGTTTCAGGTTGAAGCTGCCTTCTTTCAGGTGGGAAGTCAGCCTGTCAGGCTGAGTTATGGGAACATGATTAGTGTACCGAGTTCATTAAATGAAAACTTTGGCAGCTCCGTGTTCCCTTGCTCCTTGTTTGTTCCAGTGAAACAATCCAGTTTTTCATTCACTGAGTGGATTACCATGTGTAGGCCCAGCAGGAGGACATTCCAGATTCCCCATTGATTTCCTCTGCCAGAAAGTTGTTTTGTGATTCTGGTTGGTGTCACGTATGGAATCTGTATGATCTGTTCTTTTGCCGTGGTGGACGTGAGCAAACTTGTGTTTGCATAAAATGTGGAAGAACAGCATGTAATGACATGGATACCTCATGTAATGACATGGATACCTCATGTAATGACATGGATACCTCATGTAATGGCATAAATAGCTCAACCAAACTATTACAGTTGCCCTTAAAATATTCTGCTCAGTACATTTAATTATGATGTATTTGCAACCCAAAAGGTTAAGCCCCATTAAGTAATCTTTTAACCCGGAATATGGTGCAGGATTTGATAAAGAAGGGATGCCCCAACTCCAGGTGTTGCTGTCATTTGCTATTTTGAGCTGCTAAGGAGCTTCTCAGGTGAGACACAGAGGTAAATTTCTCTTCTTTTCAGCAAGGAACTGAAACGTGGTACCTGTTTGCTTCATCATTGCTGTTTGCTGCCCTCATTCATGAATGAATCTTTGCTCAGTCACTTAGGGATGGAAAGGGCTGCAGGATCTGGCCTCAGCCTTTGTGGGGCTCTGTGATGCAGAGAACAAGGTCTGAGATGTCATTCCTCCCACAAGTGCTGTCTTGTGTAGTTTTCAGATTTCCTTTTTTTTAATATACAGTTTTATTAAAAGTAAAACCAAACTAAGTGAAACTCTTTATGCAGGCTTTCAAGGGCACTTTGAAGATGTTTATCTGGCATCAATATTCATTAGGAGTGAGTTGCCTTCAGTCCATTTTTACGCCTCTTAAAAGTCAAAGCCTAAAAGGTTTTTGACGAGGGGCAAGATGCTTTCTGTTGTTATTTATTTATATGTTTGTAACTGGGAAGAGTGACCTTCTTCCTAATGAAATGTATCCTCTTCTGTTAAGATAAAAGTGGCCGTTCCTGACTAAAAAGCAAACTGTTATCAGTCAGGTATAGATTCTTCTCCAAGCAGTGAGCAATATCCTTAAAAGGTTGTGCAGACCTGTCTGCTACCACAGCCACACTCTGCTTGTCTTTCAGGGACAAGATGGAAAAGGTCAATGAGGTACAATTGCTGTAGTATAATATTTACAGATAAATTACCAGATATGCCTAATTTAGAAAAGAAACGTTGTGAGCTTTCCATCATTAATTCGTTTTATACTCTCCTTTTAAGCAGGTCTCCATAGATGATTGGTGGAGGGCTTGGAGATTAGTTTAATAAATGCCTAGGCTAAATGGAGCTGAAAATTCAGAGGAATGGCTCGATTTGCTCAGTGTTCAGTGAAATAAGCTGGTGTGTCAGCCAGTTGTACACATAGGATTTTTGCTAATTGATCACAAGTCACATCCCACTGTTTCTTAAATGAGGGCATTCATCTTCAGGCGTGTCCTGCAGAAGTGCAGAGTTTTATGTGCAAAAGGACCCCCTCTGCAGCATACCTGAGGGGTGTATTATTCTTTTTGGGTTCTGCTGGCTGTTCTCATTCATTTTTAGCTTGAGCTACAGTTAAAGCCTTTAAAAACCACGTAAGATGCCCGCACATGAGTATTGAGTACAAACTAAGAGAAATCTAAATCTGTGAATGCATGAAGTGGCATTAAATGCATCAATGAATAGCTATTACTTATGCTATTTATTATTCAGCCTCTGAAAATGCTTTTGGAATTCTTTCAGTACAACATTGTATTTCACAAAAAATATATATCTAGAAAGCTGAGAGCTTTGTAGAGAGGTGGGTGTTGCACTAGACAGCAGGTCTGCATCCTCACAAGGGCAGTGCAGGGAGAGCTGCTCAGATTTAATTCCAGATCAATAAGAAGGCTGCCAGGGTCTGGTGAAGCAGACCAGGGACACATTGTCATCTTGTCTCTGCTGCCTGTTGTACAGCTCACACAAATCAAAGCACTTCAGCAGAGACAAGTGATGTTTCTATCCCCATCGATCTGGGCTCAGGGAGCTGTCCTGGAGGCAGTGCCTGATTTCCAGAGTGTCAGGTGTCTTTCATTTGGTTTCAGATGGATTCTGAATCCCATCAGAGCATCCATCCATCAGATGGATTCTGAGTCCCATCATTCTCAGTCCTCTCAGAGCTGTTAGGAATGGCTGGAGTTCACCTCCCTACCTTGCAGAGGTCAAAGTGGTAGAATGCTTGTGGTGTGGTTTAAATCCTTTTGGTCAACAATCTGAAAGAGGAACCAAGTAAAATTATGTGGAAATCATTGGAAACCACAGATAAATTTGCAATGTCAGTGAACCTGACCCCTTGGTTCTTCTTCATGCCATGGGCATCCTGCAGAACCAAATTTAAGAGTTCAGCCTCAAAAGCAGCACATGCAAGTGGAGGACAAAAATTGAAGGTGGGAAACTGAAGCTGTGTTGGTTTTGGGAAAAGCATCACACACTGCTTTTTCAGCAAAGGTTTTCTGACTTATCATGGTCTTCCACACCAGTTAAAAGACTCCTTCAGATCTTAAATAAGTGAGTACACCTCCTCCAGAACTTCACCCAGGAGGAGAATGCACTGGAGGAGCTGAGGCTCCAGGCATTAGCTGGTTCAGGAATTTAGGCATAACTTTTTTTTTTTCCCCAACTATGAAATAGCAAACTAGTACAACTAAACATCACTTCAGATTATTTTTTTCTCTCAATGAAAATGGAATTAAAGCAGCTTGAGTAAAGTGGAGGTTAGACAAAAACTGAACCAAAAACTTCTTGGGACAATTACCTGTTCTCAGCACTCCAAAGCAGTTGATTTTTATTGGGATTCAGATTTTAGTGTTGGAAATCTTCAGCACACAATAAATGCAGCCAGGCCTTCACCTTGAGTTTCATCAGGGAGTTTCTAACTCACAGAATAAAAGAAGTCTATAATTGAATATTTGCCTGCTCTCTTTAATATTTTTTATGTTTGAACTGCTACCTGCTATGTTGATGTTCAGTTTCTGCTGGTTTGACTGAGAAAAGTGCTGTAATGTGCTGGTAAGGGAAAAGGGAAAAAAATTTATAAACCTATAGAGATCCAGGTGGGACTGTGATATTCACATGCATTTTACATCATTATAAACCCCAGGAAAGAGAGAGAGAGAGAGAAGAGTGTGACACTGGTAATATTTTATAAGCTGCTTTGCATTCATTTTGCACTGTTTTCAATAGCTACGTGTCAAACAGCACACGAAATCCAGCTGAGACCCCAGGAGCACGAGGCAGGAATCCTGCAGCATGGAGTTTGGGAACTGATCTCTAGGAAACTGATATTCATATGCTGTGCAAGTTTTACAATAGCTGGAACTGAGGGTTTGATTGACACTGTTTCTTCTTCACTCCTTATCGTTGGAATTGCATGTAGGAACTGTTGGATTTTGAAGTGTGTGAGGACATCTGTCATGGTAAAGTTATTTTTGAACAAAGCCTCTCTGCCAAAACTGTACAAAAATCTGTCAAAGTATACTTCTCATAAGTTATGTGGTCCCTACCATTAATAATGACTATTTTGATGGGCAAATGTTGCCTTCAGGACAAAGACACTAACACTGTCATTGGTTTTTTTGAGGTTTTTTTCCCCTCTCTTTTTTTTTTTTTTTTGGTTTGGTTTGGTTTGGTTTTTTGGTTTTGTACTGCCTTCCAAGGTCATTGTGTTACAATTCCAGCCAGAATGAAGAGACATTCCTTTTTTGATTTACTCACTTAGTAATTTTCTGCAAGCACTTAAATTCTTCTGGAGTCTGTCGCAGTCTATTTGCAGCCAGCTGATTTTTGTGGGCTACTCAAACATCTGAAGCTAAGCTGCTGGCAGTGGTTAGGGCAGCCAGCTTTGGGTGCCTCCAGAAACCCAGTTTTAGCTCTAGCATGTAGAAGTGCTAAAAAGGAGGAGGTGGTGAAAAGAGAAGTTGCAGCTGGCAAGTGGAAATAGAGGATTCTTGGATGCTCTGCTCCATCCTTGACTGAATGCATAACCTCAAAAGCATTTGTCATCCATGAGGTGTCTCAGCTACTACAGATACACAACAAAGCGAATGTCTCTGAAAGAGTGACAGAAAGTGCAGAGTGGTTTTGTTGCAGGTTTTAATGCCTCAGCCCAGCCCCAGAGCTCTCAGCATCCAAGCAGTCTTGCTGCTGCTTTGGTCAGCAGATTGTCTTAGGTGCTGAAGTGTTTATGAAGGGCTTGCTCTTGTCAACTCAAAAGGAGAAAAAAAAAATCATTTCTCCACTGATGACCTGCAAGGACAACTCCAGTAATTCTATCTGAGCCCTCCATGTACATTTATTTCCCTTCAGGTGTCTGTGGAGGCAGTGGAGCTGTTGTTTTTTCAAATGCTGAAGATAAAAGTGACTCTGTAGACACAGATTTGAGAGGACCAGGTTTTTACAGCACGTCCTGCATGGCACAGACCCAGAGTGCTTTAGAGGGAGCAGTGGGGATTCCATGGATGTGGAGATGCCCAGGGCTGCTGCTGGGACTGTTCAAACCTTGTCTCCTGGGTGTTGCCACAGTCCCAAGTGTGTGAACATCACTGTCTTGCAGGTATTCATAGCCACGTGTTACAGATGCTGATAAGGTGATATTTAGGCAGTGAAATACACTGTTCAATCTTTCTTAAATCAAGAGAAGAGCATGAAAAACTTCTTGATAGAGTAGGTGACACTGGAACAGATTGCCCAGAGAGGCTGTGTATCCCTCACTGGGGGTATTCCAGAACCCTCTGGCTGCAATCCTGTGCCCTGGAATGGCCCTGCCTGAGCAGGAAGGCTGGAGCCCATGACCCACTGTGGTCCCTCCAACCTGACCCACTCTGGGCTTAACTTAGTAGTAAATGAGCTCCTAAAATTATAGCACTTAAAAAAAATATTTTAACAGAAAATATCTACCTTAACCTCTACCTTAATATCTAATTTAACAGAAAATATTATACATGAAATCCAGTACTCCTAGAAGTTATTTGTTTTATGCTCTTTACAAATATATTTCTTAGTTATGCAATAAGATGCATTAGGATTTCAATATCCTGATAAATTTTTCACTAGTGTCTTGTGAAGAACGAATTAGACTGACAAGTAATTGATGCTTCATTTTAAAATTAGAAGCGTAAAAAGCTTCATTTGAGGACAATTTCCATTTTTGTACCCAATATACCATTTTGAGAGAGATGTTTCTAGATGGAGTGTCAATCTGACTTTGGGTTTGTGGGGTTTTTTTGCCTCTTAAAAAGAGCAGGGTTGCATTGGCTTGTGTTGTCTTGCATCAGAGTTGTTCTGCCTTAGAGGAAGTTTGATGACAATGAAAACTCAGGAGAAAGAGAGAGAGGGAACAAAATTGTTGCTTTTTGTGGTTGGTAACTTGGTGTGCCAAGATTAGTACTACTTTTGTGTTCTTTTTTCCGGGTTACCAATAGAAGGGAAGTTTCTTGTTCCTCAATCTCTAATTAGGCTTGATTTTACAAATTATTTTCTTTAGATAAAAGCTGTGAGATGACTCACGTGGACATGAGAAGAATTGTTATGGACATGAGATAATCCACAGTCTACTCCTCAGGAATTTCTGATTACCCAGTGTATCTCCTTTATAGATTTTCCTTCCAGGACCTTCTCCAGTGATGTTCAGCAGGCTGTGATGGTTTGAAATTGAAAAATTAATTGACATAAATGCTGCTAAAATGGTTTTTTAAAGTTACAACTGTATTTGTAAACAAGAACATCTAAAACTAGTTGGGAAATTTTAAACTCTAGTTCTTGGGAAATTTTCCTGTTATCAGTGAGTCATAACACTGATAAAATACTCCAGAAGAGTGAAGAATGGTGTTTATTTTTCTGAAGTCCTGGCTTTAGCTTTGTAATGGCTAAACCACTTCAATTGCAAATAACTTGAGTTGAACAATAATAATTTTGAATTGCATGGAAAGACTCAATATAGTTTATTTTCAACATGCATCCCAGAGTCTTCTCAATTTAGTTCCCAGGTTATCCTGCAGGAGAGCAAAAGAGAAGAAAAGAGAAGGCTTAGCAGACAGTAGTTTTTTGCTGTTGTCCAATTGTAAACTTCTTAATGCATTTCTTGATATGTGGGACAGTTTTTTAACATTTCCCTAGGCATTTTTAAGATCAATTTAAATATTTTGTTCTGGCATCCTGCTTGATGAATATCCTTTGTAATTTAATATGGTTGAGATGAATCTTTTGCACTCATCAAAGAGTAAAATCTTTTGGTTTTTGTTTCTCTGAAGTGGAGAGTGCAAGATTCTAATGTGGAGTGTGTCATGAGTGATGTTTTGGGGAGAAAAAAATTTATTATGAAGTGTATCCTTATCTGTTTAATAAGTCATTTAATAATGACTTTATGGTATTTTTCTTTTTTTTTTTCCCTTTATTTTTCCTTTAAAAGGTGAGAAGTAGTAGTCTCATGGATAAATCCTTTGTGTGGTTGAGTTTCTGGCTCCCTGGGATCCTTTGGAGAGCTGAATCCCTCTGGCTCTTTCCCAGTTCCCTGACTGTGGTACCAAGCTCTTATGTGGCTGGATAGCAATGGCTTGGACATAAATAGTGGTGTGCCTGAATGCCATTTAATGTGATCTGTACTGATCAGTTGTTTCTTTTCTCTATTTCTGTTGGTTTTTGTGTTTTTTTTTTCTTTTGGTGTGGGAGCATATTCTTAGCACAAGTAATTTGTATGAAATGCAAATGTGCCAGTTGTCCTGGCACTGGTTACCTTACATAACTCCACCAAATGGCCATGATTCAAGAAAAAGCTCTGTTGGTGCAGGTGCTAAGTGCATTTTCAGAAGCCAAAATGTGAAAGTGTTTGTTGTACTGTCAAGAAATCCTTCTTTTCACTCGCAGCTGAGATGAATTATAGATTCCCAAACTATGCTCGTGCTATTTGTGATGCACCATCTGTATTCTTTACAGCAACTTTGGCATCAGCCTGGTACTGGTTAATAGAGGTTAAAAGGCTCTACCTGTGGTAGCTGGGCTTCAAGCAGGGATGGTTTCTGTGTGCCTTGCAAGATTTCAGGGTCTTGAATTGACAGCTTCCATGCTTTGGCTCTGACAGGAGCAGCTAAAAAGGTTTTTTTTTTTTTCCTAGACCTGATAAATATGAATAGAAGATGTCAGATTGCAGTGAGGGAGTGACCCCTCAGATGAAATAATTTGGTGTGGACCTTGTTGTAAGAGGATGGTACCTGTGTGGAGCAGGGTTTGTGGCCTCCTGGGGATGATGTGCTGGAGAGATCCAGCTGGAACCAGGCAGAGTTCATGCTCTGTGACACCAGGAGAGGTCACCTTCCTCAAACCTTAACCAGAAACCAGAGTGGGGCATGCCAGCTTCCTTCCCTTTGCTCCCTGAGCTAAGAGACAGCAGAGAATCTCTGGCCTTCAAGGGGCAAAACCCCCAATATTGATGTGGTTTTCTAGATTCCCATCCTTACAGAGGAGACAATACTCAAGAACTGGCCAAAGACCCCAGACTTTCCCTGTGCAATTTACAAACAGTTTTCTAAGCCACTTGTGACCATAAATATGATGATAACCACTGCAGCATGCCCATATGCTCACATGAATGCAGAGAGCCTTACAAAAGCAGCATTTAGCAGCAAACTATGGGACATTATTTCAGACTCATGACACTGGAGCTTTGTTCCAGTCTTTGCCACTGCAACTGCACCAAGTGCAAGGTTTTGTTTGTCTCCCAGTTCCTTGCAGAATAAATATTGCTGGTGCAGGCATTCAAGAATATAATCCTGAAAAAATGGTGCTCATCATACAAAGATCACTGTGTTTGCTTGCTCTGTACATTACATTTCATGTTTTCTCTACACTTTTTAAGGTGGCCCATGGACAGCACCACACTGCCTCATTTCTGTCACAGAAGGCATTTTATCAGTTAAATACTGAACATACCCAGAATTGTGTTTGGCATCCATTTAGGCAGATGTTTAGAATGAAAATCATGTTATGAATGAGATGCCTCTCACTCCATGACTGCCTGTGAAAAATGTGTTAGTCATTAATGGAGGAAAAACGCTATTTTTTTATAAATCTGACAAAGTTAGGATGATATGTTGGTAATAGGGTATGTACATGTCAGTGTGTGTGTGTGCTTAGTATAATTTTAAGACCTGTGGCAGTGCAGTGGTGATAGAGACCTGAGGGCAAAAAAGAAAAAAAAAAGAAACTTTTTGGGTGGTCTTTTTTTTTTCCTTAATATATATTCTGTCATTCCTTTCAGAGCATTAAAGCCTTTTTTCTTTTCCCTTAGTGTCAGAGGCTGAAACCTCACTGCACTGTTTGATTTATTGAATTGGCAGCCTTGCTGCTGTCACAGGTACAGCAGTAGCAGTGCAGTGCATTTTATCTTCTCACTGGACTACATCAATACAGGATGGATGCTCCAGGTTTGCAGTTTAGCATGATTCCCTCAGAGGGGTCTAACTGGGTGACAGCTCTGTTCTAGCTGAGAATTACTTGGAACATTGATGTGTTTTCCGTGATGTTGTCGCCTTTTCCCGGGAAGATGATTTTTATGAAGAACATTAATTTCCAAAAAGCAGCATGCCATGCAATAGGTGACTTCTAAAGCAACGTTTCTGCAGCAGAGTTGTTGCTCTGCTCTCTCTGTGGACACTCAGAACACCCCACAACCACACACAGGAGTGGTGTCACACCCCACGACCAAAATGTGAGTATTTCTTCAGCCAGAAATGAAACTGTGATGTTCCAGAAGCCTTTGAATGTGTGTTTTACGTGGCCTTGCTCCAGCTGACCCTTCAGAGAGCCACGGGGTCTGTCTGGTGTAAATACTTGGTGGAAAATTAAGACCTCAGCTTAAACATCAGAAAGCTTGTCATTATGTCAGATGTAAAATATGTGGTGTCAAGAGGTCTACAGGAGTTTCTGCCATTGGCTATGAAGTGGGGAAAAGCTTTTAACCTCCTCTTTTATTTTAAACCATTTACACAAATATGGTGACAGCTCACAGCTGTCATCTTAGGAAGGTCCTTAGAAAGAGTTTTAAGGGTTTTGATCAGTTCTTTTTATAAAGACATGAAACAATAAAAAGTTGTGCCTGTGCTGAACTGTGAGTCTTGTTGAGTTTGCTGGTAAAGGTTTGTATTTTAAGACAGAAAAGCTCTGCCTTATCCCCAAGGAAAGCTGAATGCAGGAGTTGAATGAACTGGTCCTGTCATTTTTGAAGTTATTTCTTGGGGGAATGGGTGGTAGGTTTTCTTTTTTGTACTTGAGTATAATTTACAACATTTTATCCGTAATTTTTTAAAAATACATTTCAGCACATTTTCGGAATATGCGTATGATTGAGTGGGTTCCAATGGAATTATTTTTATAAAAGGGTAAATGACTTCTCTCAAAGTTCAACTTGTGGCCACATGAAGTTTATAATGCTTTTGGTGCAGTGAGCAGACCAGCCCCTTAGGTGCTGTGTTGTGAGGAGATCCCTTCAGCAGTTTATCTCTAATGTTCAGTTATTGGCACTTCTGGGAGCTCTAATCCTCACCTTTCCCCTAGGAGAGAGAATCTGCAAACATCCCAGCTCCACAACAAACTGGTTCCTTCAGCAGTCCTGAGGCACTCGAGGGATGCCTGGCTTGGAGAAAAATCATGATTTTCTAAGCCCACAGAGCTAATTATGCAGAACAGTTTGGTGCATATTCAGAGATGGTAATAAAGGTACTTCTAGCCCTGAACAAAAGCCCAAGCCTGGAGGAAAGGGGAGGAAACAATAGAATTTTTCACAGAATATTTGAATAATGAGATCAGTACAAGATTGCATGTTGAAGACACCTTTTAGGCAATTTAAGTGCTTAGGCTGAAGAGCTATTATGAAACCACTGAGGACCCAGAAGTGCAACGTTGCATGAGATTATGTGCAAGGATCATTTCCTGCACTTCATAACTCTGTCACTTACTGGCAGCAAAGAGAAAGAAACTTGGTTGTGCGTGGCTAAAAGTTTGGGCTGATTTATGTGACGTGGGTGCCCAGCTGGCATGATGGATGAAAACTTCTCCTGATGAACTTCTTGTTGTTTCACAAGGACTTTGATGTGCTCTGAGCAGGTTTACAACCTGCCCTGTGACAGTTTCAGTGCCTGGCCAGTGGAGATAAATTGGAGATGGCCAGCAGTGAAATCTTAAAAGATGTGCTGACATCCCAGCTGAACCACAGACATAAGATTTGATTGATTTTGTTTTGGGTGGAGTTTTTTGTTTGTTTGTTTGTGTTTTTGGGGTTTTTGCTTTTTTTTTGCTGCTCCTGTGTGGATGTAGAGAGTTGCTGTCCCTTTGAGGTCCCTCTGCTGCATTGGCCTCAGGAGATGGGAGTTTTTAACTGATGCATGCAGAAATAAATCAGAGTCCCCTTTTCACTCAGTTCACTCAATGCTTCTGCTACAAAGTGTGCTGGTTTTCTCTTGCTGGGCAGCTCTTTTGGTGTGGTGTGATCTCAGATGCTGGAATATGCAGTCAGCACTTTCTCATTTGTCTCTCCCTGGTGTTAATTACAAAGCCTTTGCAGCCTGCACCATTGCTTCTTTTCAACTGTGTTTAGTCAGGCTTATTTCTGAAACTAAATAAAGGAGAAGGAGCTGAAGAATTAATACTGGCACCTGCCAGTGCTTGAGTTAATGAGCTATATGAAGGAAAGCCTTGAGAAATTTTTCTTTTTTTTTTTTTCTGTTTTAATTGCTCTGGTTGTCCTATAGCAGCAGTCAGCACTCCAAGTAGTGTTAATTTCTTTGCCACAAGAAATCCCATTTAAAAAAGCTACTTCCCTGTGTAGTTTTAACCCTTATATTTATCATAACCTCTGGTGCAGAAAAGGAGAAAACCTAAGCATTTCTGCAGATTTTCACCAAGAGATGTTCCTCCACTGCATGCTGAGCTGGGATCCCTGAAGGCACCAACTTACCCTTCACTTCTTAACTGAATTTTGCAATTCTAAGAGTTTTTCTTCACTTTTGGTCATTTTTTAAAAATAGATATATGACTTATATTTGAAATATAAGAATGGTTAAATGGCACACAGGAAGTTGAGCTGCATTCCTGTCTTGCTGCTCACTCACACTGAGTTTTTGTGCAGGCTGGACAGTAATAGGCAGCAACTCATTACTGCTGCCTGCAAGTGAGTGTCTCCCTTCAAAACATCTCCTGCCTGGTACATGCCAGCAGCTTTTTGAAAGCCAGAGCCCAGCACTGTGTCTGTGGAGCCTTTGATTTTAGATTAAAATAATGCTCAGTGTGGGAGGGCGAGACTCAGAGTGGTGATCGGGGTTTGGGAGAGGTGACAGGGGAACAAGAAGTATCAGAAGAGTATTTGGGCCAGATGTTCATCAAATCGTGGCTTCATCAACCCAAAAGCCATAAAGACAGTGAAACAGCACTCACAAGAGGATGCTGCTTAGGAGGAAAACACTAATTATTGGAAGATATCAGTAAATCAGAGTACCAAAATGGCTATTTATCTGAATTGCCAGCAGATCCCTGCTAATTCTTCATAAATGTTAAAAAGCCTCTTCCCATTGTAGAATATTTGCCCAATATTCCCTTTATAGAGGCAGAAAGTACAACTTCCAGACTCCCTGCTCCTAAAGATTTAGTGTAACTATGGTATGAGTACAGTAAGATGTTCCTTTTCCCTTGTCTAAGAAGTAAAATGCCTCAAATTTTTGGAACATTTTTTAGTGTCACAAAACCCCCCCCCATGCATAATTGCATAATTTCATAGGAAAAAAGGTTTTTTAATGCTTTATTTTAAAAATGGGAATTGCATCTTCTGCTTTCTAATAATTGATTTTTATTTAATTGCTGAAGAGTGACCTTCTCTCCTTGGGGAATAGTTGAAGTTTTATCTTTTTTTTTTTTTCCTTTACACTGTTTCTTTTCCTGTTTATGAGAATTAGACACAATGTTCTTATACATTAATCGTTCAAAAATAAATCTAATTTAGTAGTGTCATCATAGCAGCCTCTTTCTAAAGTACAGTGGCAATGTAATAAGGAATTGCTGCATCAAAAGGGAAATTAATTTTCTGTCTTTACTGAGAGTGGTTAATTAAAAGGAAGGTATTTAACTGGCAAAGACTGGGTTGTTTGTGATACAGCTCTACATAAAGGGTTTGGGCTTTCCTGTGCTGCTACCTTGACAGCTTTCTTTAGGATAACCAAACATACACAAAATAAATAATCAGAGGAAGGGAGAGAATTTCTCCTAACTGTCCACAGCCAGATAAAATATTTCTGCTATAATTCACCTCACTCTATCACAGCATTTATTTGTTTTGTTCCTGTTACTTTTTTTTCTCGTTTTTCTCTAATTTATTATTGGTAATTAAGACTGAAGCATCTCACTGTCCTCTCTGAAAATAAGAATAGTGGATTGTACATAAAGCATTGGTCAATCTGAAATTTACCTTTAAAATATTTCTCTTTTTTCCTATACGTTTTTTTTTTACAAGGATCCAAAGTATCTCATTTATGACAATATTGGGATTACAGGATATTAACTGTCAGTGGAGTTGCATCACTTGGGCAAAAGGAGAGCCCCTTATCTCTGTGTGAATGCATGAACAGCACCAGTTCAGCATCTGCCACGTCTGTTTAAAATAATAATGAGTTTAGTCCTTAGGAAAGCAAAAGATTAACAACAACAACAGCAGCTCTTGCCAGGATTAGAGGAGGGAAGTGCTGCAGCAGCATTTCTCAGCCACTCTGCCAAGACACTTGAGTTTTAGCTGGTAGGAACAAAAATGTTTGGGCCACCCAAATCCCACTGTGCCAGAGGAGCTCCCAGATGCTCCAAATGTGGATCCTCCCCATGGCTCAGTGCTTGGTGCTCACACCCACGGCTGACAGGCAGCAAAGCCTTTGTTACAAGGGTTGAAAGTGAGATTCAGAGATATTAAAGGCTTAAAAAAGAGCTTCTGGAGTGATTTTGCACTTAGGTTTGTGTTATTGCGTGATGGAACCGCTGGTTTGCCACAGTGGTTCTTTGTCACCTCCGACCCTGAGCCCTCTGCTTGAAATGATCTCAGAATCCCCTTTGCCAAATCATTACACTATTTGTTTTTTGGAGTTTCCTTTTCATCTTTTAAGATGTTAGCTTTAATTTCTTGACTACAGGCATTTTTCTCTTGCACTTGCCTCACTTTTTTATGATTACTTCTTAGGCTCTTACAAGTAATGCTAAATTTAAGCAGTGTTTTCCCTCTGAGTAGCTGTTGAGATCACTTCTAAAAATTGAGACTTTCTACACAAATACAGCATTTTGTTTAGTGGCATTTTCTGGACAGAGTTGGTGGCATTTTTAATACAAACACTGTGCACATGCACTTCACCACCAGGTGCTGGGTAGGTGGATCAAATTCTCCCACTGGATGAAAGATTGGACATGTCTGACAACAAGAGTCTTCAACTCAAAAGCAGAAATATCACCATCTTCTCCCTAAGACAATGATATTTTTTAAAGTTTGGAATGTAAGGTGTTCTCGTTGTAGCTTCACTATTTCGGTTTCATGAAGCAATTTATAATTTTGTTATAACTGATCATCTTTCTCTCTCTTGTTCCCTCTCTTTTTAAATTTTTTTTTTAATTCTCTCATCCATTATGAATCCCAAGTTCAACAGCAAAATAAACCAGAGAATGTTGTTACTGTCTTTCTTCTGTGCTGGGTCTTAATATTGAAGGCAGAAAATCAGTGGTAAATTAATAATAAAGGGATTTCATTCCTTCTTTAGCTTAATTAAACAGCAGATAACTAAAGGAAATGAACAGACTAATGCTGAAAAAGATTGTGTTAACTTTCTCATAGTTTTAGGATTATAAAACAGTAAATAATTGAATGTGTGCTTTTTCCCCCCCCAAATATATTCCCACAACTAGTGGGAATTAATGCATTAATTTATTCGTTTTTATAAATCTTAATTATACAACTTTTATACATTTAAGTTATGCAATTTTTTTAAATTAGTGCATTAACTTACTAGGTTTTATACATTTCTCCATATTATACATGTTTATATTTATGTGTTTATACATGCATATATATAAATATATAAATATATATAATATATAGATGGCTAATAAGTTTTTGGGAAAGCACAGAAATTTGTTCAGAAAATATAATTGCACAGGTAAAGGGAAAAGAGGAGCATGATGAGAACACAAATATGATTTTTTGATGTGGTTTATTCTGCTCTCTAAGGTGCCCAGCTAGGAGAAACCAAACGTGGGGAAATTGTCACAGGAGAGGAGCACTCAATGCTCAGCTAAGAAAGCAAAGTGAAAAGATGGAGAAGTCCTGGGACTCCCTTGTGGAAAGACAATGGGAATGGAAAATTAGGACAAGATGGGACTCAACAGTGCTGTCCTAAAATTCAGAAGCTAAATAATCAAACTGCTTCTGCAGAGTTTGTATGGTTTGGGCCTCTCTCCAGGATGTGCTAGGATTTCCCCCCAGGAATGTTAGAAATGCCAGAATCAGTCACTTTGCAATGTGTGTTTCAGCACAGATTTTATCTGTGTTTATCAGGAAATCCTGTTGGCTCCTGTCAGTTTTTCCTCTCAGATCTGCTGCTCTCCCTATTAGTGAGAACAGCTTTATTAGGTAATTGAGAACACATATGGAGACATTATTCTGATTTAAGAAGCTCTTGCTTGGATTCAGTGCTTATATTCTTGTTCAGCACATCAGCAAGCTGTCTGGCTTCAGATGAGGTTGTTGTTTGATATTGATTTATTTAAGTTACTGCTACTCTTGTATAGATCCTGGCTTCATTTCAGGCTAATTTGGTTTTAAGTGGAATTGATGAAGCAGCTATTTAATATAAGCTGCTAGAAATGACTGCTAAGCTAGAGATGTGCAAATCTCCAAAAAACGAACAAAGAAAAATCACAAAAAGCTTCTTATTATGTGTGCATTTGAAGTAATCTTTTGAGCTGCTGCAAAGGGGGGATGATTTTTTCTTATTGCCAACTATAAATACACAGAGCTTCAGATTAAATTGTGAAGGTATAGCTAAGAAAAATACCAATACACAGAGATTTTTTTTTTGCTGAAAGATAAAAATAGACCTTATCTAGTTATATTGGTGTAATTCTGTGAAATGTAGGGACTCCTACAGATCAGGGGGATCCTACTCCTACTCCTACTCCTACAGGGGGATCCTGCCAGGGGTAGCATGGGGACAGGATGGGGACAAGTGGTTTTGTAGTCCTGTGTTCTCTTTCTGACAGGGAAGAACTCCAGGTGCTTTTTGTTTGTGGTCTGCTTTTCTATTTGTGAATATTTAATAATTCAAAAGAAATTTTAATGGGTTTTAAAGGCTCATCCAAGAAGCTCCTGAGGTGGCCCTTAAGGAGGGACCTTAACTGCAGAGCTCCTGGAGTGGGCAGGGGAGTCTGGAAGGAATTCCCGCTCTCTCTCCAGAGGCAAGATCAACTTTTACTACTTTTCTCATGCTGCCTGGTTATTTTTTTCTCATTTATAATCTGATCATGCTCCCTTTCACCCGTGGAAACAACCCTTTGAATGTTCCAGAGGAGACAGTTTTTATTTCCCACACTTCTTTTTATATTATCTCTTGTCTTTACCCCTGGGCTTAGCCACTGCTTCAGCAGCTGAGGATCTCTTGGAGTCAGAGTTGAATCCCGTTTTCCATATGTGGGCAACAAAAATGGCCTGAACAGCAACTTTTTAATAACTTTTTCCATTATTCTGTATACTAATTTTACCAGTCTCAAATATATAATTAGAGAGATAAAGTCTACAGATAAAGCCAAGCCCCTACTAATCTCTTTTCACCACTCAAAATTCCTGCAGTCAGAAGCAGGCTATGTTGAAGAAAAATGCAATTCCAATTTACTTTAATGGGAATTCAGGATTTTCAGATTGTGGCTGATTAAAACTGCTCCTGATCCCAATTCGTTGTAAATTATTCTTGTTTTGCATAACCCCCAAACACAGTAATTTGCTACTTAAAACTGCTGCTGCCTGCTGCTAACAATTAGATAACCAGGCTGTCAGTCCAAGTGTTTCCCCATTGAACTTGGCAGGGTTTCAGTGGCCCTTTTCTGCCTCACCTCTGGGAGTCCATCCCCAAAGAGCCAATATTAAATTTAGGGAAACTGAATAATCACATGGATTCTGAACTGCTCATCCAGGCCAACTCTGCCCCTGCCTAAGTTGGAACTGCTTCAGGAGCACTTAGGAAACTGAGTTATTTTAGTAAGCTGGAATATTTGGCTGTGAAAATAACAAAGTCATTTTTTCCTGTCTATTGGGAGGGACATTACTTGGGTATTGCACACAGCTTCTGCTTTTTACTTGGACTGTGGTATCTTAGTGCAAATGAATGTTGAGGTAGTAGACTTGTTTGACAATAAAAGAAATTAGATGATAGAATGCTAATTAAAATTTTTTAGACTCTCCTCCTAGTGTTGTTTCATGACTGTTTTCTAATGTTTTCTTTCTATCCTTAAATATTTCCTTCCCTCTGTTGATCGTCCTGTAGTTAATTCAACTTGATATTTGTTAATAGGCTTAATTTTCAAATTGTTTTGGTTGTGCAAAACTTTTTTGGGCAGAAATTACTAATCAAAAGTAGCCCTTGGAAGGGCCATGAGTTTCTTTTTTAGACCTTTTTTCAGAGAAAGTTCTCTGTAAAAACACCTGAAGAAGTCAAAGGGTAGAAAAGAAATGGAGAGAGAGGGAGCTCCACTGCATCCTTTCCCACAAGTTTCAGTTCGAGGGGAAAATGGGTTGGGTTTATTTGGTGATTGCTGCCATTACAGCTTCCTTAAAATGCTTGATTATTAGCTATACACAAGGAATCCACCATGGAGAAGCATTCCTAATTTCTGAGAGATTTTTTTTTCCTTCCTCTGCTACTTTGGAGGTTTTGTGATGCAGATGCAGAGGCTTGGGATCACATTGCCTTAACTTTGTGAGGTGATCCCTTTGTAAACCAGGAGTTTTAGAAGAAAGGAGTTTTTTTAATAGAAAGAAGTTTTGAGGTTTTTTTAATAGAACACTGTCCTTTATTACTAGATGAGCTCTAACTCCTGTTCTGATTTTGTCGTGCCATAGGTGTAAAAGATGCAGAAATTACTGTAATAATAATGAGGTAAAAAATAACCTTATTTTACTGGAGTCTTTGGAGTGTGAATGGAGCAGGGGGCAGGAAGAGATTTTTCAGTATTAAATGCCAATCTGGGATTTTATAATGTGATATAAAAACCTGATATTTCCAAGAGGGTAGAAAGAAATGCTGACAGCAGTTTCAGTTATTTAAGAAATCATGTCTGTAAAACCAACTTTCTTTTCAGTGCTGGCAGTACTGCAGGTATACAAAGACTGACAGGTATAAATCATCCTAAAAGCCACAAGTCTCGAATTTCTGCCCCTGGCTGCTAAGCAGCTTGATGTGAAAGGTGAATTTATATAATTATTTTGCCCCCTGCAGTTTCAGGGATTCAGAGTGAGAGAATTGAAGGGTGCACAGGAAGTGCTCCACGTGTCCCTCTGTACCTCTGGGAATTACTCCTCCTTCATGCCTGTAATCATCACTGAGTTTAGAATTTATAATACCTGTCAAGTGTTAATCAATAACTAAGTATTTGAGGATTCTTGCCTCAGGTATGGGATATTGAGACAGAGCTGGAATAGTGTTGAGTGATGAGCCATCCATAATTTTTTACTCTTAGTTAAATCATTAATGTTTATTACCTGCACTGCTATTTCTAAAAGTATCACTCATATTCCAATGAGTGAATATGAGTGATACTAGAACAAATACTTGAAAATTATTTCAAACAATAATTTTGTGTGATACTAGAACAAATATTTGAAAATTAGATAAACTTCATGTTAGTGAGATGCCATAAGGTCAAAAGAGATTTGGAGAACAAAACATTTCAGTTCATGTCAGGGATTGACCGAAACAATAAAGTTCTGTTATTTTCATATTCAGTTCTTCCAATCTCCCTGACAATCTTCCTTCTTCCTCCCCTGCACCGCAAGATACTAAATTTACACTAGAACTAGAGTTTTGAACAACTGCTGAACTTCTCATTGTATCTCTGTAAAATCCTCTTAGAACTAGAGAAAGGCCAAATTGTTTGTACTTTTGTGTTATGAAAATATAGCAGGGGAAACTATCTATGAAATGTTCACTTTGTAAAGACTTCACTGGATTTTTGGATGCAGCTTATGTTACATGCAAATAGCTCTGATGGAAGGTTTACAAAGTTATATATAGTGTGGGAAGAAAGATGACTCTATTTATTGTCATTAAAAAATGCCCAACAGATAAAGCACAAGCAGGGTGCCACCAAGCAGGCAGGGCAGTAATATTCCCCCCTTGCAGGGCAACAGGGAGGACTAATCTGATTCAAGCCAAATTTGCAAGCATTGCCTCACTCTTTTCTAGACTGGGGCTGTTGGCAGCTGTTAAATCAATGGTAAGCATTACAGCTCTTAAGTTGCATTATTCATCAAGAATAACAAGCCTGCTTGCTGCACACACATTTAACCCAGTCTTCACTGCTGCCAAGAGAAGAAGTGGAAAAAGAGCAAAATGCTCTTTAAGAGTGAATCCTAATGCAGAAGGCAAGTTTTCCTTGTTAGGGCTAACAGTTAGAAAGTGCAGATCAGTGTCCCAGTTCACAGCTGGGCCTGGAGAGAGCAGCTCAGAATTGCTGTCCCAAGGGGCACAGAGCAGCAGAGAGCATGGTGACAGTGCTGGAGGAAGCTCCCTGTCCCCAGCCCTGCCCTTTGCTGCCCGTGCCTTGCCCAGACAGGGCTATTTAGTATTTATTTAGCAGTGCTGAAGGAGATTCACTGCACAGTTAATTTATGAGGAGGGAGCAAGATAAAGGGAAGGGCTGCGTGTGCCATTTCCTTGGCACCAGGTGGGGACGTGAGCTGCTGGATCTGCATGCCAGGTTTACAGCTGTGGGAAGCTGTCACAGCCTCACTCCGTGGTGTCAGGGCAGCAGAGCACAGCACTGATGGCACTCCTGTTAGTGGGAGATCATTTCAGATTGTGTGGGCTATAATGGGACATTTTGCTAATGCATTTTGACAGTGCCTTCAAAACACAGTTACACTGACCTAATGTAATCACTTGTGTTTCCAATCTGACACACAGGACAGGCAGCAAAGACAGGAGGAAGGGGAAAAAAAAAAGTAGAGAAGCTTTAGTGACTTACATGGACATTATTACTATTACACTTTAACTGGATTCCTGTCTGAAGCACAGAGCCTTTTATAGAAGAAAAACTGTACATGGGATGCTCAGAGCTGCCATACACCCTTGTTCTGTGGGTGTGGTGGGGAAATGAGGGCTCCTGAGCTGCTGAGCATGATTTTCAAGAAAGACACAGTTTAAGGAACTTCTTCTAGGGTTGTCTTCTAGTCCAGGCTTATCCCAAGCTGAATCCTTGCCCACCTGTGGCACGTGTTTCATCCCAGCACGAGGCTGGGAGCTCCAGCTGTGGCTGGAAAGCTTACATGGGATCTCACCAGCCTGCAAAGCTTTTGTGTCAGGTGTAGAGATTGTGTGGAGATCGGTCCATCAGCCCTGGGCTCTCAGAATGCACCTGGTTAGTAGTGAATGTGAGATATATAACCCCTCAGTCAAAGACAAACCTTTTTCCTAATCTCCTCTCTGTATTGGCTTTTGAAAGGTAGTATTTAGTGAAAAAAAAAAGTCTCAATTATGTGTGTGCTGGAAACCAGTTGTCCCAGTTAAAGTTATATCAATAAGCAGGTAATTATTTCTGTTATAACTTTATTTTTCAAGAACAGATTTTCTTGACTTGGTTGCTTAAAATTGTTTGGGTTTATGTGCTATTTTGTACCATTTGTAGCAGTTTAATGTGTACAGCATTCTTTTTTTCTGGCTTCTTTCTTTTTCTTGAAACTTAGCCTACAAAGAAGAAAGCCTTTTGTATTGTCTTGTCAAATCTCACAGTGGATTCCCTAAATGTTTCCATCTTTTCAGGGTTTTGGGTATCCTTTCCTCCTCCTTGGTTTCTGCTTTTGACTGCTAAAGTAAGAAGTGGGAAAAAATCAATGTAAAACCAATGTTGTAGTTAAATCCATGGTGTTTGCAATATTGTTCCTTCACTCAGAAAACGGCATGATCTCTATATAGTGAAACCTTTCTTATAACACAATGCAGAGTTGTGAAAGGCATTGTAATGCTGGTTTTTGATTCTTTTCCCCATAAAGTCCAGTAAAATTGCAAACTTTTAATTGAACAAGTGGCATTGGATAGCAGCACACAGTATTATTTGTTAGAAAAAGCACAGAGCACAACAATGCAAACTCAGTTTCCTGTCCCTTCTGCTGAATTTTCTGCACTGAGAAGTGAATGCTGTTGGAGAATATTGAGTTCTTGTTTCTGTTACTGATTGTAAGGAGGGATTTAATTCTCTAGCAAATACTCTGTAAAATGCAATCCATCAGATTCTTTGTTTTCTAAACAGCTGAAATTCTGCCCCCCTTGGATTCACACAGGTAGCAGGCAAGTGAATAAAAATGCTGAACTGTGGGATTTTTAAAAAAATTGACATTTAATTGGGTTTTTGTTCAGTGGATAATTGCTTACCCTGCAAACCCAGACATTTTTAACACATGCATACAAAATACATGTTAGGTAATTAAGAAATTTCTTTTTAAAAGGAAAAATACCAAGGAAGAAGAGGCAAAAGCTAAAGCACACGATGTAGAAATGCACTTGAGTGTTCAGATAGTTTTGCAAAAGCCTTTCTTTTCAGCTGTGAGAAGATTGTCAGCTCACAGATGTCCCCAGGGGCTGGAACTGTTTAATTTTCAGGCTTTCTGCTGGAGGGATGAAAACAAAATCTATGAAAAAGGCACATGA
Organism: Irena cyanogastra; assembly: GCA_013397155.1. Classification (NCBI taxonomy): domain Eukaryota; kingdom Metazoa; phylum Chordata; class Aves; order Passeriformes; family Irenidae; genus Irena; species Irena cyanogastra. Next base: position 298,190 of record VWZV01005527.1, on the reverse strand, counting down.
AGAGCAGAGGATGTTCTTACAATGATGAAGCTGTAATGTTTTGGGTCTTCTGTTTAAATCTTTTCTTTGGCAACCACTGAAACCTCTCTGCACAGGACAATATCTGTTTATATGTTTAATGGCTTTAGATAAAATCATCCTCTTTTAGCCTGATTCTGGCAGCACAGGGATATTTGAAGGTGCTTATGGCTTAATTCTACACTACAAGGAGTGTGGCCAAATAGGAGCAGAGCAGCGGCACTCAGCAGTTGGAATTAAGGACTCTGGGCCAACACCATGGCAATTTAAACATTTAAGTTTCACTTCAGAAAATCTCTTATCAGGAATTCCTGTAGCAGAGAGAACCTCTTGCAGTATACCTGGAATATATATATTTGTGTGGTCTGGACACACCTTGTGTTGTGAATCATATGACAGGAGGGAGAGAAATGAGATTTTGCTTTAAAAGTGTGGCTAAAATACTTACAATAGATGCAGCCATTAAGTGGCATTAACAGCACCAGCAGCAAAGCAATGGCTGTTTCCTGTACACTGCTACAAATTGCAGCCATTTTTTGATACCCTAAATTATATTCCAGATTTAGTGACAGTGGCTTAAACCTTAGGGATTTTTTCCCCTACAGGTTTAAGTGCCTGCCAGTGCAGCAGCATTTCTCTTCTTAAGAGCTTCCTTTTCCCAGCAGCAGCTCCCAGTGAATTCAAGAAGCCATAAGTCAGTGGTTGGCAGTGAAAGTGGCACTGAATAAGGCACAGGCCCACAATTTCAGCTTCAATTTTAGCTTTTCAGCTCCTGCTCACAGCAGTGCTGGAAAATGTGAACTCTTGGTTTTGGTTTGGGGTTTTGTTGGTTGTGCTTTGGAAGGGAGGACTTCCAGTGTTTGCTTCCTAAACTTTCTGTGCCTCTGGCCATGTCTTGCCTCCAGTGGTTGAATTCAAAAATTTGGTAAAATAGGGAAAAAGAATTAACTTTGAGGTATGAGAAAGTGAGAATTTGTGGGAAGTTAATGTATAGACATTCTAGTCACTGGGCATTAACTGAGGCGTTTTATTTTTATTTTATCAGCATCTGGTATGTTTAGTGTTGTGAAATTGTCATATTTTAGTCCAGCTGACAACTAAGCCACTCACTCCCTCTCCCCTCATGGGATGTGGGAGGGAATCAAAGGAGCAAAGTGAGAAAACTTGTGAGTTGAGAGAGAGTTTAGTAGGGAAAACAAATGCTGCATACAAGGAAAACAAAACAAGGAATTGATTCCCTACTCTGTGTCAGCAGGCAGGTGTTCAGCCATCCCCAGGAAAGGTGGGATGGAATATCCCTTTAGCCAAACTGGGTCAGCTGTCCCAGATGTGTCCCCCCCAAATCCTTGTGCACCCCCAGCCTGCTCAGAACAGTCCTTGACACTGTGTGAGCACTGCTCAGCAGTAAAACCCAAAAACTTGGTGGAATTATCAACACTGTTTTCAGCACAAATCCAAAACCCAGCCCCATAGCAGCTACAATGAAGAAAATTAATCCTACCCCAGCCAAAAGCAGCATTAGAAATAGATTGTCTTTTTTATGTCAGTGAGCTGCTTGTGTCAGGCGCTGAATAAACAGCTCAAGAAACCCAAGTCCTCTCTTTTTTACCAACAAAATAAGTTCAGCAAGAGTGTAAAGAACAGAAGCTTCCCCCACACTGCTCGAGCAATGTGCCTCAACCCTGACCTGAGATCAAATCTCTGAGGGGGAAGGCGTTTGTTAAATTTCTTTTCCAATTAATTTGACAGCTCTGCTGAGACTCCTAACAAAAGTAGTAATTCATGCAAATTGCAGTAGTGGACCTGTGTCATTGGGGAGCTGGGCTGGGCTCTCTGAAACATCACACAAGCCACCAGGCAGGGTTTTGATGAGAAGGTGACACTGGGTTTGGAGCCTGCTCTGCATTAATTTTCTCACAGGGACAGCAGCAGACTCCTGTATGTGCTGACAGAGCTGGAAGGTTGTGAAAGAATATTCAGCCTCAGTAAATGCATCATTGTCTTCCCTCCATCCCTGAGAGAAAATTTATATCTTTTATTTGTCTGAATTAACTGGCTTTGACTTGGGATCTGTGCATTGACACGCTGGGAGAGATGTCCCATGGATTGCTGAAAATAAAAAACAAAACCCAAAACAAAACAAAGGCCCAAATGTGTTAGAGAGCAAGATATAATCTGTAGTCCAATATATAAATCAATTGGTTTCATCAGATGTGTCATGGAAAAAATAAGAACATTTTCCACTGTATAAATGACAGTGTAGAAACAGAGATGGGTATGATCAAAGGATCAGAAGATATTCCTGTAAAAGCTGATTGAAAAGCTTGTGTTTGTTCATCACAGAGAAGATAAGCTCGTGATAGATCTTTGTGAGATGAGGAATGGCTTTGAGAGGACACATGGAGAGCAGCTGGTCTTCCTGTCATGTAATAAAAACCAAGGGTACATTGATTTGGTGAAAAAAAGTAACTAATTTGAAGGTAAATTGAAGAAAAGATGAATTTTCATACTTCACATCAACTACCTAGACTGGAGCAGAATGCTGTGACCAATAATTTGCAAAAAAACCCCAAATATTGGGTAGTCTACATGAAGGACAGCACAATGATGATTAACATAATGATCTTTGTTAAAAATTAAATTACCAGATATCTCTAACCCTATATTTTTCCAGGCTTTTGAAATAGTATTTGGGTTGTAGGTGGGAGGGTGAAATAATCAGGGATGGCAAGTGGTGACTCCCTCTTGGCATTCCTCTTGCACTTCCATGTGGTGTTGACATTAAATGTGAGGTGGGTACTGGGTAAGGATGTGCATGGAAATTAATTTCTTCTTCTTTATTTGTGGTACCTTTCCTGTTCTGCACCTGTTCATCTGGCCTGCTTTGGGGAAATTACACAAACACCCCCAAGCCAGGACAGCTGGTTTTTTACTCATTAGCTAAATCTAGCCTGCAGGGATTGCCAGGCACTATCTTGATTTTTCTGCTGGGCTGAAGGGGAAACACCTTATCACAAGCTGGTGGCCTGTGGGACAGGGGCTGCCAGGTCTGTTTGCTTTACTCTGGAGGGGATTGGTTGTTCTTATTTTGATTTTTTTTTTACAGTTCTGACATAGAGGGTGGAGGTTGAGCAAAGACTAAACCTGAGCATTGCCACAGTTTTCCCTTTGTGGCACTCTCGGCCTGAATTAATTTTTATTTAAAATTTACTGTTTGAAGCCATCACAATACCATGTCTGCTTTGCCTTTGAGGAGTTAGTACTCTAAGTTCAGCTCAGGGAAAAAGCATTTATTTGCTTTTTATCCATGCCAACTGATAATTTAAAATTCTTTATATGTGTATTTGTACAACCTTTTCTCTTTTACTGTTTGAGTTGGTTCTGATGGGTTTTTCTCTGGTATTTCTTTAATTTAGATTTGAAATTACAGTGCTTCTTGAATTAGCAAGTTATTTTTCATCTCTCTGCATATTAAGTTTTTTTTTTTAAAGAACAAAACATGAAACTGCTTTGTTTGACAAAATGATAACTTAATATATCTCAGGCTTTGAGTTAGGAAATCCTCTTGTTTAGGGAAAGCAAAAGCTAGTGCTTATAGGGTTCATTAAATTCCTGATTTAAATACCTGCACAAAAACAGACACAGAGCCCTGCAAGGCACAAGGTGCAGCTCTTGGAAGGTGCAGTGTTGCTCTCTCAGGACAACGCTATCTCTTCTGTACATATAATTAATATGTCTGCCAGTAACAGTTGCTAAACGAAGAACAGGAATTGTTTCTGCTGAATGCCTTGACCTGGGAGTAAAGCCAATTTAAGAAGCATCTGATTAAAATATGTTAAGGTCACAGAGCACTATAAAATATGAAGCGGGGAGGAAAAAAGCAGAAATTTACTCATGAGGAAGATTAAATGCTACTGATTTTTTTTTTTTCTTTTTGTGCTAGCAGCAGCTTTCAGGTGTAAAAAATGAAAAGTGCTCCCTCTGAAGAGTGTTTTTCTGGAGACATTTCAGTGTCACATTGCACTGAATCCTTGCCCCATGCTTATCTCACATATATGATGTAAGAATACAAACACTAAGAACATTTGTAAGTTTTTGTTTCTTCAACAGACAGAATGGAATCCTCCAGGCAAGGAGAGAAAGTCAATATCCTTACCTCTTTTCTGGGGATATTCTCACAGTAGTGGTGATGGGGTCCAATCACAACAAGAGCTTTTATCCCTCATTAGAGCCTTTCTCAGTCTTATTCCCCTCTTCCCTCAGGTGCCAGCAGCTCAGCCCATCACAGAGAAAGCCTGCCCTGCATGTACAGCAATAGCCTTTGGTTTTGAGAGCTGCTCACTCCAGTGGTGTCTTTGTATTCAGGTCTGATGACAAAAAGTTCGCCTGAAGCTCAATGGAAATAGGAATCAAAAATACAGCTTAATTTTTAGAAGCCTTTTTGGGCTGAGTTGGTATTCAGGAAGTTGAGGCTCAGGAGAGAGAGAGGATGCCACAGACATAAAGAATGCTCTAGAATTTATGGCTTTTCAAATACCAATAAACAACCAGAGCTGCTGAAGGTGGTTTCGTTGCTCTGAGGGATTTTGAAGGAAACCTACATTCTAAAGCTTGCTGGTGGATGGGGTACCATAGTGAAAGAAAGGGGGGAAAGCTGTGTAAACACTTCTAAAAGGAAGTAGAGAACAGTTCAAAGATGCAAGGCTGTGTGTGGGCATTGAGGTGAGCCAGTCAGTAGCATTTTAAGGAAAGACAGGACATAACCATGACATGGTGGTGGTAGATGCTGAGTTGGGCTTGATGGTCTCAGAGGTCTTTTCCAACCTGATTGATTCTGTGATTCCCTTGCCAACACACCTGGCCAGCCAAAGGTCACCCTGTGGCCTCAGGTGGAGCTCCAGGACGTTGTACCTGTTAAAACACAAGCAAATCTATGTCCCTCCAGGGACTGGAGGATTTTCTGAAAATCTTGGAAGTGAAGAATGGGTCCTGATATGACTTTTCCAATATGGGTTAGTTCAGTTAGTTCACCTGCTGCTGCTCAGGTGACAGTGGGAACAGTTTGCAAAGCCCCTCTAAGAGTAGCCACTTCCATGGGGAATGCTCCCCTGTCCTGGGCACAGGAGGTTTGTCCTGAGCTGCTCTCATCTGTCTCCTTAGTGCACACTCTGAGGATGAGAAGAGCTCTGATTATCTGTGAGCTGTACAGGTTTGTGATTGAGTTCCTTTTTTTGTAGATGCTGTGCCTTAATGCCTCGGTGACATTTCACCCCCGGGCTGTTTTAATGAGGAGCAGAGGGACAAAGAGAGAAACAATCAATGGGTGGGTGCTGGTCAGCCAAGCCATGGATGTGTGATCCACTCCAGCCTGCTGTGATGCTCCAGCCTTGCCCAAAAAAGCACAAAAAGCAGAGCTCCTGCAGGGCTGGGGGATGCCAGGCAGTCTGCAGATGAAATTTCTCTGACCTTGGCAGGAGATGGGCCCTGTCAAGCCTGGAGTGCTGGGGCTGACACATCCCCAGTGCAGGCTCCACTTGTTCCTTGGTATTTACAGCTGGGAATTGGTGAGATTGCTCTGTGTGCAGGGGGCTGCAGGACCTGAATGCTAAAATGCTCCTATTTGCTAACAGATTTATGTTTTAATTTAAAATTAATTCCAATTTAAATTAATAATTTAACCCTTAATTAGGAACGTGTTTTCATCCCAAGCAGATTAGTCAAGCTGAGGCAAAATTCACTTTGCTGCAGAAAAGACAATCACATTTCTTTAATCAGCAGCTACCACAGGCTGTTAGATGCATTTGTTTTCCTCTCACTGAATTAACTTTCCCTGCTCTCTGTCTCTGAGACAGATTCATCAGTTAGAGCTTAAGGAAGTTCATTTTCACACAGCCACAAGGACAACCAGAGTCCTGAAATTCTTACTAGCAGGTGATCAGTGAAGTCATCCTGGCATCACACCCAAATAAAAGGGACTGAAATCAGAATAAATGCAGTTTTAAAATGCTGCAGTTGGGAGGTACCACAGGAGTCACCAGAGCCAACAGGCTTGAGGAGATCTTCCTAAAAAAGCAAAACCAGCCAGCCTTGTGTACAGTTTATATCACATATGTAGAAACTCCCAAAGTTTCCTTGACTCACTTTTAGTGTGCTAATAGTTTTTTCTTCCTGCCCCATTGCATGTACTTCCTCCTGCATTGTTCCCCATTGTGAAGGAAAGGAAAATTTCTTAGTTTTTGCAAGAAATTGAGAAAAATCAAGTGCTGTTCACAGCTGGTTTCCATGCTAAAATTAGGCATTCTGTGAAGACTTCCTCTGCTAATTCCTATGATTTTTTTTTCAGCCTAACTGAAACCAAAGCCATGATATTTGCCTCAAAAAGCCAAACCTTCTTCTAACAGTACATGTAATTTGTCTGACTGAGAAATTAATGCATTTTGAAGCAACACCTTTATTTTTCTCTCTCATATATCAGAATTAAAAAAATTATTAGGAAAGGAATAATTTTAGTAAGTACATTGACAATATTTTTCATTGGTACCTCCAGTTCTGAGCTTCAGTTTCAAGTGTAAATGCAATTTTTGGTTGTTTTTTCCTTTGGGCTGCAGTTGTGAGTAATCTTAAATTGGTCTGACAGACAAAGCCAGAAAGTGCAGGACAGCCTGAGGGGAAGACATGAGATTGGGATGCCCTTGCTAGGGCACACTGGGACAGCAGCAATCTGAGTGGCTCACCCCCTCACTCTGACCATCACCACCTTTTCTTAAATGAGGTCCCTGAGCTTTCCCCTGGGGGATGACAGAGACATTGATTAATGAAGCAGTTTCTCTTCTTTAGCCCTCTGAATCTGTGTACTTTGAATGCAAGCTTGCTTACTTGTGTTAAATTCATTGTTTTTATTAAAATACTGGTGGCAGGGTCCTTCTTTTTGGTCGTTGCATTAAACTAGCCTATATATTTATTTTAAAATCCTTCTGTATAGAATCATAAATACATCATTGCCTGGTGTGTGACTGCCCATAAATGTAAAAGTGTCCCTTCAAGCTAGTTAAGCAAAACCATCAGAGTTTAATATCTGGTAGCAAGTTTCCTTGAGAAGTTTTGATGGAAATTCTCTGTATTAATTAGGCAGATGAAATGTGATATTTACCCTTTATTGTATTTGCTTAGTTATTATTGCTGGTAAGAAGGGGATTGGCATCTTTTATTTTCTGCCTGGCTTGTTGTCTCAGGGCTGGGAACAGAGGCAGTGAAGTCACCGGAGGTTCCTCTGTCAGCCAGAGGCCACCAGAGGGGTTTGCTCATGGGGCAGCACATGGGAGGGATGGAATTTGGGTTGTGCAAGGCTGCAAAAATAACAGCTACACAAAAAAAAAAACAGAACAAACCCAGTCCAGTTGTTTCCTGCTGCATTTCCTCTGAGTGGAGGGGTGTAAGGAGGACTTAGGTTTCCTTTATTTTCTCCAGTTAAATGGGAATCCTCAAACCCCCTGGGCAGCCTTTGAGGAGAGGGGAACACCAGAAATGCCAGCTGGACAGGCTGTGACAGGTCTGTGCTGCTCACACAAGGTCACTTCTAGCAATTCTGCTGTAACAGATTGTCTGGTGGGGCCAGGACTCAGAGGCTCAGACTCTGGATTGTTTCCTCAGGGCTTGCAGGAGAGAACTTGGAGCAGGAGCTGTCCTTGCCAGCTGCTTTGCTGCAGCCTGGAAGTCGGAGGGAGCAGCTGCAGCCAGGCGCTGCCGTTTGCCAGGGCGGGGAAGTGCTGAAGGGTGGCTGAGGCTGGCACTTCCCTGAGAAACCCTTGGTGCCCCTCCTGCTGTGTGCAGTGCAGTGGGAGGAGGCTGTCCCTTATTCAGATGTTTCAGAGAAGGGCAGAGCAGTTGTTCTCTCAGCATTCACCAGGGCATTTCACTCAGGTGTTTGGCGCCGGGAGCTAACCAGCAAATCTGCCTTGCCCAAGTGTTTGTTTAAGTTTTGGTGGTAGACAATAACAATCCCTCCCTCCTCCATCACTTACAAAGATGCTGGGATATCTGTTCAGACCCTTTTCCCACCTCAGGCTGCCCATCTAAAGACTTTACTAACCCCAGAAAAATTGTTCTTATACAGGTCATGCAAATTCCTGATAGTACCAGAAGCAGCTCATTGACATGATCATTCAAAAATGGAAGAGATCTTTCTCTGTTCAGGTTGTTTTCTTGGCTTTGGCTTGCTTACTCCTGACCTGATGAACTGAAGAGATGTAGTTTACAATCAGTGTGCCCTTGGAAGAAAATGTTAGCAGCAGAGAGAGGATAAAGTTAGTTTCTTATGCAGGATAGGGCCAATCTTTTGGTAAATTAAGCAGAAGAGAAGAAAAAGGAGTGAAGTTCTCAAAATGAAGCATAGAAAATGTTTCTTAGTGGTGCAATACACTGTTTTGTTTTCCAGGCAAAATTAAATGCAAATCCAAGCTGATGCATAAACTCCATTCTACCAAGACATTTTATTTCTGTCAGCTCTGATTATGAGAAAAATCTGTAATTTTAGACCGTAAATGTCTGCAAACTGTGATCCACATATGGGTAGGTTCCAGGGCAGTAGTCACATGTTAGAATCAAGATGTCCATGGAATTTAAAACTCTGTCCCTGTTACTTTGCAGCCTGTCGAGCTGGGTTCTACAAAGCCTCTGCTGGCAATGTGAAGTGTGCCAAATGCCCCCCTCACAGCTCCACCTACGAAGATGCATCTCTGAACTGCAGGTGTGAAAAGAATTACTTTCGCTCTGAGAAAGACCCTCCATCCATGGCTTGCACCAGTGAGTAGCTCATTCTGCTCGGGGCTGTCATTCTCGCTGCTCCATCTGTCCCTCCACAACAGCTCGCTTGCTTGCTTCCTCTCATGTCCCACTGCCGTCAGCCATCCACTCCCTCTCGTGTCTTCTTGAGTGTTGGACAGGCTGCTGAAAATTGGTGGGCTGGGTTTGTGTCTTTCCTGATTTCATTTTCTCCTTCTTGTACCCTGTCGGGCTCGAGAAGGAGAAATAGGATTTTTTTATTGCTGCCAGTACTCTGAACTGCACCCTGAGGGGACTCGCTGTCTATAAGCAAACATAGTTTTTGTTAGGCTAGGTCTGTAATCCAGTGAAATATTCCAGGGGTCTCCACAGGAAACACGCAGAAGAATTTGGTTATTAATATTTTCTACTTCTGCGCCCTCGTTGCTCCCATTTCGGAGTAAAACCTCACTCCCCGATTTCCCTTTCCCAGGGCCGCCATCCGCCCCGCGGAACGTCATCTCCAACATCAACGAGACCTCCGTCATCCTGGACTGGAGCTGGCCCCTGGACACGGGGGGCAGGAAGGACGTCACCTTCAGCAAAAATTGCAAGAAGTGCGGCGGCGGCGGCGGCGGGGCGTGCGAGCCCTGCAGCGACAGCGTGCGCTTCCTGCCGCGCCAGAGCGGGCTCACCAACACCACGGTGACCGTGGTGGACCTGCTGGCACACACCAACTACACCTTCGAGATCGACGCGCTCAACGGCGTCTCTGACCTCAGCACCCTCTCCAGGCAGTTCGCTGCTGTCAGCATCACCACTAACCAGGCTGGTGAGTCTCTCTCTCTCTCTCTCTCTCTCTCTCTCTCTCTCCCTGCTCACCGTTCCTTTTTGTGTGCCTTTGTTTCCTCTCGCTGATTTGCAGAATTTGCTCCGTGCTGGGGTGACTGATTGGCTTGTGTGGGGCTGACTTTCAGTGGGACTTAGGGACATCTGGCACCAAGCCTTGACTTTCCCAAGGGAAAGCAGTCTCCTTCCTAAGGAACATCTCTTTGAAGAATTTCATGTTCTCAGGGAAGGATTGATAGAAGTTTTGTGAGCATCTCGTGTTCTCAAAATACAGGTGCTGTTTTTCATTTAGTTTGTTCTATCCTTGTGTGTGTTCTCAAAACATGCTCTATCTCAACCAGTGGTGGTAGAGAGGTGTTGTGCCATTTAACCAATCAAGTAGCTGTTAGGGAAAGGCCCTATAAAAGAAAATAAATTGTGATAATGAAGAAACCTTCTAATTCTTTGAAATCTCAGAGTCTTTCTCTTCATCCTCTGGGGAAGGGTGACAGACTTGGGTATTCCTGTACAAGTTAAAGCAGAAACAAACCCAGCGTGTGTTTCTGTCAAAGAACCTGGCAGCGTGGCTGTTATGATTAACTCCCAGTTCCCAGCTAATAGTCTCTAATAGCAGGCTCACATGATTCCTGTAGCCAGAATGGGTTTTATTAATAAAACCAGATTTTAATAAAACACTCATTTCAATGATCTCCAACGTAAATTACTGTAGTAATCTTAGTGATTAATTTTGATTAAATAGAAGTGAAAAAAGGCTTTGATGTTAGATGTGTAAAAAGCTAACATTAAATTAGAGAGGTTGAAAACACAGCTTTTTTTTTTTTCCTCCTTTACAAGTTGTCTCACCAACTCTGAACTATTGCCAGCGTGATGGGGGTGTGGAGCTGAATACTGAATCAGATGGTGGTGTCACAGCTGATGGGGTACAAAAGGGCTGCTCTCCATCTGTGGAGACTCATTAAAGCCTTTGAGGCCCTGCATGAGCACGGCACTGTGCCCTTGCTGTTGGATCAGAGCCTTTGTCATCGCTGCACTCTTCTGCCATTTGCTTCTCATTTGGCATGGCTCCATTTATCTGGAAGTTGTGAAGAGTCTAGACTCTTCCCTGGCACTTGGTTATATGTAAAATTTTTAGGAGCCATGTTTGCCAGTGAAGTGAGACACTAGATGCTGAAATTTCTGTGGCTGTGCTCCATGCAGCCTCCATCAGGAGGCTTTGTACAGAAAACATGCATGTGTTCAGTAAGCCTCCTCCCACGTCCTCCAATCCCACACCATGCCCCCAAAATACTTCCAGTTCTGTCTTCCTGAAGCCACAGACAAGTTAACGTGGTTCTAAGGAGGCATCCTCCTGGTGGGCTGTGTTGTTGCAATGTTTTTCACTGTAGAGGGTGGATGTTTTCTCCTTAAATCACAGATCAGCTGTAGTGGGAGGCATAAAAATGTGAGAACAGGCTATTTCCTGACCTCAGTCACTGCATTTCCCAGTGCTCTGGAGCTGTCTAACTGTGCGGTAAGCAGACAGAGGTGAATCTCCCCAGTTCAGCCCTGGAACCTGCATTTTATGTCCATTCAATTTGTTACTGTTAGAGTTCATTGTTTTGGATTTTCAGATCAATGACTTGGAGCATCCTTGTTGAGTTGCTCTCTTTTCTCCTGTTTCTTTGCTCAAAGGTGTTGCCTTTCAGCCTGTTCATCAGCACAGCAGTTAGAAATCACCTGAGGACAGTCCAAAAAAATAAACTGTCCAGGATCAGGGAAGCTCTTTCTCTGCAGAGGCAGAGCTTTGCAGCGTGCTTCTCTGGGCTCAGAGCTGCTGCCTTTGCACTGCAAGGTGGATTTTGATTTTGTGGTGGAACACACAGCACCTGGCATGTGGCAAAGTCAAAAGCATTTCTGGCAATAGCAGCTCTGTTCACTGTGACCCACAGGCTGCTTAAACAGTTTATTTTCTACTTTTATGCATGGCCCGTTTTTTCTTTAAGTACATTTAGGTGATGTGGGTTAGTACAGGCTTAATTGTGCTATCTCTTGATCATGCCAGTTGGTTTACTGTATTAGAATTCCCTTAGAAACTCTGCAAGTTGTTAAAATTAGACCTTAAGTTGTTAAAATTAGACCTTAAGAAGCAGTCAAAGTAGAATTACAAAAATATAATTTCTCTTGCATTCCCGCACTGGTCAGATCACAAAAGGGATATATCAGAAGCACATTTTAGCTCTGTGAGGTCTAGAATGCTGTCCCAAGAGAGCTTTTCTACAGCTTTATCCTTAATTTCCATGTACCATGTCCAAATGGGTCTGGGCTGCTGTGAGGGGTCACAAAGCCAGGTTAGACCAGAGGGGCCATGGGGCAGAGCAAGCAGAAGGAGCAAAGTGAAAACTCTGTAGAGGGTAGATGGGAACAAGAGGGTCAAGTCTATGACCCTTTTCTTGCAACAACATTTTCCTGGCAGCTGCTCCACATCAATCTGGATATCCTGTCTCAAAACACCAACTTTGCATGTGCATCTTCCTGAACTCTTACCCCTTCCATTATTTAGTGATGATTCAGTGTTCATGCTTCCAGCAATATTGACATCAAATTTTAGAGAAAATAATTCGATTTTCTGTATTTTCCCAATCTACTTATGCCGATCCCCAAATATTTTCCTTTTTCCCCCCTAATACCTCAGTTCTCTATTGCATTGATGATAAAATAGGTTGTTTCCTTTTGATCCCTAAAAGCATCACTGTAACAGCTTTAAATGGAGCTTAGTTCTTAAGGACTTCAGGCCTTTTAACCCACGGCCTCAACAGTGCAGCTGCAAAAGGTGGCAGCAACTAAATTCAGCTACAGTAAGGCAATGTCAGCACTAAACCAATTCCAAAGAGTTTTGTGCTGTCACAGCTCCTGGCACCAGCAGAGGAACAAAGGGGACGTGTTGTAACAAGAGATTTCTTCAAATCCTGTCCTCAGCTCCCCACAGCTCTTCCACACAATTCAGGTAGGATGCAGATAGGTGCCAAAAGTAAATAAATTGGAGAATAAAGAGGAATCCCTGCAGAGGAAACGCGGAAGGCTTTTTGTGGGCTAAATTTTGGCTAGAAATGTCGGTGTTTTCCTAATAACTCTAGAAAGTGATTATGCTTCTCAATTGAGAGCTTAAAAGTGCCTAACCCTGAGTTTTGGCCTCTCCACAGGTCAGTTGTGCACCTGTAAAATTCTGATTCCTTTTTCTGTCAGGGACTTTTCCTGAAGGAAGCTTAGAGAGCAACCAGCCCTGCATCCAAACTGAAGCATCTTATGCAAAGCCACATTATTTATAATAACAAAACCCCAGATCTGTTTTGCATCACTTCAAACTTCTCTAGCCAAGCAGTAGTTTGATTATCTGGAATCTCCTCCTTTTATCTTTGATACTTCTGAAAGACAGGGAGCAGAATGTGCCATGTAACTTGTTTAATCATCTTGCTTAATCATTGAACCCAGGCATGGAAAGCCATAGGAAATCAGTTTGTTTAAGGAGAAGGTAACCAGTAAGGCACTGCAGAGTTTTTACGAGAGGCCAGGTTGAAAATTACTACAAAAATAACCTTTTGAACAAAAGTAAGGCAGAGAAATTAGGATCATTAGGAGTGTTGAAGGGTTTGCAGTGTCTCGATCTCCCTGTGCCACTGAAAATTCCAAGCCGTATGTTAATTTCAGCTTGGAGGGATAAACATTTACAATGGAGAAAGAACCAGTCAATTTTTCAGTCCTGTTTTAAGTAGAGACTTCTGTGGCTCCTTGGAAGGCTTGTTAAAACCTCCTCAGAACGAGAATTTTATTTGCCTAAAACCTCTGGCTTCAAGGGAATAAGTTCAGCCCCAAGCTTTGTTTCAGTGTGTGCATTTGATTATTTGCAGGTACTTTGATGCTATTTATGTGCTCAGCCTGCACTGCACTGTCTTCAGCAGCTCACAAATGATGTGTGATGCTCCCTGTTTAAATAAAATCCATATTTAGAGAGGGTTGTGTGCACTTTACAACCTATATCCCAAGGCAAGTCCCTTAAGTAGATCTGTCTTCTAAGAGACACAATTGGAGAGAGGCACAGATGTTGGGGGATGATATATTTCTTTCTTTCCCTATGGCCCTTATAAAAAGGACAAGAAGATAGACTTATTAAAAGTGAGCTAATGACATGATGTAGGGAGTCTCTGGTTCACTGACTGTTATTACAGCTGTGCCCCATTACGTACTGAATACCTAGGACATGCTTGTTTTCCTGAATGACATTTATCTTTTGAGTTTCAAACATTCCTGGCATAAATAAAGATTTTACGCTCTTCAAATGTGTTTTACAGTTCAGCCCAGAGGCTATTCCAGGATCATTTTAACTCAATAAAACTCCTTTAGGGATATAAAAGGGAAGTGTTTTAACAATGTCACTCCATGCATAGCCTGTTATTAGCTAGAGATGTTCTGCCTGCAAAGTCTTTGATCCCTTTTTCCCCTGAACGTCAAGGAAGCTCTGCCCAGGCTTCAAAGTCTGTGACACTCACTGGGCTCTTCAGTCCTCGTGTGAATGCTCCTGACCTGACAGAAAGTTCACAGGTGAAGTTTGTGGCTCAGAGTTTTTCTCCTCTTCCAGAGCTTTTAGTCGGTTTTTCCACAGATCGCCGTGAGATTTTATTCAGCAGTCTGTGGAAAATGGTTTTCTTTGCTTGCTTCTGTTGGCCTTTCTCATTTAAAATCTTAGTTTGGTACAAGAGTGAAAATGAAAAAATGCAGGTAAGCAGGATGCTTAGTCCTCTGTTAAATAATAAACCTTAGACTTCTGTCTCTCTCTGTGATCTGTGCTGGCATTCTCAGTAATCACTGAGGGAAATTGTGTTCCTCTTGATTGCAAGCACAGCTACCAATTTGCTTTTTGAAGCAATTCCCTCTAGGCAATTTGCAAGCTGGGGAAAGATGGGAATTTTTTTTTCTTTGGGTTTGGGGACTATTCCTGCAATGGGAATTATGAACATAAAAACTGTCAGCTTCTACAGGAAAAATAGTTTACTAAAAGTAATGCTAAAAAGAAGACTCTATCTCTGTGTATGTTTAAAAATGTTTTAAATCAAACAAAAATATTAAATCATCTCCAAATCCAAAAGCATGTGGAAGATGTCAGCACCTTTCAAGTCTTTTCTGTTAGAGGTTCTTCTTCCCTGATGAACCTCCCCAAAAGCAGTTGCTCCAACAGGGCAAGAAGTTTGAGAAATGTTGTTTCTTTTCTTGTTCTGAGCAGGTGGAAAATGCTTACTGACAGACAAGTTCAGGAGCTCTTGGTGATTGCTTAAAAGGAAAGAAAATATTTTGTATCATAAATTACTTATTTCATGGCAATTGTCTTCTCCAGTTTTGGATAATGGCTTTTTCAGAGATAGCTCTTAAGTATATTCTTACATTGTGCGTGGGATTTCTCTGGTTGAGGAAATAATCAAGTTATCACAGAAAGGGAAAGCCTGCTCAGCACCTGAATGTTGCTGTTGTGAGCATGGTGAATAAATTCTTCTTTCTGAACACTTCACTCCAGGAAATGTGGGGCTCTAAAATCCTCGAAGGTAATGTAACAAAGGGTAGGGAAGGCAAAGAAAAACAGTTTATTTAAACTGATAGGGTCTTAACACATTCAGCAAAAAATATGAACTATTGCAAAGCTCCCACCATCACCACCTCAGCAGAGAGCAGAAAGAATAACATTTGTGTTATGAGTGCCTTTGGGATGAATCCTTATGAAAGCACATCCAGCATTTGTCTCCTTTCTGGAATAACAGCTGGGAATGCCACGGCACCATAATTTCCAGTTTCTGAGGAGAGTGTCTCATGCAGCCTGACCCTCCCCAAATGGACATGGCATTTCCATGACTTATTATACATGTGTTTAACACATGAGCAAATCAAACATTCTGTTTGCTCTGGGGAGGGTATTTTCTATCTCTTTTAATAAAAAGAGGGAGAAGCAAGAACATGATTGCGCTACACTTAATGACGTTTTCTTTTAATTTAGAATTTATTTGTAAAAGTGAGAAATGATCTCTGATAATCACTTGTCCAGTGACAGCTGCTGCCCAGAAGGTTGCCTTTCTCTGCACTTGAGAGGGAAATCAAGCAGCTGCCTTTTGGTGTAATTCCTGCTGAAGCTGCTTGTTTCCCCCTGTCTAGTTCCCTGCAGTCTTTCTTCCACAGCACCTGTGAAATGCCTGCAGCCACTCTGCAGTCTGTAACCACAGGCTGGAGCCTTTCACAGATGCATTTGGGCACTTCTGCCATAATGCAGACAGTCATCCATCAGAAGAGCCATGAACAAACCAGTTTTTAATTTTTTTTCTGTTTCTGGGAGAAATATACCCAGCTTTGTTTCATCCAATGGCAGCCTGCTTCAGTTTGCCTTTGAAGTTTTGTCCTATTTCTTTCCTTCCACGTTCTGACGTGTGTAAATGTGATCTTGATAGCTCTTCTCCCAGAAACTGTGAGCCTTTTCACCCCTTCCCTTATGATGGAATCCTACCAGGATTCAGCCTGGGATGAGTGAACTCCCTGATGCCTTGTGGAAGGCACGATGGTCACTCAATGATGTGACAGAATCAGGTGACATTTTACAGCCCAGGTCATAAAAACAGATTGAGCCTGCTCCAGCTCGAGGAAAAGGTGCAGGAGGACAAACACAGGCTCTGTGCTGGTTTAACTACGTGTCCTGGAGATTAAAGGGCAAAGGGCTGTGCCTGCACGTGCCTTGAAGCAGTGGGGAATTCTATTTGGAGGAGCAGCGTGTAGGGTTTAGCAGGTTTCCAGAGAGTTGTTAAAGTGGGACTGTTTCCTCCTCCTCCTCCTCCTCTTGCCTCCTGGGAGGCACTTGGGGACCTTCTTGGAATGTGCCCATGGGATTGGGCTCGCTTGCTTCAGCACAATCCTGTAGCAGGGTTTAAGAGAGAAAGTGAATGGGAGTGCAGCTAGAGAAGGTTGAAACCAGGGCAGGTCCTGCTTTCTGTGAGCAGGCTTCTGTCATAAACCCCTTCTACACTAATCCACAGAATAGATGCTGGAGATGTTAAAGTTCCAAGGAAAAGCACAGCTGTTCACAGTCTTCATGTTAATGTCATGGTGTCATGGAGGTGTGACATCATTACGTGGATTTGCGAGTCAGTGCTTGGGACTCGTCCCAATTGAAGAGTGGAATTGATGGATAAACCCAAAGATAAAAGGCTGGCTCTCAAAAAACCCTGGGTTTTGCATGAATCAAAATGTGTGTGTGGAGCATTATGAGCAGTGCCAGACCCAGCACCATGAGAAGTTCTCTCCTGTCCTGACTGTGGATGTGGCTCCAGTGTCCCAGAGAAAATGCCTCCAAGTGAGAGATCAGTTTGTTCATTCAAACACTGGTATTCCTACTTTGGGTTGTATGATAATTTTGTGGTTTGGATGCTGGTCCTCTTAAGACTGGCAGATTTAGGTTTGAGTCCCAGCGTCTCCTACTTTGGATCAGAAAATGCAGATTTAATTTGCAGGTTATAATCTTTATTTACTGCTCTACTTCCACGCTACCTCCTGGGGGCATCATAGATATTAAAGAAAATTTATAGGTTATATCAGATTACAGTATTATGATTAGATAATAAAAGTATCAGTTTTCTAAAGAAAGAAAAAGGAACAAGCCTTCCACTTGTTCAGCAGGGCAGAAGTTGAAAATTGAGTAATACAGTCAATTCTGCTTGCTCACCATCTTTCAGCATAGTTTGGAACATCCTAGGCAAAGCATATTTTACTCTTGTTTGCAAGCAAAAGCTGCAAGTGAGCTTTGAGTCATTTTAAAGAATTAAATCCTTCCCTAAAATTTAATTTGTTACCTAGAAACCTAAGCCAGAAACAATAGGACTCTAAATGTTTCAGCAGTTGTACACATGTGCCTTCCCAGAGTTAATACTGAGTTCTCCCTGTCACAGGACAGGGAATTTTCTTTCAGTGCGTTTCTACATCTGTAAGCCAGTCACATATGAAAACAATAACCAAGGAATAAGGAAAAAGTCAATAAGGAAATTTATATATAGCTGCTATTAAACTGGAGGAAAACAAATCATCTGCTGGGGTCAGTTTCAGTGGGAAATCAATTTGAGCAGAGTTTTATTGTCGTCTCTGCAGATCCTTCATGTTATTTGCTTGCACCTTTAATAGTCATGACTGAGGAGGCTTTTACACTTGAGCCTGAGCTCCCTGAATCATTGTGTTTGTTACCTTTTCAACATCCACATTCCCAGTTGTCGCAAATGCTACCTAACAACGCCGAGCGCTCAAAGTACATTTCCCCTCTTAACTCCAGGGAGTTTTCAGGGTTCCTGTTAAGTGCTCAGAGCAGTTAGGCTGCACTGCCAGACAAATTCGAACCACGTGAAGTGTAAAAATGCCTCTCTGTGCATTGCATGGGGCTGCTGAGACTAAAACTCTTCATATATGTCCATACAAGCCTAAAGTTAGTCATAAAAATCCAGCTCCTATTCAAGTGAAGGGGTTGGCTACTAATGCATTAATCAAAATATTGATAAAAATGTAAATACCTAGCAATATATGGGAAATGGGGTTAATTAAAAACTCACTGAAACATCTTCGTAGTCTAAAAAAGTACTCTCCTTAAGTTTTAACCTTTAAATGCAGGTTTTCTAAATGGTGAACTAAATTAACTTTTGCATTCCTATTGATGCTTTCATATAGTTTTAAAATTTTCAATTAGCCCTAAAAAGCTTCATAATGTCTTTTTATTTGCTAACCAAGAGTGCAAACTTTGTTTTGTCAGTGGGAGCTGCAGATTTAAGATAGGAATTTCATTTTTAATTTTCAATTTAAGATCAAAAAATAACAGAAATTAGATGAAAAATGGCTGTTCTAAATATCATGTATTTCTCTTCCTTTTTGTAGCCTGATTTTGAGTTTGATCTTGTCCTATTGTAGTTTCATTCTCTTTAGGGAACTCTGGATTCTCTCTTCTTCATGTGGAAGACTAAAGTCTAAGCATTGTTGCACACAGTGATGCCTTCACTGTTTATTGGTTTATAGTGTTAACTGTCTTTACTTTGATTTTTCTATTTGCTGGATTTTCAGACACTTCCAATTAAACAGTGAAATACAGTAACCAAGCTGCTCTGATGCTACAAAATGGAAATTAAGGCTGACTTCTGTTTAGATGGTATTTAGCCCAGAGCTTATTAAGTTTTACATTGTATTCTGGGCATGTGTACTAAAAGAAATCAATTATATGGTCCAAATGTCAAGTTATTTCTCTGAATTACACCCCAGCCCTGGGTTGGGGCCATGTTCAGGTTACCTTAACTCTTACTGTATCTTAAATTCATTGGTTGCAGTAGATTTAAGCATAAACTTGGAAGTTATCTGAACAAGGTATTTTCTTTAATTGAGTTCAAGTCTTTTAAAACTTTTCAAACCCACCTGTCTAACAGGTACAGCAAAAAAAAAAAAATCCAAGAAGAATGCATTAAAATTTGAAACTGTGACAATCCAGCTTGTCACTGACCAGCAGAGAAAGGTTTTGTGCTGGGAATTGTTGCCAGTTTATCTCACCTTGGTGTGGGATTAAAGGTGGCTGAAACATGATGTTCCCCTGATTATTTATCTCCCATCCCTGAGCCCATGCAGTGGGATGCTGGATGTCTCATTTCTGAGCAGCTTTGGGAACCCTGGGGATAAGGGAAGGTGTATGAATGTTTTATAATGTTATTGATAACTGCAGAGCAGATGTTTTCTAATAAACTGCTGTGAGATAAGTTACTGGCAGCATCTGCAGAGATGTGTGCAAATGAACTCAAAATAATTAATACTGTGTTAGGAGAAAGCTTGTTTTTTTAAGTTTATCTGTATTGGAGCATGCAAGATTGTTCCAGTCTGCCTTGAGAGTCTTTTAGAGCAAAATTACCATAATTTATTAGGGGAAAAGCCATTTCTGTTAATCATGTATTAATTATTCATAAAATCAGTATTAATTTTACCTTAATGGGAAGTGTTACCAGCTGGGTGCTGGGTTTGACAATCTAGTCACATACCAAAAAAAAAAAAAAAAAAAGAGAGAGATAAATAGCTTGACTTAAAAAGAAGACATAAAAATGACTTAGGAGAGCATAAAAGCAAGTATGGATATATGAGTTCCCATGGAGCTGGCTACAGCAGGGAAGTTCAGCCTGCTAAGCACTTTGTGTTTTGGCTCTGGTTTGTGGGACTCAAGTGGAATTGCTGAAGGATGTTTTTTGCACACAAATCCTGTCTGCTTCTCCCAAATTGATTTTAGGAATCTAAAGTCAGGATAAATTCCTCCTGCTGGAAAAGAAAAAAAAAATTGCCACTTTTTAATCTTTTGTGAACAGTGTGGAATGTGAAAATGCTGTTCAGAGGATGTATTCAGCCTGGAATGAACATGAAAAAGTGGATCCTCCACTCTGTTACAGGAGAATTTCAATACTTAGATTATGACTTGGGACTAGAAGGTATATTTTGCTGGAAGTTCAGCAAAATCAAAAACAGAATGAATTTTCAAACATTTATTTTAATTAAAACCTTTCTTTTTCTTTCCTTTTCTTTCTTTTTCTTTTTTCTCGCCTGACTATTCAAAGTCCTTTTGCAAAAATGAAAACCCAGATAGAAAGGGCATTGGCTGAAGCATGCAAATATGTAATGCCTGTAAAGTGGAGCTAGTTTTATATGAACAATAAAAGCTTCAGAGGATTTAGCTGATACTAAATTGTTGAGATCAGCTTTAGAGCTTTTTTTATTAGGATAGCCAATGTTGAACTTATAAACAGATTTTATTTACATGTTAAGATAAAAGGCTGTTTATTAGTAAAAGATTTTTTTTTGAAATGACAGTTACAACCTTCTGTGTGTGATCTGTAAAATAGAATCTGATTAATTTTGGCCAAAGCCGTGGAAGAGAAGCATTTGGAGTGGGAAGCCAACCCAAAAGAAACAAAACAAACTAATTTTTAAAAATTGCACGGCTTTCAGCGAGTCCAGGAAACTCAGACCTGGTCTTGGAACAACTTATGGATCTGGGTGGTCTAAAACTGAACTGATGTTCAAGAATCTTAAGTAATTATGATTTTTTTATGTGTGTGTTTAACATTGATATTATTTCCAAGTTGTGGGTGGTACGTGAACCTATGGTATGCAATCAGTTGTCATGCCTAACCCTGATCAATGCACATAGAAAAATCATGTTATTTTGCAGTTTAGATTTCTCTTTTTTATTAATTTTCATTTTCAAAGAAATGTGGTGAAAAGAGAAGTGTGTATGGGAGCAATTTTCATCTGGGGAACTTACCAAATAACGATGCCAAAGAGGCTGAATTGTGCTGATGGTTATTCCCAGCCATGAGTACCAGGAGCTCCTTGTACTTAATGCATCCCAGCACCCTTTTAGACTTTCCAACCAAAATGTTATCAGAGTTCTGCAGGGTCTGGTAATGATAATACCTCAGCATTATAACAAACAGGTAGTGCTGCTGTTTTGCTCTGTATTTTCACCCGCTGAATATATTTCATTGCTTGCACTGTAGTAGCAGATCAAAACCATCTGCTGCCTTGCCACCAGTCTTCTTCCAGTGGAGGAGAAAAATCTCAGCTCATTTTCCATGAGGCTGGGCTGCTCCAAGGCATGAGTACCACGGCTGGAATCCAGCTGCTGCTGTCGGTGCAGGGAGTGGATGGGATGGAAACCACGCTCTGCCAAGAGCTGGAACAGAGATAAATCCGGTTTTCTTCTCTCCCTCCCCTCCTCCCCTCGTCCCCTCTGCAGCTCCATCCCCCATCACAGTGATAAGGAAGGACAGGACGTCCAGGAACAGTGTGTCCCTCTCCTGGCAGGAGCCCGAGCATCCCAACGGGATCATCTTGGACTACGAGGTCAAATACTACGAAAAGGTGGGAAGATCAAAGGGGAGGGGTTTTGCTCAGCACTGCTGGGATGCAATCATTGCATCTTGCCTGGGATGGAATCATTGCATCTTGCCTGTGTTAAGGGTTCAGAAACACTCAGGCTGGTTCAGTCTGCCTCAACGGCACTGGGTGTTGGAACTGCTCGGTTTTTGGATGATGAGAACATCAGGAAATACAGAATGAAATTGTTGTGTTGTCTACCAAGTTCACAGAATTCACAGAATCACTGGGCTGGAAGAGACCTTCAAGATTGAGTCCAACTCAGCCCCAACCCCTCACCTAAACCTTGGCACTGAGTGCCACATCCAGGCTTTGTTAAACACACCCAGGGATGGTGACTGCAGCACCTCCCTGGGCAGCCATTCCAGAACTTTATCCCCCTTTCTGTGAAAAACTTTTTCCTGATATCCAACCTGAATTTCCCTTGGTGCAGCTTGAGGCTGTGTCCTCTGGTTCTGTCAGTGCTGCCTGGAGAAAGAGCCCAACCCCACCTGAGCACAGGCACCTTTCAGGGAGTTGTAGAGAGTGCTGAGTCACCCCTGAGTCTCCTTTTCTCCAGGCTGAGCACCCCCAGCTCCCTCAGTCATTCCTCATAGGGAATCCCCAAGCACATCAGAGCAAACACAAAGTAATGCAGTCAATATGTAATTCCTTTCTTTTCTTATATTCTCGACTAAAATTTTGTTATTATGCTGTTCTGTCATGCTCACAGTGTCCATACATTTCCCCACGTGCTGGTGGCATGAGCATCTTTTACATGGAAATTATTTGGAAAATGTTGGCTGGCCTACTGAGCTGGTTTGCACTGTGGAAGTTCTTTCTATTAATAGCTGAATTCTTCACAAATTGTAAGGAAATGACTGCAAATGAAAATCTTCGTTCTGCTTTTTATTGACACTTTCTTTTATTTACAACTGTTTATTTAGACATCTTGTAGAGATTTATATTTAGGAAAAAAAAAGTCTTTGTAATAGAATGTTTTTAGGAGGTCTTTCTGGCAGAATTGAAAAGACCAATTTTGAAAAAAATGCCAGAATTCTGGTTTAATTGAGCATTTGCTAACAGTCTTCTTATCTAATAATCAGGCTTATATTTCATACACAGCAGAGAAGATGTAGTGATGATATCCTCCAAGAAATGCTGTTTAAAATGCTCCATGAGTGTTCAGTTAATCTTTAGGAATTTTTTTTTCATGGAGCTTTGGAGTGGGACAGTGTGGTGTTGGATCATGCCTGATCTTCAGATGAAGAAAGAGGATCAGAAGGCTGAAAAGATTTCTCCCAAAATCAGATTACATAAATTTGGGAAGAGTGTGCCACCTCCCAAATCCTTGTTCAGCCCCAGCCTCCTCTTTGGAAAGGTGCAAGAGGCCTTGACACTGCAACCACTGCTCAGCAATAACAAAAATATCTCTGTGTTATCAAACCTGTCTGTTTTCAGTGCAATTCCCAAAGCCACAGCTAGAAACTGTGGAGAAAATTAATTCTACCCCAGCCAAAACCAGCACAGGTGATCTCTTGGGTTTTACTTGCCCCAAAGGGAAATTTTTTTTCCCCCTGCTGTGCGCATTCAGTTAATTTTAATTAAATCACCAATAAGTTCTATTTGTGTTGGTTTGGGATGTTTTGATCATCTTTCTACACCAAAACTGAGGTTTTCTGTTTGAGAAAATTGCCATCCAGTGCTGTTTTCTGCACAGACAGAGCACGCAGCTCCCATTCCCGCCGGGTGTATCCACTCTCAGGGAGCACTGGGTTGTCATCAGACAGCTTTATAAGACAGCCCACCAGTCTTAGGAGGCTGATCTTGCACATGTGTTTCTCCCCTTTGAAGTCTGTGATCAAGAGTTCATATGCACCAGACAGTTTTCTTAAACCAGGGAGCCAAGTGCTTGACAATGGGAGCCAGACCATTGAGAGCACGAGGCTTTTAAAAAGCCAACCTTCTGGCACCAGTGTTTTTAATGTGTGTTCTGCAGGCCCTTGGGGAGTCAGAAGCCTATTCCTCAGGGTTTATGAGAGGAAAAAATTTAAAAAGCAAATCTGTTGTCAGGAGACTCGAATCTATGTATTTTTAAGCTTTGCAAAGTATAATAGGTTCAAAACTCATAAACTTGGGGCCAGAGCAGCTGATGTGGAATTGTTACTCTTCATTCCTCCACCAAACACCTTTGGAAGATGCTGCTTTTCAGTCTGGGATCTCTAAGCTTGATTCCTTCCCTCCTCTTTTAAAAGGAGAGGTTTCTTTTCAAACTGGTCCAGTCCATTTGATTTTCTGCTTCAGAAATCATCTTGGTTTGGCTCATCAGAAAGTTCACTGCTGTTAAGTGGAAATAAACCCTTCAGAGTTAGCAAATCTGGGTATTTCTCCTGACAAGTCATACCTGGTTGCTGGTAGATGATTTATGTTGAGCCATCCTTTTTCATCCTGCTTGTTTTCATTTGGTATGTCTTTTGTCATCTCTTAGGAATTAAAACATAGAAAAATAGAGCATTAATAGAGCAATGCAGGTCAGCCCAATTCTGTCATACATGTTGTTCGTGGCATTATTTTGCTAAGCTGCTCTTAAGGTATTTAGGATATTACAAGAGATTTGGAATAAAAAATACAATTTTGTGTATGTAAATTATAATATCTTGTAGTTTTTCCTCATGGATTATTGTCATAAAATATGTGAAATATATTCAGTTTCTCAAGGGCAGTTAATTAACCTGCTCATTTGGGGTTTTTTCACCAGTTATGCCTTTGTGTAGCTGAAAGAGCAGAGCTTTATATGTGTCTAAAGAAATTAGTAACTACAGCTTTAGGAAACTATTTAAACTCTTTGGAATTAATCAGAATGGCCTGGGTTGGAAGAGAAGTTTAAGATCATCCAGTTACAACCCCCTGCTATAGGCAGGGATAATTTCCACTATGCCAGGTTGTCCAAAGCCCCATCCATGCAGGCTTTGAAAACTTCAGAGAATGATGATCTGAGTGGCAGTTTTTCAGAAGTAGCGTTTGGAATAGAATTGTATTTTTTGCAAAAAATTTTAGAGCTTTATTGTGAACTCCCAGTCAATATTTATTCAAAACATCTGAAAGAGACAAAATCTTATTTCAGAGGGAGACCATATGGAATTTTTAGGCATTTATTTTATGGTAGGGCATAAGATTTGATGTTAAGTTAATGGTAATAAATGACACCTCAGTTTAGTTCATCCATATAATGGATGAACTGAATTTTAAGTGCTGAATTTTCAGCGTCTCAGCCATCAAAGTGCATAAACAACAAAGCCATGGTTTTTTTCTTGCACAAGTGTTTCCTCCTTGTCCTTGTTCACATAATCATGTTCTCTTGAAGGAGTGTCTTGTCATATGAAGGTACAGAAAAAGCCATCTCTTAAATACCACTCATAAACTATTAATTGTTTCTACTAAATATGTGGCTTACAATTAAATCAGGTACACTTTATTAAGATGGAGTCTTCTGCAAGCAATGAATGAAATTCAGCTGCAGGCTCAGGTTGCTAAAATAGATTTGCTCTTGCCATCGTAGGAATTGTGTGATCAGTGGTTACAGCCAACACAGAACTCTGCACTTTGAGGCTGAAAAAGTGCATTATATTCATGTGCACTTTGTTGATTTTAAACTCTTATGATTCTGGCTTTAAGTGCAGGTTGGCCAGGAATACTCCACAAGTTTTGTAGGAAATGTCATATCCATGAAGAGCTCACTTCTGGCAGTAAGGGAAGCAGTATCAGGACTGTGGCCTTCTCCCAGAAGTGTGTACTCAGGTTTTGGCCTCTCGAGTGCACATGAAGCTGATGGAAAAAATCCTTTTCCTTCTATAATATAAGCATGTTCTGTGCTTATCTGGAAAAGGGCAAACCATTCACCCTTCCTGGTGCTTCCACTATCAATTTAAAATGTCTCCAAAATATGGTTTTTTTGTAAAGCAAAGTATAAAATTATAAAATGTCACTTGCAAATGAGACACTAACAGTAGTAGGGTTTGCTTCCCAGCAGAGGTTGTGTCTGGTAAACTATGCAGAAATATTCAGGAAGAAATTGCTTTGTGCATCCAAGTTCAAATTTATCCTCAGAGTGTTTGGTTGAAGTTCTGCTTGGCAAAGACTGACTCTCCTTTTTGTGTATTCCTTCTGCTTATGGCAGCTACAGTGCTGTATCTCTGAAGTTTTGCTTTATCCCTAAGAAAGATAAACTTGGGCTTTTATGTGGCGTTGCACTGATTTGATTACTAGTAACATAAAAAATGACTTAAAAAATATGTGTGTAAAAAGCTTCCCATAAACTGAGATACCATGACATCCTCCATACCATTGTTTTAAAGGTTTATTTTCCAAGTTCCAATGTGGATTATTAACAGACAGGGCCATGGCTGTGTTTTCCCTTGCACGTATGTATCTGCACCAGAAGGAAATGTTTGCATTTCACAAAAGCAGCCTGAAGCGAGATCAAAATGAATGTCCAGTCACAGCATACACAAAAGATGTTGTGTTTTAAAGACAAGATTATTATGTCTTTGAAATCAAAATAGTTGCCTACATCCAACTGAATGACAAGATAAGGAAAGCCTGCAAATTATAATACTAGGCCTTTGTTAGTTCAAAAATAAATAGTTTTACACAAGCCTGTTAGCTCTTTAGAGTGTCTTCCTGTAAATTTGCTCCCCTGAATTTAGAACAGAGGACTTTTTAGAGAAGTATTGGGATACTCGGAGGAGGTCCAATGCTGATTTTCTTTTTATTTTTACTGCAAAGAAAATGGGCCATGGTCAACATTTTTATAGTCATTCTTTGAAGACTGGGTCCAGCTCACCCTATCTGAGGTTTGGATTCTGGATGGTAGCTTCTAGGCACAGGCTTAGCTGCTTTTTCTGTTTTCTTAAATTTTTTTTTCTTTCTTTTTTCCTTTTACTGTGATTTCTCATGAGCATAATGTTGAATACTGCGTGGAGATTCTGGTGTATGTGGTATGATGTAAATGTTTCTGTTTCCCTATATCAAAGTACTGCCAAGAGCAGGGCACTCAGGCTTCTTTAGCACCGAAGTGAGCAGTTTCTGATGTTCACCCACTAACCTGGAATATCCTGACTCTACTCCTGCAGACAGCGGAGCAAACACACTAAAACCACTCCAGCCACTTGAACTTTACACGTGGAGGTGAAATGTCAATGAGCTTGCTGGGTGTTTTCCAAGCCCTGAGCTCGTGCACTGGCACTGTTTTGGTGCTGTCAGAGTGGGGGTGTCAGCCCCTGGGCAGCTAATGCAGAGCCATAAAACGTGGGGAGGATTGGGTGAGATTCTCCGCGTCCGACGATTCTCTGCTTTCAGCCCAGCTCAATGCCTGCAGTGTTCTGCTCAGAGGGAAAGGACATCACATGAAATCCCCACCACCTCCAGAATGAAAAAAAACTTCATGGTGGGGAACCTAAACAATTGAGATTCTCACAGTTTCCCACATGTGTGGCTGCTGGCCAAGAGTTTCTTTTTTTTTTCACTGAGACAGTTCCAGCTGCCATATTTAGGAAGCCAAAAATGCTCTTTTGGTACAAGATGGCTTTAGTAAAATAAGCAGTACCTTAGGCCCCAAATGCATGCTTAGATGTTAAGATTATGTGCTTACATTGGGACTGAGACATACTTTTATCAGGATTAGCTTTTTACACAGTGTGAAGTGTATCCAAACTTACCACATTACAAACCAGTCCTCCTCTTATTTTATATAAAAAACATTATGTCAGACGTAGGTGACTCTTCAGCAGAGAGGGGTTATGAGCATAGTCCAGGATTGAGTTCAGTGTGGTTTTTGTCCAGATGAGGATGGACACAACTATCTCATAGTTTTTATAGAACAATAGCAAACCAGCTAAATCTGCCTTTTTGCTGAGCTGAGGAGCCCGAGTGGGGTTTCCCTTCTGACTGTTATAAAGGTAACCACTGTCTTGTAAAATGTGAGGCAGTAAAAACTGCATCCTGCAACAGCTCTGCAGGGCCCTAAAATGTCTAAGTTGGCCTGTTACAGCTTCCAGTTCAGTGCAGTAGGCAAATCTGATTTATGTTTTTTTAAATAATCTTTTAATAATTTTCTCGTTGTATTACAGACCACGGACAAAATGATGCAAAACCATTTAATAAAATGTCATAAACTCAGCATGTCTAGTATTCGATTTACAGCACAATAGCACAGCAAATCTGATGATTTAAGACACTTTGTTAAAAGATGATTGAAAATGAATGTTTGGTCAAGTCTATAAATATTCAAAAATACACCAGTCGTCTCCAGGACGTTTGTAGTAATTTAGTACCAACCACCTCTTTTTTTTTTTTTTTTCTTTTAGGGTGTGGTTTTAATCTGATAATGTCTTTTTTCAAAAGCAGGAGCAAGAGACAAGCTATACAATTCTGAGAGCCAGGGGCACCAACGTGACCATCAGTGGCCTCAAGCCTGACACCACCTACGTCTTCCAAATCCGAGCCCGAACTGCAGCTGGATATGGGACCAGCAGCCGCAAGTTTGAGTTTGAGACCAGCCCAGACTGTATGTATTTGTTCAGATGGTCTTTGCTGACATCTTGCCCAGTTCCTGACTGCTCTCAGTGAATGCTTTCACTCCTTTTCTAGCTGAGGAAATGTGTCTCATAGCTATTTATGATGTGTCTTTCTTGGTAGCATTGCTGGGTAACTTTTTATCATTAAACTTGGAACAGGATGTAAAGAGTATCCCAGAACTATCACAGGTGGTGTTTTCTTCCATTCCCTTCCCTACTTTTACCTCAGGGCAGAATTGATGCCTTGCTAGGCCGTGGCTCTTGCTGAGGGAGGAAGTGTGATAGAAAAACAAAGAGTAGTGTCAAGCCAAATCTTTCACCCTAATTCTGTGTATGTTTGAGAGATGTTATGTATTTCATCCCCACTTCTTCCTTCACCACCCTAGCTTTTATTCTGAAAGGCAAACAAGCTTCATGTTTAAAAAAAAACTTACAAATTGCTGTTATATTGATTTGCAGCTTTGGTACTCTAGCTGAAACTAGAACTCAAGATAGGACAATTACAGCAAGGGGGAAAAAATCAGTTGCAGAGATAAAAAAACTAACAGTTTAGAGGTTAATGAGTTTTCTCTGCAAAGTAATGTTAGCAAAAGAAGGGGAAAATGAAAAAGTAGAAGTGTGGAAGGAGACAGGGGTGCACATCTCAATGATAAGCATACAAATTACACAGATGACCAAGAAATGGCAGAAGTTTGTTGCTGTGTTACCCAGTTACCATAACTGGGTGCAGCTGTGGGTGTGCCATAGGCACAGATGGGAGTGATGTGACCCCAAATCAAGAGAGGCTCTCTGACCTGTGTGGGCCAGGAGTGGTAGCTGGAGACTGGTCCTCACAATAAAAGTCATTTTGTCACAGTCTAAAGCTCCATGCTCAGGGACCACAGGGAGATAGATACCCAAAATAAGGCAGAAAATGGCCCTTATTTTCCCTGTAGACATCTGTGCCTGCATGCCCTGCATGCTTTCCACAGCCTTCCTGTGGATGTTGTTGGGCTCAACTGAGAAACTTAGCTCCTAAAAGCACATTCCATCATACAGAAGGGGAAGTGAAGGTGATGATTATGGGATTTTTTGCTGAGGAAATGCTCCTTTCTAAGCATGACATAAAGTATGTATGGCATACGTGACATGTATGTTTTTATTTATGTATAGGTATGTATTTTTGTATATTGGCATCTGTTTGCCTGCAGTTGCTACAATTAGCAAGAGTAAAAATGAAGAACAGGAGAAACAACTGTGGTGAATTGGCAAAGATGGCTGGAGCCTTATGTTTTCTTCCCTTGTATTTATTTGTTTGATGAAAAAATTACGTCCTGGACGAAATATCTGCCAGGAGACCAAATGCTGTATAATGATGTCTGTCTACACTACTCCCCTGTATGCATGTAAATTCTGATGTCATCAATGAGATGTGTGTGTGTGAGAGATTATTTACATGTTTTTGTGTTGACTTTGCAGCCTTCTCCATCTCCAGTGAGAACAGCCAGGTGGTGCTGATTGCCATCTCAGCAGCAGTGGCCATCATCCTCCTCACAGTGGTGGTGTATGTCTTGATTGGGAGGTGAGGCTGCTGTCTGATTTGCACTTTTTCTCCTCTTGCCGTGTCCCAGAGGGGCCTGGTGGCAGTGGTGTCATGGTGTGGCTGCTTTTTAATCCTCTGTCTGCTGCCCAGGAGCTCCAAGCACTGCTCACAGTCAGTAATGAGCCCGCTGACGTTAGCAGCCCAAATCATGCAGCAGTTGTTAAAAAATGCTATAAACACGTTCTCAGGCAATTGTAAAATTAAACTGTAGGGGTCAAAAATCAACAAATCCTCTCATTAGCCAATTTCCTCAAATTCCCTGAGAACATCACATGCCTCTATAGGGCACAGAGAATGTAAATATCATTAAACTTTCAAACAGGCATTTAATTGTGCAGGGAAAACATTCTATTCTGTTTCCACCTGCAGTTAACACATAAAATTCTCTGTATTAATTTTTTTTTCTCTTTGCTTGTAGATTCTGTGGATACAAGAAGTCTAAGCATGGCACTGATGAGAAAAGGCTGCATTTTGGGAATGGCCATTGTAAGTTACTGAAGCTTTTTAATGCTTCCAGATCTGTTGAATTCATCCCCTAGGTAACTGATATTTTTCAATTAAAAAAAAATAAGAGAGCCATACCTCACTTAAACCAAGGTGAAATTAGGAAGAGAATTATCCCTTCTCTTGTGGGTAAGGAGATTTTCCCCGAACAATTATTCTTTGTTTCAACTTCTTTCATCTGTGCTCAGGTTAGTAATGAGGAAAACATTGCTGTGTATGTTCAAACAATGCATGTGGTTGGAATTGTGGTATTGATTGTGCTGTGCAGCACTGAAATCCAGAGTATAACTCCAACTTCCTCATTATGTAAAGACTAAGAAATATATTTTCCTTTCCCAAAGCAAAGTATAAATAAATTAAACCCGTCTTGATGAACGCTAAAGCTGCTGTGAAAATTGCTTGCTTGACAAAGTTCACCTACAAATAATAGTAATAATCTGTTGCTGGATCCTTTTTGTAATGTACATAACTTTGTTACACCTTTCCACAGCAGAGCTGTGAGTCCTGAAGGTTGGCTCACAGGCAAAGCTCCATCCTTTAAAACAGGAAAAAAAATAGTTTTGGAGCAGGAGAAGCTGAGGGGAAAAGGTGATAGCCTAATTCCTGATCAGGAATGGGAGGATTGCTTGGTTGGTTTTTTTAATCACCATACTTTGAAATTTTATATCCTTATAGGCAAAGATAATGCCCTTCATAGACACCAAGACAAGAAAATCCTCTTTTTTACCCACATTATTCTTGATGTCTAATGAGGCTTTGTTTAATAAGAAGCAGTAGTTCATCTTTGAAACTGTTTCAGCTCCAGATGAGTGTCCTGCTGCACCCTGTAAACCATGGTTGAACCATGTATTTCTGTTGTTTAGCATGTTGTAACATTAATATCTGTGGGTTTTTTTTCACACAACATTGGCACTCTATTATTTGCAAGAAAAGAGCTGCTGGTACCATGATCAGGTGGCCCCTCCCCAAATACAAGTGAATTAACATTTTAATGAGGGATTTACCTGCAGTAGCTGGAAATTAGAACTGCTTCCCAATCCTTTGACAATGGAATAACTGTTCTCTGACTGTTCAAATTATTATTCTTTAAAGTTTCCTGCCCCTCCTTATCTCCAGAGAGCCAAGAGCATGAATATCCACAATTTCTGTCTCTTTCCCAGCACTGTCAGGGGATACACAAGCTGCAGCCCAACAACTGCTAACCAACTATTCTCAAAAAAAACTCTAAGGTTACATGTGGCCCATAGAATTAATGCTTCATCATCCAAATTTAATGAGGTTATAAAATAAAAGCAGCCAGTAAAATAAGTGTCACAGACAAATAACAGGTCAGAATTTGCTCTCCTTACTCCCACACAATGGAAAGTTGCAATCACCATTCTTAAACATGGCAATGCTGTTAAATTCCTGTGGATTAAATTGCTTTTAATTTGGCTTTAGATATTTATGTACTGTTTTCTGAGTAGTGCCATGCTGATTCACTATGCAGTAAGACCAGAGCCAATCATGGGCCTGGTATGTCTGTTAGAAGTTCTTGAAAATTGTTTATTATAGATATTTATGTGTTATTTATCTGTTAGAATTTGTAAGTATGTATGTGTGTGGCTGTTGAAGCTTTCAATCTACCAGATTACAGTCATTCCCAAAGAATAAAAAAACTGCTCCTATGAACTGAAAAAGGACAAAGTAACTTCCCTGGCTGTCGTAAACTTTCAGCATCTTTTATACAGCAGCTGGTTTATTTCAGTCAGTTTACTCTGAATTACTTTTAAAAAGGCTCCAGCCATGAACTATTCCCTACAGCCTTATTACAAATCCTATAATATTACTTCAAAGGAACAAAAATGTTTCACCTCCTCAGATCCTCTCCCTTTGCCTTCTCTGGCTGGGCCTTTTTATTTTTTTGCTACCTTTAGGGCAATTTGTGCTGTTAAAATGAAAATGTAAATTATTATGTTTGCACAGAATGAGCTGTAAAGTAGTGCAGCTTAACACATGTGCATGTGTTTATTATCTGTATTTCATGACAGAACCCAGTTCCTACACAGGCTGCCCTTAATTATTGGTGTGAAGGGATTATTCTCCTTGCAGCCACCATCACCTGATCTTGGCAACCTCTGGGGTCAGCATTAAAAACCCCAAGCCAAAAACCCCACGGTGCAGAAGCTTTTAATTGTTATTTTTACTGGGGATGTGAGGGGGCCTGTAATGTACATTCAGCATGGACGGGAAGGAGCATTTACAAGGTTTTTAACCAGCAGCAATATACAGCCAATTACTTTTTGTTTTACTTGCAGGTAATTCTGTAATCATCAGGCTCTTGAAGGAAACACAGTCAGCTTTTAATGTCGTGCACACTCAGCCCTTGTGTTGAGAGCATGGCTCTTACTTTGCATTGTTTTCAAGGCAATTAGCTTGGGAATTCAGTTTTATCATTTTTTTAGTCAATTCTGAGGCCAATAAATCCCCATAAAATTGATTTTATTTCCTTTTTTTACGTACGCTTTGCATTGTTTGTGCTCTCATGGTCCAAAGGTTTTTTCCCCCATCTTTGCAACCCCAGCAAAAAAAGGTTTAACTATTTTAGCAGCAAAAAAATTGCTGCAGTATAATAATGCTAAGATGGAAAGGATATTACTGAGTGGGTTAGAGCAGTGTTTGTTGAAGGAGTTAATATCTTTTACAAGACCTACTGGTACAGTTAGGGAAAACTGGAATACATGTCTGGGAATGTAGGGTTTGTGTCAGAAGCAGAAAACTTCAAGCTGGGTGTTTCACTTTTTGATAATAAAACATATTGCTGTTGTAAAATGAGTGCAACAGAGGCAGGCACAGAAGGGACTGGGTGCAAACACAAGCAAGGCTTTGAGCTGGGGAGGGGCAATGAGGCTGTGCTTTGCTTTCAGCTTTTTTGTTGGAGGCAAAGGTTGGGAATGATCTCTTCCAGCAATCCCTAGCCAGGAAACTCTAGAGGGGGCCAAAATAATAACATGGATGTATGAGGAACAAAGCTCTAGAACCAGCCTTTATTCAGAACAATTATCTGCCATCCTTGAATGTTCTGGCAGAGGGATTGAGGCAGGGGTGCATTTTTTCATGTATAAGTTTCTTATTATGCATCTTGTTGATGGACTTAGGGGGAAAAAAAAGCTGGAGTTAATCTGATTTCTTAATATATTCCTAAGAACTTTTCGGGTTGACTGTAGCAACACCTTTTGTTCCCTGCCCCTTTGTTGTTACTTTGGGAGGGTCAATATAAGGCAGCATCTAAATGCAGCAGCCTGGGAGGGGTGAGTGGTATTTTAATATTGGAAAAGCAGTTAAATGCTACAAGTGCAGATATTTGCAATGGGTTGTCACACTTCTCTGCAGTACATTATTGTCTGGTTTCACACTGTACAAGGATTCTGAAGACCCACAAAAACCAGTTTGATGTGAAGAATTTCCTTCTTCAAAGGAAATTCCTTCCTTTTTCTGCTATTGATTTGGTTTCTGTTATCTCATGAACTTTCTTTGGAAGGATTACTGAAGTCTGAGTAACATTTTCTCTCTGTATTTGTTTTTACACAGTAAAGCTCCCAGGTCTGAGAACTTACGTAGATCCACACACATATGAGGATCCCAACCAAGCTGTGCATGAATTTGCCAAGGAACTGGATGCTTCCAATATATCCATTGATAAAGTAGTTGGAGCAGGTAATGACCACCAGATATATTGAACTAAAAGTAGCTTTTTGCTGTGTATATGCTGTTTTGTGTCTTTAGGTTCATAGTTGTGACTGGAAAGGAAATGTTCTAGAAAGTCGTCAAGTTAGTAGGTCACATTTACAACTGATTTCAGTGCAAAGTTAAGGGCACACAATTTTCTATTTTTTTTTTTTTTTTTTTTAAGAAAGGAGAGAGCAAGACAGCTTCTCAAAGGACACCAAGCCCACACTTGAGTGCACCACTGCTGGAAGGGAAAAGATCATTCAGGCTCACTTCTATGTTACTCTTGAAAATCTGTCAGCACAGCACAGAAAATGTTATCAACTGTGAAGATGTTTTCTTTTTTTTTCCCTCTTTCCCCATAAAAAGGACTCTTGACTATTATGCCTTGAGTGAAACCACAAACTCATTTCCTACCAGTCACCACGCATCCATCAGGCTGCAGTGACCTTTGCTCGTTGGATTGATTTTGGTCATTGCTTTGGATTTGAATTATTGATTTAGGAGGAAAGGGTTGTCTGTCCAATAACTGGTTGTCTGAGCCATAAAGATGCCACAGGTTGTTGGATTTACAGGAAACAAGCTGGTGAAATGATCACGTTTTGTAACAGAGGAGCCAGATTACAGAAATTCTCATTACACTGAGTGTTGCAATGGAGCATGTAGCTCCTGATAGAAGGTGTGCTTGCTCCTTGAAGTGAAGTGGCAGATTGTCTCATTGAGCCAGAAGATCATGGAGTGTTACCTTTCCTCCTATATTAAAGCATTTATGAGGAGCACTATTGATTTTTAATCCATTGGAAAATACTTCTTCTTTTATTATTGATTTTTTTTGGCTTCTCTCCGAGTGTACAGTTTGGATTAAAACCATGAGATGTGAGAGACAGACCCCGAGTGCACAGCAAAAGATTTTCAGCTGGAAAAAGTGTAGAACCCAAGGTACTGTACTCAGTGCATCTCCTGACTCACCCAGCAAAAAAAAAGGAACAGTTTTCATCCTCTCCTACTGAAGCTACTCAACTGTTGTTAGTCTGAAGTTATTTTATGGAAAGGTGGAATCTCTGATCCTTGCTGGTTTTAGTTTTGCCCCACAAGAGTGCACTGTTCTCCATCATCTTCAGTCAAGGCAGCAAAGCTCTGCTTACTGCACATAGCAGGGAATTTGTGTGGGGATGGAGAAGGAGGAATACTCTAAATTTAAGCCCGGGAGCAGTGTTTTTCCGTGTAAGACTTTCAGGAGCCTCACAAATGCAAGCTTTCTAAATTTGGGCTGTATGCAGTGTATGAATCTAGAAAAGGAGTTCCTAAGGATCATGCCATGTTTTACAGCTTGCTTGTTCTGACCTATTTTTTGTCAGGATGCCCAGCAGAATAAGAGGTAAATCAAAATTTGTCAAATACGGTCAAAAACAGAGGAAAAAAAATTGAGAGGCTGCAGAAAAGGACTATGTCCTAAAGGAGTCAGGTGTTTTAAAAGCCTCTCTGCTCTACTGCAGTGAGAATCACAAGTTATTCTGGGTTGGAAGGGACCCTCAAGGACTGTGGAGTCCAACTCTTAAGTGAATGGTCTCCACAGGGATTGAACCTGGACCTTGGCATTACCAGCACCCTGCTCAAACCATCTGAGCTAAGTGGCAGAAGGTTCCTGCAAGCTTTTTGCATTAAAACTTGCACTCAAGCTGCAATAACACCTTTTTTTGGGCACCTTAACTCAGTTCACTTAGTCTGAAGTACGTAAGGCATTATAGTTAACATTTCCTCTTAGCAATTGCTTGAGATGCCGACAGGAAGAGCCAGGAAAGGGAAGAACAGATGAAAATCAGGCCACAGAGTGCTGGGAGCTTCCAAAAGGAGTTTGTGGCATCACTTACACTGCTGTCACCCTCAGCACGTGGCACCTTTCACATTCAGAGTGCCTCTGAGGCAACTTCTTCAGGAACACTCCTCCCCAAAACCAGAAAGGCATTTCCTGCCTCTTATTGACTCAATGACTTGTTTGAGTGAATGACTTGGTCCCTTCCTGCCCTTGTCCTTTGCAAGGCAAGTGTGAATGAAGTTATAAAGAGAAGACAGGGGTTTGAGAAGAAGGGATTCATTTAACTGCCCTGAAGTGTGACGTAAGTAATGAGACCTTCACGTCAGGCAAGCAGCCTCAACATTCTGAAGTGCTCCAAGCAGTTTTTCACAGCTCTAGCCAGAATTCTCTGAGAAGAGAGGGCTTTCAGAGCTTACATAGCTTTGAAAACATACACAAATGCAATAAGGAAATATTCTTATCCAAAAGAACCTCAAGAAAAACACAAGGGATTTTAGTGGGAGGCTAAGCATAAGAAAATTGAGGTCAGAAGCCACTTCTTCAGATTTTTCTTCACAGTAATTTTTTTTCTTTTAAAATAACTCACTTATTTTTATGGATTCAGTTCAACAAACCACTTCAGAAGTTTAAATCCAACTGGGCAGTTTTAAAATACTTCAGAAAGTACTTTCTTGATTCGGGGTAGATTTAACTGTGTGCTTTGCTGAACAAGAGAGCAAGCATTTGCTTTTCTTCTGAAGTCAAAATATACTTGTAGCACAACATCTTGCTGATCAAATAATTCACAAAATTCAGGGGCTTTGAACTTACTGTGAAGGTTTTCAGTGTCCCAGTGAAGGTGAGAACATTGGTGATGTTCCCAAGGTTTGTGAAATGTTGAACTTTGGTACCCCTTCAAATCTGAGGGAGTTCTCTGCACAGATTTAAAATGCAGCAAAGTGAAGGGAGTAGCTGATTTCACAGAATCTTTGTTTACTGTTCCCCTGAGCCCAAATGCACAGCAAACACCACCCCCTGATGTACTAAATAACCTCTTTAGAAAGAAGTTAGGATATCTTGAAGATATCCTATCCTTTGTACAGCCCTCCTGAATAATCCCTGTCAGCTTCCCACGTGTTAATAGTCACACCAGTCAGCAGGGCAGG
Source organism: Irena cyanogastra (assembly GCA_013397155.1). Classification (NCBI taxonomy): domain Eukaryota; kingdom Metazoa; phylum Chordata; class Aves; order Passeriformes; family Irenidae; genus Irena; species Irena cyanogastra. Next base: position 261,314 of record VWZV01005527.1, on the reverse strand, counting down.
TTACACAATCTTTATGTGCGTGGCATAATTAAAAATAAACGCCTCAGGAAGGCTTTGTGTGAAAAGCCATCATCCTCACATCTTACAGACAGTGCCAGGTTTTCCACTCAAACACTAGCCCTTGTTCCTCCTAAACAGTGTCTGGTGAGACCCAGTCCATTTGTGGGATCATATAATAATAATTTGCAGGAAAAATTGTGGTGTAACTGCATGGGCCACTATGGGTGTTGACCAGACAGATGTTTGCACCATCCATGCTGCTCTGGATATAAAAATTCACAGGTTAATGTAGTTGGGCTGCCTGGGGAGCTCTTTCCAATGAAATCATTTTCCAAGGAAGTGAACCTGCTTTATATCCATAGACAACAGCAAACTTCAGTGCTAGAAGGAGCTCATCTTTTATTCTCTTGCAGCATCTGCTGGCCTTGAGGTACCTCTGGAATCTGATTAATCACTCAAGCTCTGGATTGTTCAGCCATGGCTAAATGGGGCTGTGTTGATGGACATTACCCATAACCTTTTCCTTCCCAGAAGTTAAACAAATATCAGATACACAATTCCAGCTTTAACATGAAGGATTGATTGCTGGGCTGCTGGCTGAAATCATAGCTGAAGTCTCCATTGACAGTAACTGTAAAATAGTTCTAAGAGCTTAGCTTGTTATAGCTTTTTGGACCATTAAAACATCAAGAAAATGGAGTTGGAAGCTGGGTGCTACAAGATTTATTTCAAGCATTTTTTTCCCCTTCCCTTTGTTTTCAAGATGTGCTTTGGTCTTCGTATTTTGTGGTGCTCTGACAGTATTGAGCTGGGGTTGGTGTTTGAACTCTTGAAAAGTAAAGCGTAATGGTCATCTGGGCTTGCTGAAGTTGAATGCTTTTAATTAGCTCTGAAAAGAGCTCAACTCCCATTAGTTACTAGTAACAGCTTTTAAAATTTGTTTTCTGAGCTGCTGCCTGTCTTGGCAGCCTGAAATACAAACAGTGTTGGAATCAAGGGATGTAATGTCAGTGCTTTTTAGCAATATGTATGTACACAAAGATGTATCTTCCTTTGAGTGGTTATTACCTTGATAGCACAGTTCTATGCCTAGAGGATGAAGCAGCTGGTGGTAAGATATGATGACATTCATTTCTGTGCTGTTGACTCAGATCTACCCTGGGTTAGCAACAAAGGTCATTGCTCTACCACACATTTATTCAGGCTTTTTTTTATTAACTTGGCTGTCTAAAAAAAAAAAAAAAAAATTGCAGGAAAAAAAGCTGAAAAGGGGCATTGAAATCAGTTGCTGCTCAAATAATAATATATTGAAACTTCTTTATGTGCTTTGTGTAACAATTAGTTAACTGAAAAAAAAATTTCAACTGAGGTGTCTTCTTCCAACAGTTTTCTATATATTTCATACTTCCTCTTTTGCATGCTAAGATGATTTTTCTTGTGCTCTGCTCTTGCATATTGCAAAAGGATAAACCAGGATACACCACATTCCAGGGGCTTTTTTGAGTGCTGATTCTTCTTCCTTGCATCCCTAGGAAATAACCTCATTTCAGCTTTTTTCACTTTTCCACTTGCCTTTTTAGGAGAATTTGGAGAAGTGTGCAGTGGGCGCCTGAAACTGCCTTCTAAAAAGGAAATTTCAGTGGCCATCAAAACCCTGAAAGTTGGCTACACAGAAAAGCAGAGGAGGGACTTCCTGGGAGAAGCCAGCATCATGGGGCAGTTTGACCACCCCAACATCATCCGACTGGAGGGAGTCGTCACTAAAAGTAAGGAATTGCAGCCTAAACAATTCTCTGCTTTGCTGAGCAATCAGAGGAGAGNGGTTTGGTTTTTTTTTTTCGTTTTTTGTGGTGTTTTTGGTTTTGGTTTGCTTTTTTTTTAAAGCGTATTCTTGGTCTTTGTTTATGATAAGAAATCACCTTCTCTTCTTGAGACCCAAAAATTTAACTGAAACCTCCATGTACATGTGGTACCTTCTTGGAAAAGTTAAATATTTGAACAACCCTCTTCAGCCACACTTGATACATTTAGCAATCAAATCTATATACTGACATTAGTTATTAAGTGGGAGATCAATAAGATTTTATATGANTTTTATTAACTTGGCTGTCTAAAAAAAAAAAAAAAAAATTGCAGGAAAAAAAGCTGAAAAGGGGCATTGAAATCAGTTGCTGCTCAAATAATAATATATTGAAACTTCTTTATGTGCTTTGTGTAACAATTAGTTAACTGAAAAAAAAATTTCAACTGAGGTGTCTTCTTCCAACAGTTTTCTATATATTTCATACTTCCTCTTTTGCATGCTAAGATGATTTTTCTTGTGCTCTGCTCTTGCATATTGCAAAAGGATAAACCAGGATACACCACATTCCAGGGGCTTTTTTGAGTGCTGATTCTTCTTCCTTGCATCCCTAGGAAATAACCTCATTTCAGCTTTTTTCACTTTTCCACTTGCCTTTTTAGGAGAATTTGGAGAAGTGTGCAGTGGGCGCCTGAAACTGCCTTCTAAAAAGGAAATTTCAGTGGCCATCAAAACCCTGAAAGTTGGCTACACAGAAAAGCAGAGGAGGGACTTCCTGGGAGAAGCCAGCATCATGGGGCAGTTTGACCACCCCAACATCATCCGACTGGAGGGAGTCGTCACTAAAAGTAAGGAATTGCAGCCTAAACAATTCTCTGCTTTGCTGAGCAATCAGAGGAGAGCAAAAGTGAATTACACATGAAGTCATCCAGGTTTATGCTCTGCAAAAAGCTCAGTAATAAACTGGCAGGTTTAAGAAACTCCAGAGTTAGGAATTGCTCCAGAAGGGCCAAGGGTGATGATCTGGTAAGGAGTTGTGGAGTCTGATGAGCTGAGGCTTCCTAATTGCACTGAACTGCTCTGTGTGCTGCTTTCAGCTAATCATTAGATTTGTCATTAGCACTAATTAATGAACAGCCTACCTGGTAAAACAACTGGTCCTGGTGAATCATTAAATAAGGCCAAACTTTTTTCCTAGATGGCTTTCATGCAGGGGAAGTACTCCTTGGGATATTCAATATGTACCAGCACAAGGCATGTTAAAGCTCCAGAATTCAAACATCTGGGTAAAAATCTCAAAGANAAAAAAAAAAAAAAAAGGGTGCTCCAAGATTTTTTAAGGGAGCAGAAACAGTTGGTAGGAAAATTCCTAAATTCCTTGTTCATCCTAGAGGACCCTGCTGGCAAAGCAGCTCTTTGCCATTTCAGTGATCAGCTTGGAATTTGCTGAGGATGTTTCTAGTTTAACTGGATAGAAACATACCAAACACTTTGGGTTAAAGTAGATGGTTTTATTAGTTTAAAGAAAATTTTTGTTTTTAATTGTGTGATTCAAAGTTTCGTAAGGATAGGCATGAAAAAATTTCATAGCCTACTGCTGACAAGTATAAGAAATTAAAACCCCACCAGAATATGTCTAAAAGTCACTAGTGAAAGGTATGTAAAACACTACATGTTATGAAGAGCCATAATTATAATAATAATAATGCCTTCTCTCTGTGTGATTCATGAAAGTCTGTTTTGCTGATTTCAATAACAAAGAAGTTATTGTTTATCTTAGGTCTCACAGTCCTATTAGGAAAGGTCTTCCTGCATAAATTGAGGTTTATCTCCTGCTCTGTGGTGACACACATTTTGTACAGTCAGAATAAGATTTGCAGTCACAAAATCTCTTGAAACGCCAGCATCAGTCTGCACACAGCTGAGCTAAAAATCTCTTTTGTTGCATTTTGTATTCCTGGAGCACTTGAGACAATAATTTAATTGCTGCACGTGCAGGAATCTGTGTGTTGTTCTTGAATGTGCCTTTCTAATTCTCTCTGTACTCTGTGTAAGTGACTTTTAGTGAGTTTGCTACTCAGGTGTATCCACAGCACTGCTTCTGCATTGGGGGGCTGGGGGAGGAGGTCAGGAGTGCCAGCTGCCCATCACATCAATGAATGAGAGAGCAAACTCTGAATATTCCCAGCTGAAGCCAACAAAACCTCAGGGGTACAACACCCTCTGCAGGTCTCTCCAGAGCAGGAACTGAGAAATCTGCCCTGGAGCTATTTGTCTCCATTTTACTGGGCAAAAGTATATGGGACAAAGTAAATATAATAATAAATAGAATTATTTGTTTTATTAAACATTCTGCAGGGTGATAGAAGGACAAGGAGCTTGGGAGTTTGGTTTTTTTTTTAACAAATCAATCACCACATCAGGCAGCCTCGCCTCCAGTGCAGAGTTGTTCCTCTGCTCCATGTGGATTCCTGCATCTCCCAGCTGCTGCCCTGCACTCCTGGGCACTCTGCAGGCAGCAGTGTTAATAACCAGCACACGTGTTCTGCTTAGTTTACTAATAATTTACAGCAATTTGTAGCCTGCTCTTACAATAAACCTGGGCAATGCTGTTGACACAACTTGTTATCGTTTATGAACGGCCGAGCTTTGATAAATGCACTCAGAGAGTTCTTTTTAAAACTTCAGAGCATGTGCTTCTTATTATGGGCACATTTCCAACTGAATGAGAGTGAAACCCTGCACTTAAAGCTGGGTGAGTAAGGCAGGAAGATGCTCCTGTAATAATTTGGAAGACATATTTCTTTTTCTAATTTAAGTTCTTCTGATAAAGTCTCGTGAATTGCCTGAGTTTGTACAGAAACCAGGCACCTGTCTCCTGGCTTCAAAGTGCAGGGCAAAGTAAATTGATTTATCAGAGAAGGTTTTGGATAGCCTTGTACTTGAAAGGTCCAGCAGCAAATTCTGTGTGTTGCCAGAAATCCCTTTGAATTCATGTTACACACACAGTGCAAGTTAAGTTCTTTAACTATGTATTTCTGCCTAGCAAGACTAAGTATAAATAGATTTTTTTCTTTGAGGTTTTACATTGTTAGTTCTCATATCTGTATCATCTCTTATGTCATTCAAGATGAATATTTTGCATACAGTATTTCCTACTGATGGATGGATGACAGTCAATTAATTAGTCATTAGTGTGACTCCCACAGTATAACACATCATTTGTACCACAGAAAAAAGATATTTGAACCCATTAATTCATAATGTTCTTCTCGTGTTAAACTCATTCTGTTTGGTTGCTATTTCTCTTCTATTTGGTTAAAGATTTCTATTTGGTATAAGCTGTATTTTTTGAAAAGCAAACAGAAAAAAGTTGTTACCATTCACTTGGCTTTTTAATGGGTTTCTTGTTCTTAATTAAGCTGGGTACCTTTTTCAAGCCTCATGCTGTTCAATTTTAAAAGCTGAAATTTCACCATGCCCACCATACAATATGCAGGCCTTTGTCCTACTTTTATGGTCAGATGCCTTCCTGTATTTTATGTGCAATAATAATTCATCTCCTTAAACAGCTTCATGCTCTTACCCACCTTTCTCTCTACCACCAAGAGAAAATAAGCAAAGCATTAGTAAATATTATGAAATAATAAAATCCATATGATGGATTATTAGCATATATTAGCAGGGCAATGACCTTGGTCTGAAAACTTCCTTGCCATCACATGGATTTTTTGCATTAGTTTCTCTCCAGCATGTCAGAGCTGCATAGAAAATCTTGGTTGTGTCACTAAATGCCCTAGGGTGGAAGGAATGGTTTCAAAAACTGGTCTGAATATGTCTGGGTGAGTTTTGGGGAAAAAATAAAAGCTTTTCAAGGGCTGCTTCCTTAGAGATTGCCATTGCCCCGTGGGTGCAGCATGTCCAGGTCCCAGCTGTGTCCAGGTTTGTGCTGTCAGGGATCCCACCACAGAGGGAAGGAGTGCCTGGAAGAAGGGAATGCCCATCTTACAGCTCTGCTTCTCTTTCCAGTGCCTGTGTTTTACTGTGCACTTTCCATCTTTATCTGCACCCAGACTCAGTTTGCCCACACATCTTTTTGCCTCCTTTCTAAATGTAAAGGAATAACGTAAAAATTATCCTTGGAGTTAGGAAGGTTTGGATGCATTCCTGAAATGCTGGGCTTTGCTGACTGTATTCCAATGTGTTCCTTTGAAAAGCCTGACCCCTGTGCTTTATTTCCAGGTAAGCCAGTTATGATTGTCACTGAATATATGGAAAATGGTTCTTTGGACAGCTTCCTACGAGTAAGTGCACCAGGAAACTAAATGGGGCAGAAGTGGCTTTTGTTCTGGACTTGTTAGGGGTTCACTGCCACTCTGCACTGATTCATCATCAGCTCTTGTTGCTTGATATGTCTTTATTTTCATTTGGGTTTGTGAGTATCATGATGTGCACTGAAAGCCCTGTAGGGATCTGCTGGGCATTTGCAGTAAGCATTATTCCACAATTAAGACAATTTTGGTTTCATTGGTGTGTCACTTGTATTAAAAATGAGGAAAAACAAAACAACATTCTGACACACAAAAATGAGAACTGTTTTTTGGGGGCTGAATTATGACTGTAATGCAGTTGTGCTTATTGGTTGGCAGCCTCTGTGTCTAAGCAAGAGATTTTCAAGATGAATGGATTTGTGGAAATGTTATCAGTAATGAAAAGTTGAGAGAATAGCCCCATACCTGAGGATGTTAAAAATGTTTAGCTAGCAAAGTTTACTGGCCTGTTTTCTTTTTCCAACCTTAGACACACTAATGCTGGGGCTGATTTATCTTTGTTTTCTGTCAAAGTTGGTAGTGAGCCTAAAAAAATTCGAACGCTCCCCGTGTCACCAAGATTTACTTGTGGCAAAACAAGGAGTGCAGGAGAAATGAAATCCCATCTGAGGGGAAACACTGGTTTAATTTTAATTTGTTAGGGCAAACTCAGCTTTGGCTGGGAGACTGCTTTGGTTCTGCCACGGTTGAATGACATTATCCCCCAAATTCATAACATTGAACTAGACATTTAACCCCAAAAGGGGATAGATTGTCAACCTTAGTTTCTCTATGTACTATATATGTTATGGTGTCCACTGGAGCATGTAAAATACATATAAATAATGTGTCAGTATAGCTGAATGAAATATCTTTCTACTGAACTATATATATTTTGTTTAGACTTGAAATCCTTGAAGAGAGCCCTGAGGAAGGGAGAATAATTTCTGACTGCACAGAACAGTTGTTCAGCTTGTTCTTTCATTTTAGTGTGATTTTTTTTTACTACTGTTATGTGGAGACATAGATAAGAACCTTGTGACTCATTAATATCACAGGCAACTCAGGCCCTATAACCTTTTTATAAATGCCTTTTGAAAGTACTTAGTTTGCTTTCCCCATTGCCATTGAAAGGCCCTCTGAGCATCTGATTCTGTTCATGGTTACAAACCTTCTGGTTTTTAGCTAAATCTTTTCCAGAGCCTATATAAAATTCTCTTGTTTTGGCTCTGATAAAAAGGGGACAGACAACAGCTAAGAATCTTTTAAAATAATTAATTTCTTCATGAAGAGGAATTCTGAGAGACTCTTTAAGCATCCACTGTGTCATATATTTGTCTAATGTTTCCAGTGCTAGTATCACCCCCAAGTACACCAACCAAAAATGAAAAATGGATGCAATCAGCCTGGCAGGTTGATTGATGTCAGATCACCTCACGTGACAGAGCCAGCTCCCCTGCATTTAATAAAATTCCAGAAGCAGCAGCACGAGGAGCTGGAGAGCTGCCCATGAGGATACATTTACAGCACCGGGGAATTCATCTGAGAGCTGCACTACAACAAATGCTGTCCTGTTGTCTGTATATCCATATATCAATATCAAAATAGATGTTAGCAAACAGGATTAGTGAGAGTTGGGAGATTTCAATTGTGCCCAGAAGTAGATGATTAGAAATACATCCAACTAATGGTTTCTAGGCTCAGTCATACTGTGTTTCAGTCATTTTTGTGTTCCTGAAGTTGAGGAAAATTTTAAGAAATGAGTTTAAAACTAACAGAATTTGAAAGCCTCTGACTCAGATCAGCATTTGCTTTTGTTAAATGAATTTCTTGTGTAATAGAAAACTTTCATTAGGCCGTTGGGGAAGGCTTGGATTTTCGCTAGAAAATCCTGTGGCCTTTCAGGGAAGTTGGACATCTGTTTCTCTAATGTTCTGACACTCCAATCTCAGGAGCACACACAACTTAGATTTATGTGCTGCTTTCACACGTGTCCCATCTAGGAAATTAAAACCCTGATGACAGCAAGAAGGGGAAAAAAGAATTTTTATCTGAATTGCAAATCTGTCCCCTTCCCTCAGCTGACTGGGAGATCAACATGGTTCCACATGTGGCGTTTAAATCACAGCGCCTGACTCACGAGCTCTTCATTTGGGGAGCTTCCAGGGTATTTATGAAAAAATCTTTGCAAGAAGGAAGAGGAGCAATCCCTGAGATGACATTTCCAATGTTTTCCAGAAGCATGATGCCCAGTTCACTGTCATCCAGCTGGTGGGCATGCTTCGAGGGATCGCATCTGGCATGAAGTACCTGTCGGACATGGGTTACGTCCATCGGGATTTAGCTGCTCGTAACATCCTCATCAACAGCAACCTGGTGTGCAAAGTCTCAGATTTTGGTCTCTCCCGTGTGCTGGAGGATGACCCAGAAGCTGCTTACACCACAAGGGTGAGTTCCTGTCCTCCTTCAGCTTTTTAAAATTCTTGCTGGTTGTGGCAAAGATTGAAATCTGGTGGAAATCGGAAATCCGTGTTGCAGAGGGCAGTCAGTCCTGTATGCCCAAAGATGTTCAGTAAACCAGAAGCTCATCAAGGTTATTTTTAAATTCATGTCTATAAAATAGAGAAAATGAGAAAACAGAGAAATGAGAAAATAGAAAATGTACACACAAAAAGTATGGTTTGTGTTGGTAGATTACTTTCCTCAGACTGTGCAAAATTCTTGGCTCCATTTCTTTCTCCTGGATGTGTAAAGGAGTGAATATTACAATTAAAGCCTGAGTTCTTTTGGCACACAATAATTTAAGCCTTCAAGTGTGCTTTGAGAAGTTTAGTTACACTGCTGATTTAGCTCCCATACAGTAAAAAAAAAAAAAAAATCCTACCCACTGAATTTCTGTGTGTTTTCCAGCATGATAGGACATATGTCTGACTGGAGCATACTGCAGTCATTGTTCTTCAAGGGTGTGTCGTTTATACCTGTTCTTGTACCTCTAACTGAGTGAAAACTTGAGTAAAACAAAAAAATGCACATCTGCTTATCATCCTGAAAACACTTCAATTTGTTTTCGTGGAAGCCTTTAGCCTTATGTATATATGTGTATTACACTTGGATAGCTGGTTGCTCATTCTAATGCTATTTAAAGTGGATTTTGTTAACTTTACAAAAAGTGACATTAACATCCAGTTAATGTAATTTGCATTGCTCACAGTAATCACCTCATCTTCACTATAGAAACCAGGTTACAATGTATCAGCATAACCTTAATGTGGATTTTCTAAGGTTTCCTTCATTCCTGAACACTGACAGGAGCCATCAATAATTTTAGTAGTTTACAGGCTGCCTTCTTCATGATTGAAATAAAATAACATGTGAGAAATGAGTAAAGAAATGACAGCTTTCTTGCACATTATATACACCTACATTAATAGATACATTTATCATACTTTCATAACTTGCCAGGCATAAAGACTCTATTCTTTACTTGACCCTTCAGTGTTTTCTTTGCCCTCTGATAAACTTTGTTATGGAGTTAGAAATATGCAATATATACCACTTCAGAAAACTGTCTGCAGAGACCTGGCATGGTTCTTATAAAGAGACATTCGTAGGAGAAAGCAGTGTTCATTCTCAGTAGTGTTACAGCACTAATAAATAAATAAATATTCCTGGAATGCAAGAGTTCCTCAACAGAGAATGGTCTGTGCTCCAGCCAGAGGTGTATTGCTGTGTCACATACTTGTTTGCTCTCTTCTTAAAATCAAGCTGAACATGAAGCACTGGATGAAGCTGTGACATGTCTGTGTGTGGCTTGGACAAGTCAGGGTGCACAGGGTGTCAGTGTTTTCAGCCAGTGTTCCCTGTGAATTTCCTTTTTCTCTCCTTCTGCCACCTATTTTCTGAGTCTACCTGCCCATTAGCAATTAGACAGTGAAATCAGATGGAAGGAAACTATTTTGTAAATTGTAATCATCTGTGTTCAGTAAACTCCATCTGGCATTTATGGTGTGTGTGCAAACTGCTGCAGGAGGATGCTCAGATAATTGAAACCTTCAAATACAACTTAGGGCAAATCTTAATTTTTTTTCAAGAGTTGTTGCTGTGAATATACCTGTGCCACATGTTGGCTGTGAGAGAAGGACAAGGCTATTTGATGTTCATCATTTTTGCTCACATTTCCTTTGAAGTGAGTCTTATGTAGATGTCAAGGGAGTGTTTCCAGGTGGGATGTTTGATCCCCAGCTGAAAAAAGTGGGGACCACAGATGTGAAACAGAGCTTCACTGCACTGACAGAGAGATGAACAGTTCGTGTTCCTGCTGCTTGGATATTTCACAAAACACAGGACCATTTCCTAGGCTTAGCACATTTTGCAACCACTAATTATAGGACAAAAATAGTGCCACTTTTAAAAAATAATGGCATGATTTCAAACTATTTCATACCTAATAATAGCATTGTCCCAAACTATTTCATGTCTTTAAAGGATGACAACAAGATATTTTAAAAACACAACAAAAAATCTAAATTATAACTCCAATTTCAAATGTGTGTGTATTATATTGATGTCCTGTCCTCCATCTCTTCCCACTCCCAATTGTCCATTTAGTATCAGTGATACTAGGGGAATTTATAGAATTAGCTGCAAAGATGGATGCTTTATCTATTTAGGATCCTTATCTACCCCTATTTTCCACCTGTAAATGTCAAAGCCTGAGAATGATTCCACTGCTTTAATTCATCATTGCAAGTCAGGATTGATGTAGCCCCAAGAAGCCCAGCCAGGCTTTCAACACTCACCACTGCCTGGGTGAAATTTTGTGTTGTGCTGCTCTCAGAAGCCGTGTCTGATGCTTTGCATAAGGGCTATGAACATGTATCCTTTTATACATCAATAATTTATGTATTCCTTCATATATCAATGCAAAATCTGTGATATTCGTGCTATTGTACCAGAAGCCTGAAGGACAATGCAGAGATCACAAGTGCACGTGTGCAATACAGGGAGTCAGGAGTTGTAAGGAACTTTCCTACCTGGTAGGGTCATTTTTTTACCTCCTGAATTATTGTCACTGCCTTGATACCACAAAAGGCCTTTGGCAGCCTGGGGTCTGCCTGCTTACAGAAGCAGAAGCCAGCATGTGAATCAGGCTGACTGACTGTTTGGAATTTTTTATTTTTTCACAGAGTCTTTGTGCCTTAGGGGATGTGCTGTAATTATCTACATCCTCCATATCTATTCCCTTTTAATTGAAACAGTGAGATTGTATTAAAATTGACATTTTCAAATGGATCCGGTTTATCTTTATTATTTTTCAGATGTCTGTATGACAAGTGGGTGGACTAATGACACAGTATGAAGTGAAAGTGAATTTAAGCAATCACAGTTGTAGAGGGACTGTAATTATGTCTCTCAAAGACAATATTTAGGTAATCAGTAGATGAACTTTGACTATTTAAGCACATGGATACATCACCAATATTCATGGCATATAGTAAATATAGCCATGCTGGACAGAAATCAGTTGTATTTTCCCTAGATAAAATCACAGTGATGACAGTCTGAATGCATTGCAGGGTGTGGTAAAAAAGGAAACAAAACCCCAAAAATTCTCTTGTCCCAAAGCACAGAGGAGAGGAGCGGTGCTCTGTCATCACTGACTGCTCAAGGAGGAGATGATTTCAATATAAAACATTCATTAGTAAGGGACTGACAAGCAGCATCAGATAATGTCAGGTGTGTAAAAAGGTAAAACTGGCTCATTTCACTCCCATGAATCTCTCTTGTTCTGTACCATTAAGGTATCTCCTGAGCTCTCCTAAGTCCTGGTATAATGAATGAATGTCAGGCTTTTACTTTCAGCTTCTTCTGCAAAGTCCTCCTAGTAATTCAGTTAGAATCCATTTTTCTTGACTCTCTCCTCCCCAGGCCTGTGGCTTAGGTGCCTGTGGCTGTCACCTTGTAACAGATTATAAATCAGAATATTGGAATGGGTTCTGAATCCTGGAAACAGCTGCCTTGTGCTGGAGTGCCAGACGTGCTCGAAATAAATTGAGGACTTCATTGACTTTAGATGAATTATGTTGGAGAGACAGATACTGCAGGAATAGCAGCTCCATCTACAGAAGATAAAAGTTCTGGTTACTGCTGGCTCACTGATTTCCACCCCTGAGAGAGGTTCTCTGACCCAGAGTGCCTGAGATTTTGAGCTGCAATAACAAATTCCTACAATTTCTATCACCAAAACCGTCTTTCTACTCAAGTTCGGGGAGCTTGGCTTTATGATGAGCATGCCCTTAAAGGGAGACCATGACAAAAATATATAAAAACTGTATTTATCTTCAGCAAATAATCAGTAAATATATTGCTGTTCTTGTTCTTAAACTATTCCAAAAAAAGAGTCAGCAAAATCCCTTTTTAAAAATAATTATGATATTTTTATGACAAACTGGGGAGCAGAAGAGCAAAATTACAATTTTAGACTGTTCAGTGGCTGTTGATTTCTTTTTTTAACTATATTTTAATTAATATTTTTGAGTTAATTATGGTAATGATGTGTGTATCTGCAGGTTTGTATAGGATTACAGCTGAAACTTAGCAAAGAAAATTTGAAAGCCACTGACTCACATTCACTGTAATAAGGATCTGGGGTTGATGCACCTTCCTTTTTCAGTAAAGCAAAGCCAGAAATTGTTTCATTGAGTTTCTAATCTTTCTGCAATAAAGCAGTCCCAAAATGTGAGGAGACTAATTAATGTCTTTTTTTTTTTAATGTGTTTCTCCAATTGCATAAATGACTTTTTAGATAAGGTTATAAAGACCTTCTGTCCAATGTGAAAGTCCTGCCCTTGTCTAGTGGGAGACGTCAGATTCTCTTCGTGATGGTGGGGTCTTTGTTGATGTAAATGTAGGATATGCCTTTCCCCCAGGACTGATGTTCTTTATTGAAAACCAGGGCTCACTTGTAGCATAGAAAACAGAGAGATTGATTTCTTTATCAGCCTCACATCTAAAACATCTAAAAAGTGGATTTGTTATGAAAACATGAGGCTACAGGAGAGCTTTCCTTGTTTCTTGGCTGGGCCTTGGATTTGCTGAGTGTCCCTGGACACTTGTAAAGGGAGCTTATTAATTGAGTATGAGAAAAACAAAGTCATTTTTATGGTCTGGAGCCGCACTGGGAATTGTGAATAAAGTTATAGTGCATGGAAAATACAGTGTACTTTTTGTGACTGAAGAACATCATCTGATAGATTAAATTTCTGAGAGAGAGAGAGATCAGGCTCTTCCTCTGGCTGCAGTCATAAAACAGTGGTTTCAAACACTCCAGTTTATTTTCTGTGTCCTGTTTGCTGGTCTGCAAATAGGATGTGGAAATTGGGTGCTCACCTGATTTTAAGGGCTGTCTGTGAAATGAAGGTTTGTCTTTTGGTAGGGAGCTTTGCTAAACAGAATGGGATCCATGAAAACCTTATGCCAAGATAATTCCCCCCTGACCTTTGCCAAGCCTCTAAGACTTATCCAGTGACATTTTAGGGGCTTAAATTGTAGTCTGAGTCAGGACTGCTTGTGTTGTTTGTACTTAATTTAAATTTCTGCAATGTTAGCCATGAAAATGAAGATGCTTCAGTGTAGTTAGACAGTATTTAGGTTTCTAATTAACACTAATGCCTGCATTTCTATTGTTAACCAAGCTGGTGAGTCTAAAGCTGGTGATTGTATAGCTACCCTCAGTGCAGGTAGAGTTTATGGGAGTGTAGGTAAAGCAGTAAAATATTTAAAATCTTAAATTTTTTTTTTTCTTGCTGTTTACTCACTGGAAGTAAGAGCCCTCTCTCCTCGCCGAGGTGGTTGTGAGGAGAGGTGTGTGACTGGAGTATAATGGAGGTGTCAGAAGCACTGCAAAGAGCTGGTCTGGTGTGAAATCTTCAGAATATATTCTGTGCATGTTGTGCATAACTGGAAATAACTTTAAACTCTCACAGTTTTCTGTACTAAAACACATTCACTCCAGAATTGCCTTCAGGAACAAGTCGTGCACTGCTGTCTTTTAGAACTTTATTTTCTCATGTGTGACTCCCAAAAAACTCTGTCAAAGCTGGCATCACCAGGAATTGTCTCTTTCGTCTATTTCTTACATTTTAGAAACTCAGCCTGAGGTTCCTTGTGTGCATTTTATTAACTTGACCTACAGCACCAGGTGGTGGCCATGACCAGAGAGAGATGTTCCCCTCCCTCTCATGTTAATCGTGCTGGTAGCTTCAATTCTCTTCAAGTTTGGCATTTAGTGGTGGCTTGCTTCTTTTATGACTGTAAAAAATGACACACTTTCTGTGTCAGCTGAAGGCTTGGCTTTGAAGGCTTGAAGTGAAGCAACATCCTGGCCCCTCATTTTCCTTGAATGTCTTAGAAAACCTGGTGAAGCCCTGCAGGGAATTCACCTCAATGCCTTAAAATCAGCCAAATCCAACCCTCCTGTGCTCTGCAAAAGGACCTGGGTTATAAGCAAGGACCACAGCCTGGGTTTTGCACTTTTAATGATGTTGTGGCAGTTTTCAAACATTTCATAACTGAAAATCAACCAGACTTGATTTGCCATTTACTCTTATCTGTGCGAATTATGATACACACACACACACATATATATACATATAAAATATATGTGTGTGTGTCTATAAAGTATGTATGCTGTGCTGTACTGTATATCTGTACTTCAGATAGATAAATACATGGTAAATCTACTAGGTATCAGTACTGAAATGTATTTTACTCTCTCTTTTGCTCTTACGACAAACGGCAGCAGCGTTTTCCACTTACGCTGTTTGTTCTTTTTTACACCAATGTCATGATAACTGGGAATCTCAGAGAAAAAATAATCAACCACACAAAATCATATTTGTTGCAGGACAGTGAAATGGGCTCTTTGGTTTTGTTTTGCTCCCAGGGGGGCAAGATTCCCATCCGATGGACGTCTCCAGAAGCTATTGCCTATCGGAAGTTCACGTCAGCCAGCGACGCCTGGAGCTATGGCATTGTCCTCTGGGAGGTGATGTCTTATGGGGAGAGACCCTACTGGGAGATGTCCAACCAGGATGTGAGTAAATTGTTGTCTGAGTTGTGTTCTCAGATAAGGGATGAAGCTGTGAAAGGAGGCCAAGAGCAGGTGGCTCTGAGTTTTTGATGGTGACATTGAGTAAGGCATGGAGACGAAAACCTCCGGATCTCTCTGGTCAAGTAAAAGTTCATTAGAACTTAAAAAACCCATCATCTTTATAGCAGAGAGTTTGGACCTCTGAAGGAGCAGAGTAGAGAATTTTATCCCATTGGTGGTTTTCTGTAAGATGATACAAATAATTCCACTTCAATGAGGTCATTGCCTTTTACATTCCTTAGCTCGTTGTTAGAAATTTCTCCTGATCCCCTTTGGTTCCACTTGTATAATATCCTATAGAAGTTTTCTGTAAATGTCAAATGCACAGAATAAATTGCTCTTGGCACTTGTGAAAAAGAGAAGCAAAGCATTTCTGCTAAGAGTTTAATGAAACCAAAATGCTTCTGGAAGTAATCAATGGATAAAATAGAGACGGAGAGTGATCTGATTAGACTTCCAATACAGGTTTCTTTGTAACATTAGTAAACTGTCCAAGCCTGCAATCCAAATGATTAATGGAGCTCTCCCAGCATTTTTTAAAGAAGCATAACATTTCCCCAAGGAAGATTTTTATTATATCTATTTTGGGTTCTTTTTCTGTTGTTTTATTAATTTTCGATTTATTCCCCAGGAGTTTCTTATGGACCAAATTTTATGGAGTGCAGTCACTCACACAAATAGATTTTCTAAGGAGCTGATATATATTGTTAGTAGTTCCAAATTAAAATAAATAAGTCAGTAGCATAGTTGTAGTCAAACATTTTTCTGTACTACTTTATGTTAAACAAAGAAAAAGAGAAGAAAACTTCCTTTTAAATGGGTATCTCTGCAACCCAAGTCTCTGCAGAAAACTATTAATTTCTTTTAATTGATAATGAATATTTTTGTGGAGATTAATGTATCCTGTTGTGCAGACTGATACATTAGTGGAATGTCTTTAATAATATCCCATTAAAATCAGAAATGGAATGATTAACCTATTTATGTGCCTCTCCTTCATGGCTGCATAAACCATTAACTGTTCTCTTGTCCTTGTTCTGATTCAGAATAGTTTGTTCTGCTTTTCAATTAATTGATCCAGATGAAAGGGAAAGATTAACAGAATATGGCTTTATCATTTTCTACATTGAATGCACTGGGTTTTTTTATTCATGGGGCAATAGATACTGTAGGCCTGATCAAGAGGTGTTGGATTCTAGTGAAAAGGCTGGATTAAAAAGCTTCTGGACAGCATAAATTCTAAAGTAATCTTGGTTTTGTGTGTGTCAATCTGGAAAAATTACAGAAAATCTAGACAAATCTTATCAGTCTAGGCAAATTATAAGGAATTGGGCTTGCACTGCCTAGTAGAAAGTGTATAGTTATGCATGAGGTAAGTTTTAAAAACATTTTGTGGCCCTGTGACATCATCCAGAAGACCTTTTGTCTGTTGGTTTAGGATGGCCCGTGAGGGAGCAGGCTGATTTTTTGGCAGGGTAGGCTGGTTTTTTCTGTTGGTGTTTTGATTTTGCATCCACTGAAGGATGTGGAAAGCTCGTTTTTTCTGCTGTTGCTTTGGAGTTCAGCGTCCACTTGGAGGATGTGGAAAGCATGTGTTGCTAAGGGTAATCAGAGGAGAGATATTCAAGACCTTTTGAAGTTTGGCATACTTTAGCAAGCACTGGCTGACTGTGGCTTTTGTTTATGGATTTAGTTCAGCTGAGTGTGAGTCTTTGAGATCCTTTCCACACACTCACCTTCTTCAAAGTCACACACTGTATCTTAACTCCCCTTTCTGCATGCCTAATCTACTGCCTGGTTTACTTTGCAGATAAAGGAGAGACAATTAGTGAATAAACACGTTTGTTTAAACACACAATGTCCACGTTAACGTTGGCACAGCTGATAAAAACCAAGTTGCTGTAAAGTGCCTTTAAGTTTGCACAAACTTTTCTCCTTGTGCAGGTGATTAAGGCTGTGGATGAAGGGTACCGCTTGCCACCTCCCATGGACTGCCCAGCTGCCTTGTATCAGCTGATGCTGGACTGCTGGCAGAAGGACAGAAACAACAGACCCAAGTTTGAGCAGATTGTCAGCATCCTGGATAAGCTGATCCGTAATCCCAGCAGCCTGAAAATCATCACCAACGCGGCGGCAAGGTGACACAGTAAATCTTACATTGCTCATGAACCTCTTTGATTCCTCCATCTCCTGTAATTAGAATTTGTTTGCACTCTTTACTCCCTCTTCGTCTCTTAACTGTAGCTGTTTGTGGAGAGAGGGGTTTAATATTGTTGTTTTTATTATTGCCATGTTTTTTTATTATTTATTTGCTATTATTTATCCAATTTGTGATTTTTATGCTAAGGGTATGAAAGCCGCTGTAGGACTGAGCAGAGTTTTTTTGAGAAAAACACAGCTGGCAGATTTGGCCATCGTGTGATTTTCCTTTTCCTTCTGCCCTTTGGTGGTGTTTTAAGTGCTTAGTGTTTCATAGGTTGCAGCCAGCCGTGTTCCTAAGTATCTTTCTGAATTGGGTCCAAAAACACTTAAGCTATTCTCTGACAAGTCATGTTAACTTTAATCATCTGAATAATCTTTTTTTTTCCTTTCAGTAGTGCTCACAGACCTAAAAATGCACTTACACTCTCTCCTTAGATCAATGTGTTAACTAGGAATTAAATTTTCAACCTGTGCAATGTTTCTAATTGCATTAAAAACATTCATTTTTAATCCTGGGTTTTCAACACGCTCTGGAACATCACCGTTGTGATGAGATAAGAATTATCTCATTGAGAGGGAGCAGCTGAAGAGTGTGTTGACACCTTAAGGGCATAATGAAGATGTGGTGAAAGAAGAGCTTTAGTTAAGTAGTGTTAAAGAGAATCAGTTTGTACAGTGCACAAAATGTCACACTCCTACTGAATGAGTGTAAAAGATGTAAAAGTATTTTTAGCATGAATGGTAGTGCCAAATCCTCTGTCAGCAAAGCAGAGTCAGGGACAAAAGCACTCTGCTCCTCTGCTGCTTCAGACCCAGGCCCTGGAGGGTGTTCTGCATGTCCCTGGGCAAGGGACCAGAGCCTGACACGAGGCCAGTTTCAAAAGGGAACACAGAAAACCTTCCTGTCAGACCTCTCCTTGGGATGCAGCACACTTCCCACCACGGCAATTGAATAGGGAAGGCTGAGGGAAATGGAGCAGAGGCAGTGGAAAGAGCTGCATTGATCCTGCAGCCTGCTGTGCCACTGCCATGGACCTTGCCTCCTCCTTCCTGGCCCTGGCTTTGTGCTGCATCCTCAGCCAGAGACTGGCCACTCTAATTACCTCCTGCTGCCATGCCAGAGGGCAGAAAAAGAAAGAAGAGGAGGGAGGAGAAAGGCAGTCATACTAATGGGCTCTGCTTTTAAATTTATATACTGAGAGAAGATGGCTTGCACGAAATTGTGTTTCGATAATTTTGCTTGGTGAGTTCTTTAACACATAGGAAACCAACATGCTTACAGAGGCAATTATTTTTAGGAGGTGACAGAAATAACCCAACAAACGAAAAAAAAACCACAACACATTTTTGGGAGAAGACCAAACTGTTTAAACACTGTTTTCTCAGTCATGTACATTTCTTCCAAACACCTTGCACCACTATGTGGCAAACGGCTGGTGCAAAGAATTATTTTCTAGGGATATGCTGCAGCAATCTGATTATGGGAGTTGGAAATCATAACTATCTTGTTTGGGTTTGGAGACCTGATTGCAGGAACCAGGGCTGCATGTTTTTCATTCCAAATAGAAGCAAAATGCTCCCTGTTTATGATCCTTCCAGTTACAGATTTGAACCGCAGCAGAGTTGGAAACAGTATGGGACCATAATTTCCAGTTACCTGTTCACAGCCAGTAAAAGCTGATATCCTCTAGTGGAGCTCAAATTCAGTCTGAGCACTGTTTCCACCTGCTGGGTTCTGTGCAGGAGCTCCACAGGTGGATATTTATTGTTCCCTTCTGTCTCTCTCATGCTCTCTCTGTTCCATTCTGTGCTTTAGTGGCAGAGAGGGTGGCAGAGGCTGCACATCCCTAGCACAGCTCTCTGCTCGTGGGGAGGGAAGGAGGGAAGGAAGGAGGCTGCCTGCTTGGTAGGGAACTTCTCCCAGCTGCTTTAGGTGAGCTCTCAGTGAAATACTCCTCCTGCTGCTGCTTTGGCTTTGATCTGGAGTGCGTTTCTGAGGAGGGCAGCATCAAAGGTGATTTTATTCCTTCCTTCCTTCCCAGTTACCCTTCCACTGCCACGTCCCTGCACATTCCTGGGCAGTGCAGTGTCTCTCCCTTTCTGCAGCTCCTCACTGCCTGGTGGCAGACAGGGCACTGTGGGGTCCCAGCATGGGTGAGCCCAAGCTCTTCCCTCTGTGAATTCCTCCAGGGAAGGTGTGATCCCTGCCCTCTCCATCTCCTCTGTCAGTGCCTGCAGGCCAGCCCAGGCTAGCCTTAAGCCCAGCCACGAATAAACACAACTGAGGGGTGCTGGGCAGCCCTGTGCCATGAAATCATTGTCAAAGCAGGCTGATCTCAAACCTTAGACTAATCTCAAACCTTAGACTGGGCTGAAAATCTGCAGCCAGCTCCACAGCCCCGTGGTGTCCTGCAGAGAGCCACTGGTGGCAGGTTACAGCTCCTGGTGCTGGTGGCCAGGGACTGAGCCTGGAGGTTCAGCACTGCTTTTGGTCAGGCTGACAGAGAAAAATGAGACAGAAAAATGAGAAGTGAGACTTAAAACAGGGTGGGGCCTTGCCGTAGCCTTGTGTGCAGGAATGTGTAAGTGATACTGCAGGGCTGTGGGTCAGGGCAGCTCCTGGAGAAGGAGACACAGTTAATCCCCAGAGAGGGACAGACATCAGAGCAGGGGGAGGCACTCAGGGACTCAGCTCTGGAGACTCCACTGGCTCAAGTGGCTGCTCTCAGTTGTTATTTGAGGCTGCAGCACCCCCACACCACCTCTCCTCCTACCCATGATGAGCAATTAATCTAAGTTATGGAGGTCCCAGCTCTCTGCTAGCCGTGTCTGTGGTGCTACTGCAGAAATGCTAAAGCTTGATGCCCTCCACATGCTTGGAGGTGTTCGGAATATACTCGGTCAGGGGAAAATGTTAGACCTGACGACGTCTGCAGCAGATGCAAAACCTGTCTCTTCTTACAGATTTTAGGGCTGATGTTTGTTTAAAATAGTCACAACCCTGTTGTATCCTATTTAAAAAACATATTTCTGGAGGTGCATAGGATATCCCTGTCCTCTGGGTGCTGTTAAGTGACCTCCACTGGAGGATGAGTTTGGCTGAACATCTGATTCCAGGCCACAGCCCAGGCACGTTTTACACTAATACCTCACAGAAGAGGAGTCAAAGCTTTCAATTCTCTCTTTCCTTTAAAGTTTTCTATCCCTTCAGGCCACTCCATGGTATCTAATAATTTCCTGATACCCGAGGGTATATTTTTATCCTTATTGATCATGGCTTTGCAGACCATTCTACGTGCCTTTGAACCTTGCACTGACAAAAGGTTTTTGTAGCCTCAGCACAGCAAATGTTTCATAATGCCTTTTCTGGTGTTGTGTTTCATCTCAGATTCACGGGCAAATTCCATTTCTATTCCTTGTAAAGTACAGAGTATGGCTGATTTCTTTCTTGCCTGTCAAAATTCACTTTTTAATCAAGTGCCCACCCTGAGCTCTTGCTAATAAGACCTGTGCTGGTTCTGGGCACGCGGGGCTTTTTGTGTCCCTTAGGCTGCCTGGAGTTAAGCAGCTCTGTAAGGGGCTGTAGGAACAGAACTCAGTGCAAGCCATGTGGTTTTCTAAAGCACAGTCTCATGGTATTTTTATTTGATTTATGTCTTGCTGTTCTTTCCTGTTTTCTGAACACGATGTTCATTTTTCTAACAGAGTCCTTAGGTTATTTGGATATCTTCAGGGTGGAAGTGAGTTCATCGTTCTTCCAGTTTTGATCAATTTCATTATTTTTCCTCTTGAGCTTATTGTTTTTTCAGTCCACTGTGTATTACTTCACATTTGTGAGCATTTCATACAGATACAAAGCAGATGGAAACTTTTCTCAGCTTGGGTTGGGGAGTCAGAATCACTTCACCCACCTGCAAACAAGTTGGTGAGGCTGCAATGGCTCTTTAGCTGTTATTTCATTTGTGTGGGGGAAAAAATGTAACTTGAGTCATGCAACTGGAAGTACTTTGTGTACACTAGAAATATGAAATGGACTCACGAATTTTTTTTTATCTATTTCACTTTTTTCACTGATTTATATTTGTGGGTTTTTTTATATTTGTGATTTACTTTTATTCTTACTTAAATTTCTGATTCTACATTTATATATATGTTTATATATATTTACAATGTATATTACCATTTTATGCATATGAATCTTACTCTTACATGGCCACTTGAAAAAATATATTTAAAACAAAATGTGTAATTTAATGTATTTCAAGCATTTATGTGTCTCAAAGCTGTCATAGTATAGTGTGATCTTGAGGTGTAAGGGTTGTGACACAGGATTCAGGCAGCTCAAAGTTGTGGCAGCTTTCCCATATCTGCTCTGTGTGTTCACAAATGTGATGTAAGGGGGACTGAAGTCATTTAGTCTTCATGAACCTATGAAATGGGAATAGCTGAGTTAATGCACAGCCCTCATTTGAAAGAAAATTGAAATTTGTTTCCTTATTCCAGCTTATGACTTGTAGGAATTCCAGATTTCTGCCAGGCCTCTGATTGATTGCAAAACTGGCACAGAATCTGCACAAAAAAATCCCAACCTGCTTCTGTGGTTGCTTTTGGTAGCATGGAAGTCAGTGTCAGGTGTTGCTGTTGTTGCTTTTCTATACTGCAAGCACATATCTAGGAGATGAGGAAACAACTGTATTGCAAGGAAGGGGAGAAGAACACCTTGGAATTCAGGGTATTTCAGAAAAATCATAGCTGAAATTCTTTTCACATAGCCCAGAAAACTTAGGGGCTCAGGGTCAGTTATTCTTCCTGATGAAAAAAAAAAAGTATGAATAATTAATTCCTCAAACATTCTTTTCCACGTTAGCAAGTTGTTTGCAACTCTGCCTTGATTTGCCTAAATTTGCTGTGTTGTTTGAAGCACTGGCTTGGGTAATTTTCTTGAGCAGTTTTTGGACGAGCTGTTATTTGTGAGCAATTGTTTGCAAGGGTTCACTGCTAAACATGTTCAGCTTTGTTGTCTCTCACTGTGCTGCTCCTCACAAAGTTTATTTCCATTTAAAATCTGATAATTTGGTGGAAACACTCTAGCTTGGTAGGATTTTTATGAAAATCAACTCAAAAGGAGCAGCGAGCAGGGCAAATAAAAAATTCAGATTTGCTCCTTTTTGCAGCATAATTCAAGCCCTGTTCTTACAAAAGTATTTGCAATGAAAGTGCTGTTTAGATTGGCTGAACACTTTGTTGAGAAGTCCCTTTTTTTTGCCATTCAGGTCAGAAGGCTTCAGATGCTTGACATATACTGCTGACCTGCTGTAATGTTGTTTGTTTGCTTCTCCCTGTTAGGAACTTCCAGGATGGAGGAGAGGAGGAGATTTCAGTTTTCCTTGGATGTTGTCAGGGTCTTAACAACAGGCTTTGAGTTTGGCCAAATGCTGTGTAGGGCAAAATTCTGTATGGACTTTAAGCTTAGTTGAAAATCCAGCAACAGCATAATCTGTGTCCTAAACCCAGACTGTTTGCTCTAAAAGAATTCAAGTGATGTCGACTTAAAACTCCATCTCTCTCTCTGAAGCCTGCTAAACATAAAATTGTGAATTTATGGAATGGGAGAAAAAAGAAACTGAACTGCAAATCACAAAATGGATTACAGTAAATTCTACGTCTAGGTATCTAAGCATAGTTTGGATTGAGGGGTTAGACTAAGAAGGCTTTTAGGGACTTCATTCAAAAAAAAAAAAAAAAAGTCCTGTTTTCCTCTGATTTTCCCAGCGGTCATTATTATTGAGCCTGGGGCAGGCAGGTCTCAGCCATTGTCCCTTCAAAGTGAGTGCTTGGAAGTGAGCAGGGGCTGGCTGTGAACAGAGACAGTAAAACATCTATTTGCACTTCCACACCTGTAATTCCCCTCCACTCGGTGAAACTCGGGCAGGAATTTACAGCAGGGTGGGTTGGGTGTGTATAATTTAAATAGAAATGCAGCTGGGCCAGGGGGTGGCCTGATGGGGAGGGGAGGTTTTGCTGTTTATTGAGATTTCTGAGGTGTTTTTGGTGGTGGTGGTGGCAATTCCACACTGGGAATGCTGGAGAGAGGTGACAAAAGGAGAAATTCACAGTGATGCCTAAGCTTTTTATATATTTCTCGTATATTTGTGGCTTGGTAGATTGCTAATGCATGGCTGTAGCTGCAGGACTTTTCTTGCCCTTTCCCCCTAGATTTTGGAACACATCCCTGAAATATTGTTTAGATTAATAAATGATCTTTATTCCAAGTAGGGGACCTACAATAAGAAGTGAGGCAGAGAACCCAGGGGTGGGATAGTGGGGCAGCTGAATCTCCTATTGGATGTAGCTGTTAAATATCCTAATTAATTAACCTTATAAAATCACAAAAAATTGATTCTGGATGTTCCCATCACCACTGGGACACCTGGAAGCTTCCAGGTAAAGATCTTCTTTGTTCTTTACTATTCCAACACTGGTGCCAGGGGTTTTTCTCTTCTGATTGTGGGCAACAGCAATGCAGCCAAAAGTGAGATATAAAGGGAAGCTCTCCACAGCAAATGGTGGATTTTAAGCATTTTGAGAGCTTTGTAAAGCATTTTTCTCTGCCGGTTCTGAGGAGCTTACAGACTGTCCTGACAATAATGAGTGGTTGGCATTGAGGGTCTGTCAGCCAGGAAATGGCCATGTGCCTGTGTTTCCTTAAAAGCACAGCTTGGGCTGTGTTATGGGGGAAAAAAAAAAACAAACCAAAAATTGAGCAACCTGCTGAGGTTCTTTTTTTTTGCCTTTAGTGGTTTGGTGTTGGATAAAAGTAAATGGAAGAGCACTGATACATCCAGGCATGTGGTTTATTATCCCACCACGATGCTGGGAAATATAAGCACATTGAAAATCATGTTGTGAGGGGCAGCTGAAGGAGTAGGGAGGACTGAAGGATTGACCTTTGGGGCAAATGAAATTTTATTTGCTTATTATCCTAGTGGAAGCCGTGGTAAGTTGGGTTGGTTTTTGGGTTTTTTTGGTTTGGTTTGGTTTTTTTGCCAACAGTGGAGCTAGAAATCAAGAAATATTGACATTTAGAGAGGTGTGCCATTTTTGCAGCCTCAACTGCATTGTTTTCCCCTTTGGTTATTTGTGTTGGCCCTCTTCATTTCTCCAGCTCTCCTTTCACTCCAAGGAGCAGCCCACAAGATTCTTATTTGGAGAGTATGGAAACAACACGTGAAGGCCCTTGGGAAAAGCACATGTGCCCCCTTTAAGAGGTGAATTGTACTTTAGGGACTAAATTACCAGTTCTGCTAAGAGCATGTTAAAAATGGGCATGAAGAGTTGGAACTCCAAAGATTTTTATCTTTAAGGTCCAGGGAAAATCAAGTAAACAGAATAAGTCTACTTCTCCTTGGCGTGTCATTTATTTACTAGTTTCCTGCTGATACACATGTATGTATATGACTCTGATTGCTACAGAAGATAAAACTGAAATTTGCTTTCTGTGCCACCTGTTGGTTTTGGGGTTGTTTTTCTCTTGAAATAAAATTCTTGTTAGACCCGAATTCTGTGCTTCAGCTCACCATAATCATAAAGCCCATAGGATCTGAGTTCCAACCAGGCTCATAGGGAGCAATTTCACTTCACAAAATCACCTTTTAATTACCTAAAATTTGCCACAGGAAATTACTTTATGTTTTGGGGGATTTTTTTTTTAAATGCTTTCCTCTTTAAAAGAAATTGACTGTGGAAAGGAAAGTCCAGATTAAAAAAACTGAAGGTTGGTTGTGCTGTTTGAAGGAAGGGATGGAAAGAGAGAGGCTCCTACAGTCCAAAGTCTGGGACTGTGTGTGCACAGCTCCTCTGTGTATTTGCAGAAGAAGTGGCAGGGCATTTTCATTTTCTTTGTCTCAGTTCCTGGGTTTTACAAGTCAGTTTGTCTCTTTTTCTCCCCAGACAGCAGCCAACCAGAGATGAGATTTCCATGCTGTATCGGGAAGGGTTTTAATGATGTTTTCTGTGTTTTTTCTTGTTGCTGCAGCAAAATTTTCCCTGTGTTGTGACAAAAAGCTGTGCTAATGACAATACAGCATAGTTCTCCTCACTGCAGATGGCTCAAAGGTTAATTCCAACTGTTAAATAATGGACACATCCAGAGAAAGCTTCCAGCCACAGGATGTTTTGTAACTGGCATCTCACTGTTCAGTTTGTCTCTCCAAACCGAGTCTTGCTGTTTTGGTTTTTTTGTTTGTTTTTTTTTTTTCAGGGCACCACATGTCAGTAAATTGAACTTTGTAGGTGTAGTAAATACAACAACAGTCAGGATGTACAGGATAGAAAATCTTGCCATGACTGTCAAAAGATGATTTGAGAGGGTGTATCATAGTTAGTCACAGCAACAAGGTAAAAAGAGTAAAAAACAGAAAAAAAAAAGTGGAGGGGAGAGAAGAAAAGATGGAGAGAAATGTTGTATTTCCCTTCCCCTGAGCAAACATGTAATTTCCATGATTTCTTTTTAATGACTCTCTCCTGAAGCTGGTAGGTACTGATTTATGTAAAGCTGTAAAGGATCAGGTGGAGCCCTGCAGGACGTCGTTTACAGCTGCACGGGCTGCAGCCCGTCCAATTTGTCTGCTAAAGTGTGAGCTCATGGCACACATCACCCAGACCATAAATTGTGTGCTCAGCCCTTCTGTCTAGGGGCTGGGTCAGGGGGAGAAAACCTGCCAGGGTGTGCAGATGCTCTGCAAGCCCAGCTTTCCCCTGGTGCACACGAGGAGACATCGCAGACCCTTCGCAGCGAGGCGAATTCCTGCTCATTGATAAAGAGTCCAGATGTCCTCTCTGAGGAGGAAAGTTACTAATTTTTGTTTGGAACCCTGCAAGAAGAAAAATGATACTTTGCAGTGCTGGTTACTCTGAGGTCACTCACATTAAAATTAGGTCATATTTTTTGTCACGATGATACTTTGATCCAAGTAATAAACATAAAGGCTCTTTTGGGCCACTCTAATTCCTAATCCTAGAGACCTGTTCTGTTTCAACTTGTTTATACTTATTTTTTCATTAGTGATTCTTGAGTCAGACCTCGTTTTATTAGATTTAAGTTAAAAAAGGCGTACTAGGCTGGGGAAAAAAATAAATCTGTGCTTTATCACTAAGAACACTTCATAAATACTCTTAATTAATATCTTGGGATTCCAGACACTATACCCAGAAAACTATAAATAAAAAACCATTGGCCTTTCACGGGACAAACAGTAGTCAGTGAAAGTCAGGCCTTACAGCTACTGATAAAATCTACCTTGGGCCTGATTATCAAACTGAGCTTTTAAAGCTGGGTGTCATGATTTGGTTTGCCCATGACACCAGCACATGAAGTGAGCTGCTGTTTTGAGGACAGAGCAGGTTTCTGGTGTCTTCTGTTGCTTTTCTTTCCATGGGTGGCTGTTCCCAGCAGGTGAAGTCCAGAGTTGGTGTCAGTGTTCACAGTCCTGGCTGGGCTCTGGAGGGAAAGTAGGCAGGCAAAAGCTGTCCCCATCAAGGACATCACAGCTCTGGGAACTGGTGAAAACTGATTGTTTGTCTTTGGAGTTAAGATTTTCAAGCATCCAAGTAGCTCTTTCATTATGCCCTTCATTCCCAGAAGGGAAAAAATACTATGTGAACTTTCTGAGCCTGAAAGAAATCAGCTGATTGATAACAACTGGGAAAACATCAGAGTAAAAGGAGCTGTTTAAGATATGGCCAATACCAAAAATCATTGTTCTTCTCTTCAAAAGTGATAAAGTCTTGATGTAACTAATGTTACTTATGTAACTGATGTGGTATCCCCTGATTCCAGGGCAAGTGTACTGCAAGGATGTGCTGTTGTAGTGCTGCTGATTTTGGTGAAATTTAAGACATACTGGAATTGAGAAGGATTTGGATTTTCTAGGCTTCTTAGGAGGTTAAAGTCACTATGTTTAAATATGTGGTTCTCTTGGTGCCTTTAAAATCTTCTCCTATTTATGTTTGTTCCAGTGATGAACAGAGATGACTTGGGTTTGGAGTGAAGAGAGTGTTCTACAACCCAGATCAGTTCTCCAGTTCCAGTAGCCGTCACCTGTTCCACTGTGTAATCACTGCCTTTAAATTATGCTGTCAGTCCAGCCACCTCTCATTTTCACTGCTTTCAGTGACAAAAGTCACTTCAAATGGGTTCAGCAGCAGTAGTCAGACTCCTGTGCAGGTTACTGGAGGGAAAAAGAATTATGGGGCAGAAAATAGACTGTGAAGTTGCAGAGATAACTGTTTTGAACATTCTCTAGTTCAGTCTCAGGTGCAGCACAGCTCAGCACAGGCTTGGCTTTAAGCCTGCAATAAAACCATAAAAATAAGATACTTTCCTTATTGTTGAAGTTTAGTAGCAACACTTAAGATTTGTCAGTGAGCCACAATATTCTGAACATTTGATATGACCAAATTCTACCAACACACTCAGCTTGGAGCCTGGAGTGTGCGTCATCTGTGTGATGTTTGGGACTAGGTGAATCACATAAATATAACCTAATTTACTCTTTGTTAACATTAAATTGTGAGGTAACAGTGCATTTTGTGAATGCTGCAGTGATTTAAACACGGGCATGGGAAGCTGGTGCTCTTCAGCAGGATGATTGCACAGCATTTGTCAGAGCTGCCAGCACCAGTCCCCTGGTGGCCTCAGCAGCTGAGAACTCCCACAGACAAACAGCAAAGCCACATCCAGCCTGGATGCTCCTAAAGTTTAGACACAGGATAAATCTGTGTTTCTCCCTGTTCCCTAAACTCCATTGCATTGCTCTTTCATTTCAGGCCATCAAATCTCCTCCTGGACCAAAGCAACATTGACATTTCAGCCTTCCGCAGCACGGGTGATTGGCTGAACGGATTTCGGACAGGGCAGTGCAAGGACATCTTCACGGGGGTGGAGTACAGCTCCTGTGACACCATAGCCAAGATTTCCACTGAGTAAGTTGCAATCTGCTCTGGGCTTTCATCACAGCTACAAGTTCAAGCATAAGCACAAAGGGAGCAGTTTTATATGGCGTTGCCAGTCCTTAGCTAAAATTTTCTTGCATTTAAAGAGACAGATGGGAATTATTTGTTGTAGTTGAAATAGCCATGAAGGAAATCTGTGTCTGGTGACTGTGTGATGGCCGTGGTCCCACAGCTTTTTCTCACTAAATAGAAGGAAATTCAGGAAATTCCCAATTTTTTCCAATACAGTAGCACCATGCATCATCTGGTACACCAGCATCACTTCCTTTCTTTGAAGTTTCTCTGTTGGTTCTTTAAATTCTGTATTTTACGTGGGAGTTTCTCTACAGCTGGCACATTGCCAATCTTTCCCTTTATTGCCCATCCCATATTCCACCAAACCGGGTGAGGGTGCAAATTCTTTGTGGCTGTTTTCCTCCTCCATGCTAATAATTACTCAGGGGCTGAACTCCCTCCTGCTATGCTTGGAAGTGAGCAAATGGCAAGTTTATTGCATTCTAAATGCAATCCATCTTTGTTCTAGTGACAAGTAAGAGTAGGGTAATGTTCTTTCTGCACCTGAAAAGGCATCAAGTTAAATCATACAGTTAAAAATTTAGTGCCAAAGGAAATCCTGATTCCCAGTTGGGCTGGCTGGATACACAGCAAGTTATGGAGAAGTGTGCAGCAGCTGTGTTACCAACAATTAAACACATCAATGCCATTAATTAGTGCATTACTGCATTTATAAAAAGGGTGCTAATGGCTTTTTGTAACAATTGCCCTTTGGGGACAGTGTAGAAATCCTCTAGGAATGCCCAATTTCCTGTGAGCCCCTGGTTAATTAGCCCTTCACAGGTGTCAAAGCACCTCTGTGTTGCACAAGGAACAATGAGACTGGAGATCCTGGACAAACGAGAGGGGAGAACCAGGGCAGACACTGGAAGCTTGGCCAGGGACTCCTGCACCTCAGAGCAGATGGCAGAGTTCAGAGAGCAGTGATGTTCCAGCACTGCCCAGGAAAAGCCATCAGATTGGTAGGGGGATGGAGGTGTTGGAGAGGCTCAGCTGATCCAGCAGTGACCCCCTTGCCCCAAAACCCCAGTGCTTGCATCACTGGAGAAGGATTTCATTGCCTTTTCTTCCAGGTAAGCAAACACACAACGAGGCTAAATGAGCTTTCACTCTCTTTTTTTGCAGCCCCCTTGTGCTTTCAGACAGTTGCTGTCTGTTTTTTTGCAGCAGGGCTTGTGTTTCAGCAATGCCCCTGTACCTGGAGGCTCCTGCAGTGCAGCCATGTGAGATGGGCAAGCTCACTGCTGTTTGCTGGGATCAGTGCTATGGAACTCCATGTCCTCACTCACACACCTCCTCTCTCTTCCAGTGACATGAAGAAAGTTGGCGTTACAGTGGTGGGCCCTCAAAAGAAGATTGTCAGCAGTATCAAAGCTCTAGAAACTCATACAAAGAACAGCCCTGTTCCTGTGTAAGGTACCAAAATGATGTTGCTCGGGAGAGGAGGAAAAGAAAAGGAGAAAAGTTGCAAAAGTGATGGCTGATAAACGGCAGGATTTAAAGGAGTTCTTTGCAACAGCTTTGGAAACGCAGTGGTTGAGATTTCAAACCCACAAGACACTCAAATACTGAGTATAAATGCCTTAAAAATAGGAGCAAACTTGTTTTCTATCTGTTAATCCTAAAGGGTGGGTGCTCTTGACTGACTGTTAATGCAGATAGTAAATATCAAAAGAAAAAACATGTGAAAAATCCTTCCAAGTAAAAACCAGTGTTACTAAAACCTAGAGCCATTTGAATATTAAGTGACTGAATAACAGAAAAAAACCATGGACATAAAAGCTGTGTACTTGATCTATACAGCAAACAAGAAGAAAGAAAGACTTGCAGTATTTTTATACAGAAGAGATCTGTAACAGGTATTTTATTTCTTTAAAAGCAAGGAAAATAGAGGACTATACCTCACAACCTGTCTGGCCATATTTACTATAATGTCATTGTAACATGCTATTTCAGCTTCAGGAAGGAACACAGAAATAAAGTTTGTAGTGGCTTTGAGTTAGTTGACAAAAGATTTTCGCCATTATGTTAGCTTCCCTAACTGTGTTCATTTAAATAGAAACAAGTCATAATTTTTAAAAGGCTTATTTATTTTCTTGGTTTGGTTTTTTTTGTTGGTTTTTTTTTCTTCATTATTGTTTATATTTATGCTTAAATACCTTAACCTGGCTGTATTATTGCCAAGTGCCAAATGTTATCCAAACTTCATTGGTTCAGCCTGAGAAATTGTCTGAGGGTTAGTTACTAGATGATTTTATACTCATAGCATCATGCATGGAATACAGAAGGAGAGAAAGGTGGTCTTTTTTCCAGCACTGACACTATGAAAAGCATCTGGACTTTTTTTTTTGGCAATGAGATTTCTTCCATTTGCTGTGAGTGGTGTTTTCAACCAGGCTGGGGCTTTGACAGTGGTGTGTGCATTGATCTTTAGGTCAGGATCTGCCCCAAACAGCCCATCCCATTTCCTTCCCCAGGGTTCCTTTCTGTCACAATAAGGAGCCCTGTTCTTGTGATGTTCAGGTGAGAGATCTGCCAAGAAAACATGAGAGAGGGCCAGGGTTGTTGCTGGTTGTTACATCCTGCTTTAACTGATGATGCTTTCTGAGTTCCCTGGGAAGTAACCCCTGTTTAGAAGGATGACTTAAGCTGTCAAGTGAGGCTTTGGTGTGGAAGTTCACACATGCCTGAGCTAGAAACCCCCCTGGAGAGGCACTGCTATCCTGTAGGGGACCTGAATTTTTGGCACAGCTTCAGTGGGTACCTGTTCCTTGAAAGAAAGCAGAAGGGAGCCCAAGTCTAGGAGAACATTTACATCTCCCATTGGAAAAAGGAGACTGGAAGATGGATTTTGGAGGCCTTCCACCATTTTCAGCATCTTCCAAAGAGCTTCCCAACTCCTAAGTTGTTTCTCTGGAGCACATCAGTCCTAGTTCTGAGCAGACACCACTCTTTGCCCTGAAAATTAGTGGTTTAAAACACAGTGTGAGCCACTTCTTGTGCTTCTTAACGCTCTAGATGTGATGCCAGGCACACACACAGCAGGCCTTGGTCACCAGGGGAAACCATTCTGCTTCCCAATTTGACATTCTGGAATCTGGACCTGATTCTGATGAATCCCTGAAAGTCCAAGACTGTGTGAGAGGCAGATGAAAAAATGGCACACTGTGTTTTCTCTGTGCATGCAAAAGCAGGTGACCACTTGTGCTCCCTTCTGTTGGCTTGGGTTTTGGAGCTCCTTGGTATATAAGTGAGGAAAGAATCAGTTTCTAGGGTTTGTGTGGCTGAAATTGTTCTGCATGAATCCAGGACTTACAAAATGTCCAGGCACAACATTTATCACACATTGCTGAAGAGAAGCAGAGTTAGGGACTTTTTCATGAGTGCTGGTAGTGAGCATGCTGTAAAGGATTGGGTTGGAAATGCACTCACAGCATAATAATTAGTAATTCTTTCTGAAAGAGAAGTGATTGGGTTTTAAAATTGAAATTTAAAAAAATAAAAGAAAAAGGGAAGAAAGGTAAAATAAAGCACTTAAGCTGTAAAGAGCACTTCCCCTTATCTGCCCCGATCTATCATGAAATGCAGCAAGCTGGATAGAAAAGCTGTAGTTTGTGTTGTTTAGTTCATTCAGAATCTTTCTTTACTTCAGGTTGAGATTGCTCTAAATCCGACCCTGTTAGTGAATTTAAGCCACCAAAATCCAGTGGCAAACACTGTCTGTGTGGGGACAGCTTTTTGTGACATTCCTCCAGCTTCATTCTGCTGCTGGAGCGTGGGGGCAAGGGGCAGGGGTTGTGGGGCTGACCTCTGGGAAAGGCTTCAGGAGACACAGACCCAGTTCTTAGAGTTTTACACACTTGAAAACTTTACACCTACCACCCTCAATTTCCTCCTGCCACGTGTCCTGTCGTGTTCCTTGCCCACTGTTCAGGCATGCTCAGCATAAAAGATTCAATCTCACCGGGGGGGAAAAAAAATGAAGCAGCTCGGTTTTGCTTTTCTTTGCTGTTAGGAGTTGAGAGTTTTTAAAACCCCTTTGGTTTTCTCTCCCTGTCAGAAGTTGATTTGTACTGTAAGTGGCCTCTGTTGCAAGCATCCTGTACTCCCTGTCCCCCTGTACATATGTAAACATAGCAGTGTACAATTCTTCAGTGTGGAGTAGAGAAATAGAGGTCGTGTGGCCATCTGCCTGTACAGGTTATGGACATCAAGCAAAATGCAAACTGCTCATAAAATGACATGCCATATTATTGGGTTTGTACCTTTCAATATAGTTTCCATTTTATTTATTTCTGTTAACATAATCTAGTTTTTGTGCTGTAACTTAGCATCCAATAAGCAATGTATAGATGTGATTTGATTGGCAATATGTATTTACTTTAACTTGTATTTCAAAAGCATTACTTACTCATTTAGATTATATATTGTGCAATTGTAGATGGCCTCTTACTAATGTAAAATGATTTGTAGTGGAAACATTTATATTTTTATAATAAACA
The DNA here is from genome assembly GCA_013397155.1 of Irena cyanogastra. Lineage (NCBI taxonomy): Eukaryota > Metazoa > Chordata > Aves > Passeriformes > Irenidae > Irena > Irena cyanogastra. The sequence goes on along the minus strand of VWZV01005527.1, from coordinate 228,281 downwards.
TAATGAAAGTATTTTTTACATACTGAAATACTGAGGTGATTGCTTGGAGGACAAAGTAAATTTATTTGATTAGTGTGATAAAATTGTAATTAAATATGGATAAATTCTGAGTGTTTAAGCATGGGTCTGGAGTGAAAGCTAGATATTACCTATATTATCTATTAAAAGAAACAAGCAGTGCAGGTTTTAACTAAACAGACCAGCATTTGTGCAAAACTGACTTACATCAGTCAAAGACTTTACTTTCTCCATGGATACTGGAAAACATCATCTTCTACAGCCTGCCTATGGGATATTGAAAAAAGCTGTCATTTATTTTAGTTGTGTCAAGTATTTCCAAACTTTTGCTTTCTTTCCTCCCTCGCCAGTGGACCTATTTTCATCTTATTAATATGTTGAATCCAGTCAAAGATGTACTTTTCAACAAAATAAAATAGCCCACCACGTACTGTAATTTCACCCCATGATCATTTCTTGCCTCTGAGTATCTGTATTAGAGAATATTTTGCCCCTGTTTTGTCATGCCCCTGCCATGTTGTTTCTGTGTGCTTCACCCAAGTACAGGGTCTTTGAAAATGTCAACATACACAACTCAGGAATCCTCTTCCTAGAAAAATAGGAATGGTTTTGATGCTTGCCAGTTTCTTGAATTTTACAGGTCCTTTCTGTACCATAACTGATTTTGCATGCTTTTGTATACTACTCTGCTTACTGGTGCAAAACAATGAATGATATACCTGTCCTGGAGTCTGTAAGCTGATAAACTTTATGAATGTGGATGTAGCATACTTTTGTTTTTTGGGGGGATGGGGGAGGCATTTTGTCTTGGTGTGTTCAATAAGAAGGGGAATATACACAGAAAAAAGTCACCCAGAGCTGGACTTGTCCTTAAATGACCACAGCTGGCCTGGAAGCCCCTTGTTCTTCCTGCCACCAGAATGCTTCATGCTGTAGTGGATAAATGGTGACATTTTAGCTTCCAAACAGGGGGGTTTGATGCTGTGCTTGAGCAGCAGGGCTCTGATGGGATCTGATCCATGCAGTGTGCAAACCATTTTCTCTCTGAATAGATTTCACCTCAGCAGTTGTGTCACCCCAGCTTGTGTCTGTCCCTTTGGCATTGCTGGTACATTACATTTGCTCTAGATCCTAGAGGGCACGATGGCTATTGGTGTTTTTATTGCTTTTACTGTGAAATGGTATTAATTTAATTAATTAATTAATGTAGCCAGCTCTGGAAGGGCAGCAGGATGCACTCACTCAACCACAGCAGGACAAGGAACTGCTCCCACCACCCCAGAATCCCAGAATGTGCTGATTTGCAAGGGACCCATCAGGATCATCGAGTCTGGAGAGGTAAATGGCTGATAATCACTTCCATAAATTCAATATGCCTCCCGGGGTTTTTCAGTGCTGCCCAACTGGTGTTTTTCCACTTTGCATTTCTTCCCAAGGATGATGGCCAGACCCAGATATCTGCACCACTAAAAGNATAAAAAATCTTTCTGGGTATCTGAGGTTAGCATACCTACTCTGGAATTGCCTGGCTCTGCTTTTCTTCTCGCTTTAAAGTTCAAGATGATCTTTGCTCCTCTCCAGTTGCCTGGGCTCCAGGAGTTCTGCAAGAGAATAGCCAGTACTTGGACCACTCCCTTGTTGCTAAAATAAATCCCACAGACTCCGAAATCCTGAATGCATCAATCACTTTTGACTGTTGAGATTCCTAATTTTGAAACAGAAATAAAATGCACCCAGACAAATATTTTAGTGCATGACCAGGTTCTGCTTNTGTCCTTAAATGACCACAGCTGGCCTGGAAGCCCCTTGTTCTTCCTGCCACCAGAATGCTTCATGCTGTAGTGGATAAATGGTGACATTTTAGCTTCCAAACAGGGGGGTTTGATGCTGTGCTTGAGCAGCAGGGCTCTGATGGGATCTGATCCATGCAGTGTGCAAACCATTTTCTCTCTGAATAGATTTCACCTCAGCAGTTGTGTCACCCCAGCTTGTGTCTGTCCCTTTGGCATTGCTGGTACATTACATTTGCTCTAGATCCTAGAGGGCACGGTGGCTATTGGTGTTTTTATTGCTTTTACTGTGAAATGGTATTAATTTAATTAATTAATTAATGTAGCCAGCTCTGGAAGGGCAGCAGGATGCACTCACTCAACCACAGCAGGACAAGGAACTGCTCCCACCACCCCAGAATCCCAGAATGTGCTGATTTGCAAGGGACCCATCAGGATCATCGAGTCTGGAGAGGTAAATGGCTGATAATCACTTCCATAAATTCAATATGCCTCCCGGGGTTTTTCAGTGCTGCCCAACTGGTGTTTTTCCACTTTGCATTTCTTCCCAAGGATGATGGCCAGACCCAGATATCTGCACCACTAAAAGCCCAAGCAGTGCCAAGTGAAATCAGAGCATTACTTCTGCTGTCTCACACGTGCCACTCCTGTTAATTCATGTGGATATCCATGCTATTGACTTCCTTTCTTTTTCTGAGCTGCTCTAATGCCTCAGTTCCTTCCCAAACCATCACTGCCTGGTCAGTAATTCTCCATTTAATGGGCGTGCACTCAGTTCCTTTTTCAGCCCTTGGTCCAATCCTTTGGGATTCCTTAATGAATTTTACTTACCCAATTTAAAAAAAATATTTATTTTAGAGCTATTTCTCTCAGCTTTGATTCATTCCCATATACGAACAGGCACATGGTCTTCATGAAGTTACTCCTGCAAAGGTGAACAGCACAAAACACAAAGAACAGCTTTACCTTGGCTTCCTCATGATCCTTTTCAGATGGGCAGAGAACCTCTGGTAAATGAAGAGTACTCTCAGTACCTGGGATTTTTCAGCTCACTCTGCTTTCACATGAAAGTGATTTCATAATAGCTCATATTTCCCCAGTTAGCTCATGAGAATGTCCTGGGGGACAGCACCAGAAGTCTTAGTAAAGACAAGATAAATCACATCCACTACTTTCTAGATTATCCTGCCACAGAAATAAATTAGATGAGTTTGACAGGATTTGTTTATTCTTGACAAACCTGAGTTGGTTTCTTAAGACCTTGTAATCCTNTAAAATGCACCCAGACAAATATTTTAGTGTATGACCAGGTTCTGCTTTGAACTTTTGAGAGTCACCATCGAGGGAACATTTGGTTAGCAAATTTCATTATTTATTTTTAATTAGATTCTGCAACTAAGGTTCGTCACTGATACATTACTTTGAAGGTAGTTGAGGTGTGAATTCATTAAAAATCTTTCCATTCACTCTGTTGCTCTCCACAGAAGGGGAGAAATATCCTTTATCTCCACTCCTCTTTTATTCAGTAGTCTTAGCTCAGTTTTTAAGTTTCTTCAGTAAAGTGAGTGTCTGCTCACCATGGATTTGTAATTAATACTGAGTTTAGCTTCCAGCCCTCTAAAGAAGTGTGTGTTTGCAAGAGAGTGTGAAATAACCACAGCTTTTAATTCTTATTTTTTGGGGATTTAGGGAAGCAGGCTTTTGGCTTCTTCTCCTTCCTCAAGGCCTGCAAGGACAAAAAAAAATGAGTGTTTAGTCTCACTGTGTTCATGGGAGCATAGAGTAAAACATTTTATTTTAAGGCACTGAGATGAAATGAAGCCAGTGAAAAAACATATGAATTGTAAACCATATTTGTTTAAATGGAAAAAAAAAAAGAAAAAAAAAAAAAGCCAGAAAACAAAAATGGAGATCTGGTAGTTTTGCACCATAGTCCGACCAGGCATTCAGATAAACATCTCTGATGCCAGTTTTCCTGTCGTTCCCCCTCCCCACCCGGCAGGAACTTGCCCTTAGATATAGTTTACATTTATTTGAAGCATTTTCTTTTCACAGGGTGGTTTGCTCTTTTCACTTTCATTCGTGCAGCTCAACAGAGGCTAAAACTGGGCTCAAACCACACAAGCTCAGAGTGGCAGAGCCCCCTGTCCTGCCGGCTTTCCCTGGTACCTGCTGTCCCCTGCTGTCCCCAGCAAGCATCGCCCTGACCCCTCCTCCCTCTGCTGCCTCCCCAGCTGCTGTGCCTTACAGCCCAACCCCCCAGAAATCCCAAAATAAAGGATGGGAGATGACTTGAGGAGGCATTTTAGAGTCAGAGCAGTGTTTCAGTCCTTGCACTATTTATTAATTGCTTGCCTTGCTGCACTTTTCCCTTTCTGTGCCATCCAAGTTTAACTCCGTGAATCCCAGCAGACATTTCGATTTGCCTGGGATTCTTTCCCTCATAAATCACGTTCAGTGTAGACATTTTGTGTCTTTTCTGCATTGTCTGGGTGGCTTTTTGCAGATCCAGGCTGGATATTTGCTGCCAGGTTTTGGACCTGCAGCTTCCCCTCACCAATAATGATTCCTATTTTCATTGTGCCCCTTTAAAGTTGCATCACCTTTTATTACTTAGCTATTTTTAATCTCGTTCTTTCACTCCCATAAAGCTTTTTTGGGGGTTTTAGTTGAGGACTAAGTCCCAATTCCCACTTGGATATACTTTGAAAAAGATTGTGCCTCATTTAACTGAGTTAATACTTGCCTAATTGTAATAGCAAAGCAATAAAATTCAATCCCTACAACAATGTGATGCTGTAACTTCCTTTCCTCTCACTGATGGAGCACTGGGCTACCTGCCAAGGAAGTCAAATGAAAATAGGAAACAATAGGAACAAATAAAATCTCTTTCTGAGATTTGGATATAGATATATTCTTGAGTTTTTTGCTTGGTTTTGGTTGGTTTTTTTTATTTAATATTCAGTTATTACTTGGTTCAGTTTTTTTACTTTCTGTTCCCAGCTTCTCTCATTGTGCATGTGGGTTTTTGGAGACAGAGGAGTTGGCCCACAGAGAAATCTTTTTTCTGCCCCTTTTTACCTCTTCCTCATGTATAAAAGCTGACCTCTTAATATAAGCTCCTGGAGGGTTTTTGTGAAAAACCAAGTCCATCAGATACCACCAAAAATCTATAAAGGGACACCTCCCCAGCATGGACTATACAAATAACTGTAATTAAGCCAAAGAAAATATTCTATTCCTTCAAACAAACATAAAATAAAGATTTAATTGAGTAAACCTGTGTGCCTGGCACCAGCCAGCCTTCAGAACTGTAAAACAGCTTTATCAATTTCCTGCTGCAAGGGAAGAGATCCCATCAGAAGGGCAGAAGGCAGAAGGAAGACATTGGAGCACAGGGCTGAAGAAGTCAGAGAACACCCAAAACTAAGTGCATTCTTTCTCCCTTCTTTTTTAATTTCTATTCAGTGTATCCTCTGCTGAACAAGTACCATAACCAGCTGAACTATGCATTTAGATTGTAAAAAAAAAGATATATTTAATAGCACCCACCCACTAAGCAGCTCCTCCATGCTGGAGATAATGCTGGGTGATTGTGATCCAGCTCCACAGTGTGCAGCCCAGGCTCCATCACCTCAATATTTGTTTTGAGGCATAACCCATATAAATTTATTTTATTATAAACATTATGAACTCAAGCAGCTCTTTGGCCTGGTCTCCCTGGCTGCCACAACACCTCCTGCTGGTTTGGGTTTCAAGCACTCTGTCTGAAGTGTATTTTTGTATATCTGCTGTTTTTGCCCATGACAAGCACAGCACCAAAAGAGCCCTTTCCCCCCAGTCTGCCTGCTTCCATGTTTTCACTGGGATCCTTTTCAGAGGAACCTCTTTCACAAGATTTCTTCCCAAGCCCAAGACTTTACCTTTAGTACAGGTAACACTGGCTGTTAAACAGCCTCCTGAGGAGTCCTTGCAATATTTTGGCCTTTTGTTGCTCAGTGCCTGCTAGAAGGGTGCTAAAATTACAGATTAAACAATTTCCTGCTCTCAAAGGAAGATCCTGTGGATCACAGTAGCTAGTGCTCCTTGAGGAGACAGAACAGAAGTTTTCCATCTTGTGGAAAACCAGTGGAACAACCAACTTGGGTATTTTTCTCCTAATCCTTTGGAATTTGCAATCTGAAATTTAGATCGCGCCCTTTTCTCATCCCTGTCCTCGGTGTCTGTGCAGTATCTGACTCAAAAGGCACAGAGCCAAGTGAACCAATGGTCAAAAATGTCTCAAAAAGGGAAACTTCCCAAAAGGGAAACTTTCAAACTTCTCTGCTGCTGTTCTGTCGTTTTATCAACAGCACTTCTTTCTCCAAGTAACTATTCTTGTCACGCTGTCAAACACTGAGTTTGCTGTGACAGGTCTGGCTGTGTGCAGTTACTGTGATACTGAAGCCATAAAACTTTTGAAATATTCTTGAAATATTTTTAAAATATTTAACAATTAAAAGCTTTATGGGCTTGGATCACCAGGTCTGTGAAATCTGCTTGATGTTTTAGGCTAAATGTTAGTCCTGTATCTTGAGGGAGAGGTTGCCACTACTATGCAGACAAAAACTATATCTTCCAGTACAAAGGAATCTGATAAAGCTCAGAAGGGTTGTCAGAAATTTCACCTACAGTTTGTGAGAAGCTGATTAATTTTCCAGTGGGAGAGTGAGAGGAAAAAAAAAGGGTTTAGTCCCTGAAATACCAAGCTCAGTAATATTGGAGGCAGGAGCAGAGGACTCAGGGGAAGCATTCCTGTTTCCTTCATTTAGCCTTAGCAGGATTTGGACACAGGGCTAAAGTTACCCCTCTCTCCAGAGATGCTGTGCAGGGGCTTGGATGTGGAATGGGAGCTGTGCATTATAAATCTCTTTGCAGAACATGAGAGTGTAAGGTTCTTGGAAGAAAAATACGTCGGCTCTTGTGTCATGTGAGGGTTGTGGCACTTCCAACCTCTCAGTAATTGCCTAGCTCTTTGCATTTGTGAGAAAGCAGGATGAGATGCCTTAAAAGGGGGTTCTGCGTATTGTAAAAGTCCAACTGCATCTCGGAGAAGCACCCCTGAGACTTATTGCTACCATTAGAAGCTTAGAGTAATGTGCACATATTTTTCTTTTTAGGCCATGCACACTTTATCCAACTCTCGGAGGTAAAAGAAAAAAATAAAAGAAAAGTAAAGAAAAATGAAAAAATGCTCTGTTATGTATAGGGTGGTTTTTTTTCCTTTGCTTTGATCTTGCCACCACATCCCTCCATCACAGTCCCTGGGGATGTCCTGAAGGCTACAATTTGTCTGTGGTGCTGTGATTTCCAGCACTGCCTCTCAGCTGCAGAAGAGTGTGAAGCAGCAGCTATGGGGGGAGGCAGGAAGGGAGGGGGTTTTGTTCAGGCTGGAGACCCCAAAACTCAGCTCCAGGCCTCCCTGTGGGATGCCAGCACCTGGCACAGGCACTGCCCAGCCCTTGCTGGGGCTCTGCCAGATTTGGCAGGGCTAAATGGTGGATGGTGATGGAATACTTTGTTGAGGAAAATGCTCATCATCGGGAACTCATTGCATTTCATTCTCTGTGTGTGTCTGTTGTGCCTCAGCAACAGGGGAGAGCCAAGGCAGAAGATTGACTTTGTTAAGTGCCTCCTTGGCTTTGGTTCTTGTTAGGTTTGTCATTGCATTTTAGAAGATCTCAGGTCTACTTTGTAGCCTTACAACTGGAAATTTTCTCCTCTCTGCTGAAACTTCTTAATGTGCCTTATACGAAACAGTGAGAATGATTAAATCACAGCAAAGATGAAAACAAATACAATGAGGGGTGTAGTTGTGGAATAATTCAGAAGTTTTCACTTGGACACTAGCTATGCTCCAAAATCAGCAGCAAAAGCAGGTTTGAAAGCAAAGGCTTTCAAGAAAATAACAGTCTGGTGTCCCACAGAGATAATTTGGAATGGCCTGAGGCAGAGAAACCTCTCAGTCTTTTCAGCTTGGGAGTTCATGATTCATGCAGAGCCACACAGCCCTTCCCATCCCTATGATGCCTCAGGTTTTAGCTTTTATATTTTCACATTCTGTGCTGCTTTAGTGTGTGGGTCTGAGCTTCATATCAGGGCATGGTGAGCTCTCTGCACAGAGCAGGGAGACAAAACAATTCCTGCTCCAGCTGGGGACCAAGGACAAATGATCCAAATCTCAGCCCATGAGCACAAACAACGTGGGCTGGAGAGAGAAAAACAAGCAGGATGGGAGTGCAGCACCTAAAGCTGGAATTGAACAATTAAATCCAATATGCGAATGGAGCAGAACTGATCCCAGTGACAGAGCCCGTGACCCATTGTCCATTTTGTGACCATTTTGGTTCATTGTGGGTGCAGCCCTGGCTGGGCTCTTGTGCTGCCCAAGGTGAATCCATTGAGGCCTTTTAATAAATCCCTGCTTTATTCTTTAGCTCTGTCTAGTTTCTGTTCTAGCTCAGCCTTCACAAGGCATCACCTACACCTGAAAAATCTTTGTCCTGGAAGACAAATCCCACTGTCCCCATCTCCCTGGTGTGCAGGGCACAGAGAGATGCCAGCACTGTTAGTGTCTGAGGCAGACATTGATATTGCTATTACCCAGCCCTGCCTGTCCATTGCCACAAAACCCTGACACACTGTGAGAGCCACAAAATGGGAAAAAACCCCAAACTGGGGTTTGGGCTCCCCTGGTGCTCATCACCCCGTGGCTTTTCCCTAACTCTGCCCCGCTCCTCCGCCCCCAGCTCTCCGGGAGCAGGAGAACAACCTGTGCAATCTGTTCCGTGGGAGAACAGCTCACAGGAGGACAATTTCCTCCCCTCTGCTGTTGGATATGAGCTCCCCTGGGTAGGTGGGGGTTTTGGCAGCCTGTACAAAGGCTAACAGAGACTGCAAGTGGAGCAGGAGCTGCAATAGAGCTGTTGTGCCTTGACAGCCCTGTGTTGTAAAGCACCGGGGGGTTTGTTACAAGTCAATTGTAGCTTCAAGAAATTTAAGAGTATGGCATCAGCTTGTTTGATTTTTTTTTTTTTTATGTTGAATACATGAAATTGCAGTAGATTTTAACGTGCTGTGGCTGTAGCAGGCCTGGATGACTTAATAAAAAATAAAATCAATCAAACAACTTGATTTTGTTGGCGAGTCTTTGCTCTGTAAGTGGAAATAAATGTTTTTGCAACCCTAATAGTTTCACTCTCATTTCTTCAGGCAGTGCTGAAGAAATATAAACACTAAGTTTATATTGTTTGCTGAGTGCAATTGTTTTTTTTGCTGAATTTGTGTTCAAAGAACACTCTGTTAAAGATCATTTAATGTAACCTTTGTCACCACAGTGTCTATCAATGATGACCAAGAGCATGAAGGAGTCCTGTGGCTTGAGAAAAGGCTTTTCACCTCCCCACTCCCTGTAACCTTTATTTTTCTTGAATTAACTAACTAAGGGACATGATGAAGGCAATTAAAGCTTCAGATCACTGGCTCCGTGTGGTCACAGTAGAGCTTATTTTTGTTGTAAGATAATGATTCACAGTCAGGGAAGGAAAAGGGATAAGATTTTGAACAAAAAGATGTGAGGAAGGGATTTTAATTTGATTTTAGTGGGAGCATGGTGAAAAAGTTTACATAAATTATATATAATTATTTATAAATTATATAAAGCTACGTGGTGTTTGCTCCTTGGTACACCAATGGGAGGTGATTAATGGCCTATAATTGGAAGAATATTTGGTTTACATCTACTCTCAGCCCTTCCCTGGGTTGAAAGACCCCATCCTTCAAAACCAGGTAGAAACAACACCTATTATCATCTCATTTTAGTGCTGCACGTTGAGCTCTGTACCTTGCTGTGCTCCCACAGAATTTAGCTCAGTCCCCAAGCCTGGCTTAGTATCTATGTATAGAACTTCTGGCATTTGCTTTCAAACAAAATCTCACTTAAAAAAAAAAAAAGGAGAAAAAAAAGAAAAAATAAAGAAAGTGTTTCATTTTAATTACCTTGTTCTGAAAAAAATGTCTGTGTGTGCATTTGGGCACTTAGAGTAGATTTTAATATAATTCAGAGATCAAAACAGGAACACAGAGGTTAAAAATAAACCATGTGGGGTTTTTCTGGTTTTTTGTTTGTTTGGTTGGTTGGTTGGTTTTGTTTGGTTGGTTTTTTTGGTTTTGGCCACAATTGGAAACAAGACCTCTTTAGTAGATACAATCTTATAACATATTTTATACTCTTGCTGGCAGTACTCATATTCCTTTCCTTAGGATATGATTCTCAACCACAATTTCAGAGAACCTGTTGAAGCAGCTGTTCAAAGCATGTGAAAATTGGAGGCAGTGGCCTCTCCAAAACCTGAAAGTTGCCATCCAGAGAAATTAAACTGGATGAAGGCCATGTGTCCTGTTGCTGGGGGTGGAAAAAAGATGCCAAGGAGGAGCCTTGCACAGCTGGAAGGCACAAGCACCCCACCAAGGGTGCTGCTGAAGCCAAAGGGAGGTGAAATCCCAGCCTCTTATCCTTTTTCCATCCTTCAGTGAATGGTTGCATCTAGCTGTGAATTCCACAGCATTACCCCTTGAGGATTTTTTTGGACAATCCTGGTTCTCGAGGCTTTGGGGGTTTTCTGCTCCAGGGAGCATAAAATCCTGAGGAAGGCAGGAAAAAAGCAGGATTTACAATCCTGCTGAAGATTTGAAAAGACTTTCTGGGATGGCTGCCCCCACACACGACTCCCAGAAGCCCAAAACAGGAGAGTCTGGATACCCATGCCCACCTGCCAAGAAATGGGAAATTTCTAGGCTCAGGCCAGATGTGTAGCTGGAGTTTATACGACTTCCTGTGCTCTCTCAAATCCGTGGCTCTCTGCTCTGAGACAGCCCTCACAGCAGAAAAACTGAGCTCAGCACATCTGTAGACTTATTAGCTGCCTATCAGGCTGCTTTGGGGATAATTTTTTTAGATTTTTCATAGAATAATTGGAATTTCCACAAATGAGCATTTTTCTGCTTAGAAAGTAGAAAGACTCTCTCAATGCTAGCACTCCTGAGCAGTGTGGGTGCAGCCAGTGGAGAACTGATATTTTTAAAGAAATTTTTAATAGGTCAGCTAACTAACCCAACAAAACAAATCCATTTTCCTACGTGGGCACCTTAGGGAGGATTGTGCTCTCTCCTGGGTGCAGTGGGCTGAAAAAGATTGGTCTTGTTAAAGCCTCTTGGACAGAAGGGCATGAAGGTTTTTATGTCACCTGTGCAAGCTGTGATGTCATGCCCCGACCCTTTTCTTTTTGTGCAAACAAGGAATTTCATGAGCTACAAAAATTAGAAAAGCTATCCAGAGGCAAAACATTTCTCATATAGCCTCAAACTCCTTTCCTCCTCAGGAGTTTTCTGACAAAGAGGCCACGAAACCTTTACAGCAGGGCAGCCCTGGGGTGTAGGGTGGCCTCAGAGGTTGGCAGAAGCCCACCAGAAACACCACCTGTGCTGTGCTCACACTGCAGTGTTTCTCTGAAGGGCTTGTGAAATCCCAATTTTGCATCTCCCTGGTCTGGACTGCACTCCAGTTCTACCTCAGCTAAGGAAAATCTGTTTGTTACCTGGTGTACTGCACAGCCCCGGGGATGCTGAGAGCATGAGCTTCTATTTATTAACTGAGTGATACCACATGTGGAGCCACTGGATGTTTACAAAGCTGCCTGGGTGGCTTGATCAAAAAAAGCAGAGCTTTTCCTTTGGTTTCATTCCTGTTAACTGAGGAGAGTGAAAAAAAACCCCAATAAATCAAATCAAAACTAACCGGGCTGCATACAAACAAACAAAACAAAACAAAAAAAAAAAAAAAAAAACTACAACAAAAAAGAAAGATTATCAAGTTGTATTGTGCTTTTTTCTTGGTTTTTGGAGGCTTGAATAGAGAGATGTTTGTTCACTTTCTTGCTATTTCCAGCCTGGAAGGAGCAGTGCCTTGGGAAGGAGCAGTGCCTTGCAGCCTGGCACAGCTGGAGCCCCGTGTCCCCTCGGGACTCCTGATGACTTGGGGATTTATTCCAAGGCAGTTAAGGGATTTCCCTCCTTCCAGAAGCTGCTGAGGAAATGACTATCTGAGGCAGAAGAAGTGGTTTAATGTAATGACATGCAAGAGAAAAACAGGTCATCTCCTCAGGGGCCCAAAAGCCTCTCCCAGATGGATTTTCCCTGATGCAGGATGTGCTCTTGTCCTGGACCCTGTGGTCATCAGGGAGCAACACTGGAGACCCAAGCAACCAGAAACTTGTCCTACTGTCACAGGGATCTGTCATTTTGTTGTAAGAGCTTAACATTTGGCCTGTGCAGCTTCAGCTTTTTCCTTTTAGCATGCACATATCTTTAGGGGAAACTGAGTTTTTAGATGGGATCAGTAGCAACTACCTGCACCTGCATCCATCTGCAGTGAGTTAACAAAGACAGCTTGCATTTAGATATAAAAGTGTGCATTTTCCCATGCTGTAACTTGATTGTCTTCCACAGAGTTCCACAAGGGACAGATTTGGATAAAAGTAAATCCAGCCCAACCTTTTACTCAGGGCAAAAGTTATATTGGGATTAATAGGCTACTCTGGCGTTCTGTCCTGCAGAATCAATTAAAACCATTTATAAAGGAAAAAACAAACCACCCCTGGGCTTAGTGCACCTATTTTTTATGGCCTTTTATCATGTATAGTCCTCAGCACCTGTTTAAAATGCTGTGTAATCTGAAGAGAGCTTCATTGCTGGGGTGTAAATGGATGTTCCCCTGTCACAGCTGTGCATACTTAAAGCAGTGCTTAAAGCAACTCAGGGCAAGCGTGTCTGGCTCTTTCTGATGACCAAGCACACCAGGACTTCCTGAGGGCTGCGGTCTGCTGGCTGGCAAAAGGTAAAATAACTCCTGATGCTGTACTTTTTGGTGCTCTCAAATTTGAGGTAAACCTAGAGCTGTCTTGGGTTGGTTTGTAAATTATCACAGGTTGAAATCTGGCTTGGAAGAGTTTTCTGTGGCAGCTGGGAGGGGGTTCCTGGCGTGGCTGTTCTGCTGCAGGTGACCTGCAAGGTCCTGAGGGAAGGAATTTATTTCCATGGAGAGCCCCTTGGTGTGGGTGCCTGGACTTGTGACCTTGGGATGCTGCATGGGCTGAGAGCTCTGCTGTGCCTTGGCCTTGCCTTGGGATGATGCAGAGATTTTTTTTTTTTTTTGTGGCTTGAGAACTGAAAGTTGGTGGACTGAAACCAGGAATGGTGGTAGCCTTGGTTTGTGCCCCTGCTGTTGTGTGTCCCAGGCAGATATGCCCTAAGATAGGTGCTTGGCTCTTCTCTGGTGTTAGCTAGACCCAAGGGCTCCTGCTTTTATGAAATGCATTATAAACTGTAAGATTTTCAGGTGTGATGGCGTGAGTGCCTTTAAGAAAATGATAGAACTCCCTGTAACATTTATCATATGCATGGTGGAAATAGAGCTGCCTGCTTCCCTTCAATTCCAGGCTTCCTCCCACCCCTCTTTCCTGGGCAGATGGATACTGGGCTAATTTCCCATGAAGATATTTCCTAAATTAAACATTTCTATGCTGATGGGAGGGAGGGAAATAATTTTATGCTTAGGGGCAGATTAGGTTTTAGATGCATCTAAGAGACTAATCCGAGCTTGGAGGGCGACAGCCTCAGCTTATTTTGCACCCTTTGAGCTGCAAATCTTTTGCTGAATAAGAAGTTTTCCTTTATGAGTTGATATAGATTGATTGATTTGATATAGATGGATTTTATTTCATTTTGTTGTTTTACTGGGGGGTGGGGAAAGGAGGTGGTTGCAGTGGGAAAGGAGCGATGTCCATCGCTCTGCCGCAGCAGCGCTTTACCCAAACCAGCTCCACGAGCGGGAGCCTTGTCTGGTTGATGTGTGCCAGAGCTGTGGCTGCCAGACACAGGGATCAGCGAGGAGCTCACACAGCTCCTGATGCTGGCAGACAGAAGGAGCAGCTCCCTGGAGCTCAGGCACAGGAGGCATTCCCTGGGGAGGAGGGCGTGCGGGATAATCGCGCCGGGCATCGCTTTCCCCGCGCGTGGAGGGCACCGGCGCTGCCTCTTGGCAGGGCACTGAGATGTGAATTACATCCCAGGCCTGAAACTCAACCTCCCACCTTGACAAATTGGCTATGAGCTGAACATGATTTGAGGCACTCCAGTGCAGCTTGGCTCGGCGTCACCCCTCGGTGCCCTATTAATAGGACGTGTGAGCATCAGACAGCTTGGCAAAAGGGTAAATATCGCAGAGCACACGGCCAGATTGTCTCCTTGGTGGTAAATAGATGGTGAATAATTGAATAATGCTGTAATAGTGCAGGAAGATCTGCCTAACATAAGGCACAAATTATGCTTCTCTCTCTCTCTCTCTGCCCCAGCTTAAATGTTTCAGAATCCTTTTCCTTTGCCATAATTGGACATAATCAGTAACACAGTCAGTGACTAAAGGCTGTCTGGTATCAATTCCCGTATTCAGCAACCACAACATCTAGATTTTGAGAGAGTTAATGTTCTCTATTAGTTGATTAGTTCAGTTAATTTGTTGTGTCCCATGGTGATTGTAAAGTAAATACAAAAGGGAGCTCTGTTTCCAATGTCTTCCTGCAGCTCTGTGTGTGTTATGTATGTGTGATACATGCATATGTGTATGTCTCCGCAAGTTATAGCTGCTTGAAGGTGTTGAGCAACTGCAGATTTCCCTGGCTTCAGAGGAAGCTTCTGGCTCAGCATCTCCTAAGGAAAAGTTGTCCCAGAATATTTCCTCTGGTCCAAAGGGAAAGACTTGTTCCATGGAGCAACTCAGAAAGAGAAATGTGTGTGACTTAGAGGAATTTATCTCAATTTTACTTCTAGATAAAGTCTGTATGTTTTGCCTTGTTTTCTACTGGAAATTCTTTGGGCAGGACTTCTTCAGGAGTGTGACCTCGTGATTAAGTAATAAGCGTAATACAAATCATCCTTCCCCTTCTCTCCAGATAAAGCTCATTTCTGCTACTGCAGATGCAAATGTCACTTCTTTAAAGTATAAACCACGTGTAGACAATTAGTTGTGTGTTTTCCTCTGACCAAGTGGATTAGTTATGGATTTCTGAAGGAGTTCTTTATGTCCATCCATGGAAGACAGTGCATGTCACTGCACAAATGCTTTTGTTGCCTTTGACAAACTGGTGATGCTGGAAAAAAAAGCAGAGATATTGCAGTGGCAAACTGAATGTGGCAGGTAGGAAGGTATCCTGTTGACAAACAGCTTCCTAGGGTAACATTTTATTTTTCTGAGGATTCAGAGTGAACTAGAGAGAGAGAACTTGTTGGCTTTGTACCATGGAGATCCCCATGCCAGCAGTTCTGCATCTCCAGAGCGAGCTGAAACCCTCACGTGGGGGGGTTGCTTGGATACCTGTGCTCCAGGACCATTTGCTTCCTCCTCTGTCCTGCTGGGCACCAGCAACTTCCCCTGGCTTCTATATTAGTCTTTATTCCTGCAAACAGGCAGAGATGGCATTTCCCACTCTGTGACAGCTGTGATGAGGCCCATGATGTGGGCCCAAGTGCAGAAGAAGCTTTCAGCTTGGTGGGGAGCAGCAGCTTGTAACAGTGCCATGATTAAAGTGTCAGGTTACTGCTCTTTTGTATATTAGATGCAGACTGCAGAAGATTAATGCAGGGTGATTTATCTTCTGTTGGGTTTGCTCGACAGTGAATGAGACTGTAACCAATTTGCCTGGAGCAGGGGAGCTCAGAGTAAGCCCTGATGGTTTAGGGGGATGGACTGGACAGCCCTCTGTGCCCTTCCTTGTCTTGAGGCAGTCACTTGCGGAAACCTGGAGCGTTGTGTGGTACTTGAACTCTTGAACCTTAGTGTTTGGAAGCTTCAAATCACCTTTTCCACGAAGCAGAATCCCCCCAAACCTACAGGTCTCAGTCCAGACTTCAGTTTGCCCACACTCCTGCAACTCCCCCATTGCCTGCATTTTTTTATCACTGAAAGCTTTCTGAACGAAAAAAAGATTTCTGTTTTGTTTACCGATTGTGCTGGTTTTTTTTGGTTCTTGGTCTAAAATTTGTCCTTAATCCTATGAGGTGTGGAGTGTCATGGGAATTTTGCTCCTTCTGGGCAGGTGCAGTCTGTAGCAGTGCTGGGGGAAACACCCCAAACCTGGCTGGTGAGCACTGCTGCCTGCCTGCTGTGTGTGTTCTGCACTCCTGGTTGTTAAATTGGGATGTACAAAGGCAGCTGCTGAGTGGGGAAGCGCTGCTGATTGGCAGCCAGCATTAGCCCAGAGGTCAGTAATTGCTAATTACTCTGCCTCGTTTGCATGGGGAGCTTTGAAAGGTGGAGAAGCAAGTGTCTGTGGCATTTTCTGCGGAGGAATTGCTCAGCTGACAGGAGGATGTCAGTGCTCATCAGGGCTGACAGGCTCTGAGTTGGTACTTGTGCAATTAAGCAGGGTAGGAGTATTGCCTTAGAGAGTTAACTTTCTGGGGGTGATTACTGTGGGTGTCAACACATGCCCACGAAGAGGAAGAGGTTGTATTTACTAAATACAGATTATCCAGGTTATGAGTGATCAGTCAGTGGTTTGAGATGATCACCTCTGTCTCCAGCCCGCCCTTTCTCTCTCTTGTTTCTGCATGTTTTTACTGCCAATGACACCGGGGAAGGGGAAAGGGCCACATCTACACTGATTAGGCTCTGCTGATCAGAGTTTTTGTTGTTTCTCATCTAATTGAACCTTGTGAGCTTTAGTGGGAAAGACTAAGGTGTTTTTTAAGCTTTGCTGTACAGACGTCCCCTGCAGCTCTGGTAAAGAACTGAGCAGGGCTGAGGCTGAAGCAATTGAAAGAGTAACACAAGGGAGGTCTGGAGGAGCTAAAGGAAAATCTGACTTTTGGAAGAAATCTAAAGGCAGCAGGCCCTTAATTAACAAAGATCAGTGGCTTTGAATGACTTGTGTTCTGCATGTCAAATTTCCATTACCAGAATTTCAGTGGGGGCAAGGAAACTGGGCAGTGGAAACAAAATCCCTTAGGAGTGCCTGTTGATTACCTGAAGGTGAAGTCGATCAGGACCAATTTTAGGATGTAAAAACATTACTTCAGATGAAAGCTTTTATTCAATATCATTGGTAGCATGATGGGGCTTGGCTCCAGCAATTAAAATATTGCCAGAGATACGTCCTAGAACATGCCAAGTCTGGTCTATGTCTGTGTCACCTCTGTGTATCTGTGACTCTGGGAAACACTGCTGGGCCTTTGCTGTTGAAGAGCCAGCATTTCCTTTGGTGTGAATTGAGCAAATTCAGTTATTTAAATCTATGTGCTCTTTTTATTTTCCCTGAATAAATCAAAGTAGAAAATAGCAGTAGCTCCTTGAATTTGTCAGCTGAGCTGACATATTTTTTCCAGCTCTGTCCCTCCTTTTTCTCTGTTATTGTTACATATTTAAGCTGGCTTCAAACAGCCTGCCTACCTAGCTATTAAGTTACAGAGACTTCAAGTTCTGGGGCAGCCAAGTGCCCAAGCTCTGCTGTCACTGAGTGACAGACGAGTGCGAGCCCTTCACACTCCTTTGAACTTCATCACCTTCGTGCTGGTCCCGTGCACAGGACACCAACACCAAGTTTAAAACACACAACGAAAACCCTCTCACACAGTGAAGCAGTGGCTGTAGCCTCACATAAATCAGGGCTTTGACTTACCCAGAGACAAAGGGCTGCATGTCGTCCTCGGAGACAGAAGGATTTGTCACGCGTTAGGATGCTGTGTGTGGCCAAAGGCAATACTCCACAGAGCAGGGTGACAAAAACCACTCCTGCTGTCCTCCTGTGGCACCTGTGTGCCCATGGATTGGGATTGCTCTGTGGATTTTTGTCTTCTCCTACTGGGTGTGATGGGGCAGGTGTGGTATCTCCCCTAGAGATGTTTCGGGGGCAGCAGGTGAGAAGGGTTTGCTGCCCCTCAGACCCTGCACCTTTTTTTCTGGCACAGCAGCAGCACTGTCCCATCTCCCCAAACCAAGCAGAAGCCAAGGTACACCACTTGCTTCCTTGCAGGAAGTTTCACAGCTGATTTAAATCCTAGTTCAATGCCTGGATAAGCTGCCTTCTGAGAGGAGAGAGGCTAAAGCTGCTGGCCCCTGCAAACCATCCTTTGCTTGGTTGCATAAAGTTGGTTGAATGTTTTGTTTCATGGCTGTGATTATCAGACACTACTTGTGTTTAGAAATTGATTTTGTACAAGGTTTGAGTTGTAGGGCAATGGGGTGGTCTGAATGGGTAATTCAAAGAAAAAGAGCCCTCAGATGGTGCAGGGTAAATAATGGGAATCTTGAGATGAAAGCTTGGAGCTGGGTCAGAAGTAGGAGGGCACAGTTATTGTCCCCAGACTGCAGTGATAAACTGTGAGTAAATAAAATGGCAGAAAGAGGAGCAAACATCTTGAAATAAGCACCAGGATTGGAGAGGAATACCTTGATAATAGAAGGTTTTACACCCATAGTTTATGCAGCATTTTTGACTTTGACTATGCTAAGGCTTGCTGAAGACTTCCAACAATCCCCTGTTTAGGCTTTTATGTTTGGTTTTCTGATAAACGTAAAGGTGGAAGAGAGACAGACATTTACAGCAAGAGATAATTTCCAGATGGAAAACCTTCCCAGCTCAGCTGCCTGAGAGGTCTGTGAGGTTTTAGTTCAAGTCCCTTCATAAACTAAAAGGTGCTGCTTACGGTATGCTTATTTTCATATTTGATTAGCAAGCACACTAAAAATGTGGCAAAGAGCAGGACTCTACAGGGAGCCCATTTGTCCCCACGCCGTGCTATCATTTGTCACTCAGTGCTGTTAAATTAAAAGCAGCATGGCTGCACCTCAGCCATTACCTACAGCCACTTAAAGGCCAGCAGTTTCAATTTTAAAATGTTTTACATTTCTGTGAGTCTCAGTAACACATCTTCATCCATGACTGCTCAGCTTTGTATTGACTCTGAATGAAAGAGAAACGTGAAACCATTTTTGCTGTGTGCCTTGAAGTGCTCCCAGGAAAAGTGAATGTGCCAGCATGTCAGGTTTAGGTCTGGGGGTTTTTTTTTGGGTTTTTTGGTGTCTTGAGTACACAGGGAATTATTCTTTGGTGAAAATTTGGTGCTGGAAGCTGCCTGAAGTGTCTGCTACAGCTGCTTGTGTTATCATGAAACCACTTGGATTTCTTCGCCTCTGTAAATGTAGTGATACCTTTGATTACCTGAACTAATAAAATTAGGGTACTAGTAGGGACAGAAAAAGCTTAATTAAAGGGAGCTCTATAGAAGGCTGATATCACTCTTTATCTTACCTTTTCTATTTTTCAGGTTATGTAATAATTCCTAGTTAATTCTAAACAGTAATAGCTGATGGGGTCTGTGGGTGGGAGGTTGTCTGCCCAAAAATCTTGGTTGCCTGTATTCAGTGAGGGCTAGAGAGGGGAAAAAAGTTGAAAATCCTGCTGGGTTGCCTTTTCCCATTCTTCCACATATCTTAAGTCTCTCATGGCTCCCACTGAACAACCATAAACCAACAGAATAATTCTTTATTGAGCAGAAGCAATTGCATTTGGCATGTCTCATGGCATGGCCTAATTTAATGTGCCACAATGAAACTTATGGAGAGTCCATTACACTGGCAGCTGGGAGGATACAACGAGGAAATATTTGATATTTAAATAGTTGAGGACAGAAAGTAGTTTGCAGACACATGACTTAAAAGAATTGATGTTCCTGGACAAGGATATCTCCCTGAGTTTTACATTTCCAGTGACTGGGAGACCTGGCAAGGTAAACAATTTTCATAAATTATCAAGTAATTTGATAATTTATTTTGTAATACTGACATTTTGTAGTATTGACAGCCATAAAACTCAGCTGAGGGAAGAATAATCCCTCTGGCCTTCAGATGATCGTGCAGTGAAGCATAACTTTCCTGTTAAGAGCAAATAAACCTTCAAGGAAAGGGATACTGGCAATGCTTTTGCTGGCAGAATTGGGGAAAATAGAAAGAGGATAAAATCTCAGGTATAGTTTGATAGAAACAGTTGTGCAGCCTCATGTCCTGATATGAGGCTTTACTATTTTTTTCCCTGAGGTGTATTCTATGAGAACAACAAAGATGATCTAAAAAAACCCCCAAAAACTCATATTAAAGCAATCATCTGGGGATGGATGTGAATTACTTTGTTTATCTAAACAGTAAAGGAGTGCCTGAGAGCTGCTGCTACAGTCAACTCAAAGATCTGGCAGGTTTGCTCTGTAAAGAAAAATTCTTTGCTGTTTCTCCTGTGCTTTGCTCAGTTTGAAGGATGATCCAGCTGATCTTTGAATCTGACCATTGGCTGCTTGCAATGAGAACTGATCCTGGGGGAGGAGAAACACCTGAGGACAGTAAAAATCTTTAGTAATTTAGACAAAAGTCTCAACATTATTGTCTACATCTCCCCCTGCCAGGAATGTCTCTGAAGGAGTCTGTTGTCATCCTGTACCACTGATTTTATCCTAACTAAAATATTAGGAGAACAGCATCCATCCTGACAGGGGAAGAGGAGCTTGAGGGTAACTTCAGAACTTGGCACGTGCCGTCAGAGACAAAAATTAATGTTATGTATTCAATTATTAATTAACCATGCATTGGAGAAAGGGCCTATCTAGATGCTGGAGCTGTGGTCACTGAGAGCAGACACCTGGCAGCAGAACTGCTGGAAGACACATTTCCAAACTCCTTTGATTCATTTGTACTGTGGTTCAAATCCATCCTCTGGCTGGCTGCAGAGCTGCCAGCCTGCTGAGAGGCTTTCTGCAGGGTTGTGACATCTTCTGGAGTTAATATTGGCTTTCTGGTGCTGGTGGCTGCCCAGCCTGCAGCCACTCCTTCAGACAGAAAGGTAGAAATATGAATTGTGAAAGTGCCAATTTGTATCTGAATGTGGGAGAAAGCTTAATATAATTGAGAAACTGGTTCAGCATCACCTAAGACATTTTATAGCTACACTGCTCTCAGCTAGGAAGAGCTTCTGCATTGCAAAATAGTAAAAATGAAAACCAGTCAAAGGCTACTTTGGTTTTATTTGGGTTTGAATTTTTTTTAGTTGATTGGTTGTTTGTGTTGATTTTTTTAAATTTGTGGTTGTTTTTTGGTTTGCTTTTATTTTTGAACTGAAATGTCAGTGATGTGGGAACAAGTCAGTAGAACAAAGCTAGGGAAACTAAAAGGCTTCTTGGTCCTTCTTGCCATGAAAGGGATCTCCCCACCACAGCCCCAGGAGTCCTAACCTGAGAGCAGAGCCTCTCAAAGGTGACACAAGGCACTGAATTTCCTTTCAAACAGGCATTTCATGGTCCAAAGTGTGTGTTAGAGGGAGGGGGAGCAGTGAGGACCCCTGCTTTGAGAGAGAATTCATGTTGTTTTCATAAACCACTGGGCTGACAAATCTGAAATGGTTGCAGATATTCCTGAATTGCCTCTAAATTGGAATTTAATGTCACTATGTTCAAAACAAACAGCTTCCTTTTTTTTTCCTTTTGTTTTCCCCAACCTCAGGGTTTGATTTCCTGAATGTTTTTGTATCAGTTTGAGCTGTTGTGCTTTTGGCTTCGCTGCCTCTGAGGCTGCAGAAATCTCTCTCGCTGTGGGGAACACGAAGCCCTGAGTACTGTGGTGGGTTAGAGTTGCCTCTGCTGCCTCAGACTTTGTGATAAAACAGGAAAAGCCAGTAAAAACAACCCTAAACCCACCAAAAAAATATCCTAATACAAAATTCTCTTATTTTGTGAGTAGTGGTATACATGAACTTTCTTTAAATCAATATAGAAGTGGTTCAGAAGCCAGAGTTAATTGAGGGTTGGTGATGATTGTGGAAGGATCCTCTGAAAGCCACATTCTGCTTTCTCACATCACCTTCCCCCAAGGAAACCACCTGAAAAATCTTTCTCTGTGCTTCTTCCTTCTGTGAGATTTATTTTGCCACCTTCGGTTCCACTGGATCATTCAGGCTAAAGCTCCACCACTCACTAATGTTTCGAAGCATATTCAAGCCTCTAATTAGCTGGAAATAAAGAAGATATTGATCTCATTATCCTGTTTGAAAATTCTGATGGAATGGCACTGCTGCTACTGTGATACATTCCATATTCAGAGAAAAAGTGAATTTCTGAGACATGAGAAATTTAACATCCTGTCGCCCTTTGCAGGGCAAGAATCTGATGTTAACACATCTTTGATGGAGAAACCAAAGGGGGAAGAAATTATTTTGGCTGCTCTGCAGTGATACAAGTACTTTTACTTCTTTCAGCCCTACAATATTCAGGAAAAAAACAAACCCCAAAGCCCATTAAAACCTTCCAAAAAACTAGAAAACCCAGCCCTAAACATCATCAGTAAAAATAATTATTCATGAACTTCACTATAAATATATATATATATCTCCACACTCTGAATGTGGGCAGAGAACTTTAATTTAATTTCCTACCAAAAACTTGTGTCCTTGTAATTACTTCCAATACCTGTACTCTATTTTTAAAACTTCTTGCAAGGCCTGTTAGGATAATGCCTTTAAAACAGGCACACTGCAACTTAAAACTGCTTTTTTATATACTGGGGAGGGGCAAAAGAGACAGAGAGAGTGATAATCCTGGTGTTACAAAAGCAGGTAGGGTGGGAGTGCATGTGTTTAATCTTAGAGGAGGGCAGGTCTTTGGTGGTGCTTTGGCTTTTGGAAAAACTGAGCTAAAATCCAAATGGCAACATTTTGAGTTATGTGATGAAAAACACAAAGCAGAGATTAAGAATAGTGAATATTTACAACACTGATGCCCTCAGTGTAGCTCCAGGCAGTTATTAAATAGCAGATCTTCCTCAAAGTAAAAAAAAAAAAGGATTGTTTTCATCTGTGTGATAATGCTGTAGCAATGGATTTTAGCCTACACGACATCAGTGTTTAATGCAACGTTTTCATTGAGCTTAATAAAATGTGTTTGTGTCCTGTGTGTGACTGACAGCATTTAGTGAGATAAACAAAGAAATCTCACATTGTCACAACATCACCTTCAGGTGAGGATGCTGGAAGAGCCTGAGTAATTAGATCCAACATCCAGAGGCCCCAATGCACCTTGAAAGGATATTGGAGTGACCGATGAGTTTGGTGTCCTGTTGATGTGCAATCACACTTTGGGAACAGAGTGGGAAGTGTTTCAATTCTCTGCAAAGCCAAAACCAACAGAAAAGATCATGAAATCATCTGATGCATCTACAGTGACTTCCTCCAGGCATCATTTTGGTGTCACTCACCTGGGAAAGGTTATGCCAGCATTCAGCCTTGCCTGAGGTCTTGATCCAAATGCTGGAAAGCAAGAGTTCCATTGACTGAAGCAGGAGTCTGTGACCAAATCAGTCAGCTATCAGCAGTCTCTTCCTGATGAGTTCACAGCCACCTTAATTGTGCCTTTTCAGAGACATGTGTTCGATAAATATAGAACTTTGTTTTATAAATGAGCTTTTTGATCAGGTTACACATCAGCATAATGCAAATACAAGCCTTGAAAGAGCAGCATTTAAACATTTCAGTTTTGAAGGATGAGAGTATGTAAGTACCCTCCCTGAAGATTTTTTTTTTTTTTGGCCCCATGATTAATTCTCTTTCATTTTCTTTAATCTGTTGCCATGTGCAGCAAAAAGACAAATTGTGTTTACATTACCTTGGTCCTTCCCTTCATTTCCAAAACAACTGCTTTTATGCACTCCATGCAGCTCGAATCAGGCCTAATTACCAAGCCCTACATCTGCTTTCAATCTGTGGGCCAGCACACAAAGTTGCTCTTGTTTTGAGGCTTGCACCGTGGTTCCACTTGTTTATGTTTTGCTTTAGAAATGTATATCCATAAACATCCACAAGGACAACAACATCCTAATATTTGACATCCATCATGCAACAGCAAGGGAGGATTTCTACTTGGGTGCTTTGCTGTCTCCTCAGGACAGGCACAATGCTCTGAGTCCATATTGGGGGTCATAATTATCCTCTTTTTGTTCCTTTTCCATCAGCTGCCTTTGGTTAACAAGCATTTTAAAGACTTTCATTAAAATTTCCATCTCCGCCATTTGGGTTGTTTCCCTCCATGATGGAAAAAGTTTTGCTGAAATTCAAGATGCTTTCTAAAGGCCATAGGGAGGAAAGAGAGCCACTCTGCTTTGTGCTGCATTTATCTCAGTTTTCCTTGGAATTGTTGTGCATTAGAAAGCTGGTCTGAGAATTTCTGTAGTAAGCTTTAGAGTAGGTGGATGGCAGAATTAGCTTGAAAAGGAAACAATTAGAAGGTCACCCTTGCTACAAGCCACAGCATGTGGGTCCATGATAAGTTCTCTTTGTGTATGAGACCAAATATAACATTTATTTGATAGAAAACCAGAAGTATGTGATATACATTGTATAGCAGGTGATGGGGGGAAAGTCCAGGCAAATACCAAGAATAAGAACCAACAAAATCTCAAATTTCACATGTGATCCAGATCATGATATAGAATTATTGCTGATTCTTTTATAAACTCTTTTCTTTGCTGGGGCACCAGAAATGATGTGGGATGAATCTGAGTTGAAATACTTTATCTTACACACAGAGGAGAAAGGAGCAAGCAGTAAGTCCAAGATGAGATTTCTGTCATAAAATGCTGTCAGGATTTTGTGTTCTCTTCTGCCAATATCCAAACCAGTTGTATGCCTATGTATACATTGCATGCAGGTGCCCTCTCAAACTCTAAATGAGCCACCACTTATGTGTGAATGTTCTAATGCTTTTTTTTTTCCCCTCTTTATCCCTGAAGGTGTAAAGCCTTTTAGGGCATTTGAATGCTTGGTTTGATCTCGTTTGATTCTTTGTATTTGTGAACAACAGTGCCAGTATTCTTTCACCTTAATGAGCCATTTGTGGTTTTTTGGGGTTTTTAAATTACATATAATTATTGATGCTATTACTACAGAGTGCATCTGCTATAGAATAGCTCTCCTATATCTGTTTTATGTTGTGTAGTGTCTTTTACTATGTAATAAGGCTGAATAAAATTGAGAAGGCTCCTTTGCTCTATTTGAATTACTCTGTCTTGACATCACATTCTTCATTACCCTCATTTCCTCAATGACTTAATAAGTACTTAAATTAAACAAGAAAGGCATTCTAACACAGAGGTGAGGAAATCCAGAGTTAAAGCTGCTGCTCTGCTCTTAATTCACCCAGTGGTGCATAGGCACTCTATTAAGGAAGCCACAGAACAGCAGGTGAGCTTTTATCTCCTGTTTCTGCAATGTCTATTCCATATGTGCTGCACAGGTCACTGCATGTGCTGTGTATGGTCACCCACTGCTCGGGACCCCTGCTGCAGCAGCCTACAGCCAGGTGATGTAAGAGCATGAGGAATGACTGCCTGATTAATATATTCCTCTTTTGCTTGATGATCTCTCTGCTCACAGCACATTCTTTCGGTGGAATGGGACCCAAAACCATCTCTCCCCCAGCCCCTCTGTAGCCTCCTGTTCTTTCTTTCACTGCTTGACTTGTGTGATGTGTGGAACCTCTTGTTGTGGTCTTCAGCTTATTAGAAACAGAGGCCCTTTCCTCGAGGGACAAAAGCTCAGGATCCCTTTTGGGTTTCCCAAATTGCTCTAACGAGTCAGGAAGTGAGTCCTGGAGTGTGCCAGCTTTCATGTTGCAGAACACTCCTGCAATGACAGGGACAGGGAATGTGCAGAGCTGCCTCACTTCTCCTCTTACCAAGTGCATTTTACACTCTGGGGGAAGCTGATGCTGTCCATGCAATACCTTCTGTAAGTTATTACACATATGTAATGCTTAGTTGTTGATTAATGCAATTCTTTCTGAGCGAGCTTAACACGATGCAGGGCCTTAATCCTCAGTAATGCCTTCTTAACACTCTTATTTAGACCACAATTATTGAATGGGAGACTGTTTTAGTGTGATTCTCCAGCCTTGGCTCCCCACGAGCCTGCAGCAGTCAGGAACAGCTGAGCAAGTGTGTTCTGTCTCCTGCTGCTCCATCCCCAGGCTGTAAAATGCCACAAGGCACACGAGGGAAGGCTGACTCCCTGCTGCCTGCAGGGCACCAGCAAAGCTGTTCAGCATCTGTGGTGCTCCGTGTTGCTCATTCCCAAGTCCCTGAGTGTCTTCTGAGACAGCAAAAGCAAAGGGGGGAGCAGGGTGAAGTCAGAGGAGCTGCTCTGCCTGCACGCTTCGGGAGCTGGCTGTGAAATCCGCGTAGCCACCCTGCACACTGCAGCTGCCCTGGCTGTGGAAATGCACTGATCAAAGGCACTCTGTCAGTATCTGATTAAGAGCCATGTAAGAGTGCTGAAGACATTTCCTTCTGGCTAACAGCTCTGATTACAGGGGGCTCCTGGAGTGAATTTCCCTGCTAGCAGACAGCCTTGTCTCCAGGCTCCACCTGACGCTCTAGGGTTTCTCAATGCCATGGCTTCCTGTTGTTGAAGGCTACTATTCATTCACAGCTTGTAAATCAGTGGCTTGTAAATCAAGGGATGAAAAAAACTACTGTTAGAGAAATGGTCCTCAGCAAATTCCTCTCCCTCCCCCAGATATTTGTTTTCCCAGGGTGTAGAGTCCACGATCATGGAAAAATATTTTAAAATTCAACATCTGTAACTAATGATAGAGGTGGAAATGAAGGACCATACCCTCTTCATTACCTAGGAAATTTGCTGTAACTACTTTAATGTGATTTTTATTTTATTTTTTTTTTATTTAGAATTGGGTTTATTTTATAGCAGAGCCAAATCAACTTTTTTATTGCTAACAAGCAATAGACTCTCATCTTTGCAGTAACCCTCTGAATGGCTGAAAGCTTAGCGTAAGCAAGAAGCAGAGGAGAGATTTGGGGTTGCTTAGCACTGATTTTCCTGCAGAAATGATTGAAATAGTGTTAAGGAGCTCTACCCTGATGAATGCATCCAGGTGAGCACCAGCAGCTGCTACTACTGCAGAGAGCACAATGCATCCAGTGAGGATCTCTCTCAGGGGCTGGGGAGCTCCAGGAAGCAATGATAATTAGAGGATAACATTTGGTAGCCAAACCTCAAGAAACACACCCACCCTTCAGAACAGAGCAGGCTCAAACTGAATTACTGCCAGACGTGCTGCTTATCTGGTGTAACACTGAGAAATGTGCTGTGCATGGCATTTTTTAGCCTTAACTCCTTTCTGTGTCAGCAGGCAGAGTTGCCTGTGTGGCTGGTGGTGTGCCTGCAGAAATTTTACTGAGGCAGATCTGAAGAGATCTCATTTAATCCCAACTACAAAGCTGAGTTTAGGGCCTCCCTAAACTCAGCCCAATGTGCTCCCATCCTTACCCCAACCAAAGCTTTTCAGGAGGAGAACCTGGACCTCTGTGCTGTGCTCACTCCTGGCATGGTGCAGATGCAATCCTCTGCAGGGCTTGAATGAACTCTGCAGCTGGTGTTCCCAGCTTCCCTTTGCTTTTTAGCCAGAGTGGCCTATTCCAGCCACAAAAAAAAGGAGTAATTTTCAATCTAAGCTCATTTAACATGTACCAGATGGGGTTTTTTTGGTACTGAGCCCTAGAACAAGGCAATGACTGGAGGAGGGCCATGAGAGAGAGAGATAAAGAGAGAACTGCTGGAGCCACAGCTCAGAAAAATCCATGGGATTTTGTATAGGATAAAAATGGCATAGAAATCTGGTGAAGGAGCTGAGGCAAAAATTGAGGGAACATGTGAAAAGTAGTAAGAACTGATGTAAGAAAAGAGAGAAGTTGGAAAGGAAATGTAATTCTCAGTCACTGAAAAGCTAAAATATGTGACTTATCTTCCTAAAGGGCAAGGGAGCAAACTCCTTTTTCTATCAAACTAGGTGATACACCAGCCAAAGAAACATCTGAAAATGTGTAAGGCAGGAGTAAAATGTTATGGTCAAGAGATTTAAAAAAACCCCACCAAATCCAAAGATTAATTCTGCTTTTATTTTGACTCTAATCATCCTACCAATAATTCTGAACTTCAAAAATGCTTACTGTGTTAAGACTCTTGATGACTTGGTTAGCTGGTTATGTTACCTATTGCCATGGGAAAAATCTGTGAGTGTGTTTGAAGTAAGAGCTGAGATGCAGGAAAATGTGTTTCCTAAAATGTACTGACAGCTTGCAGAAGAGACTGGGCTAGCAAGAAAACCTCAGCTATGGAAAGAATAATGTGCTTAATTTCACAGTTCCTGGAAGTGTTGTCTCTGAAGGAACTTTGTCTGTGCACGAGGATAACCTATATGGGGAGTGCATAAATCTCTTTGGGCTCGTGTTCCTAATAAAAACAGGTCAAAATTATTTTCTTCAGTGAAATCAGAATTGAACTTGGTGTATAAAATAGTTGTATGAGGTTTTTTTGTTCTCTATAACTCCTAATTTTTATGCTCATTTCCATTTCTTGGTTTTAATGGAGAATAAATATGAAAATGCTGAAATGTCTTAAATTAAGGGTTGCGTTTGCAGTATTTCCATTAGAAAAAAACCTAGAAATCTGGTGGCCTATCCAGTTCTGTGTAACCAAGAGGGTACCTCAGCTTCTGGGTCTCCACATATAGAAAAATCCCAGACTCTGAGGTTTTCCAACCACTACAAATCAATGGAGATGACTTGTTGAGGTTTTCTCCCCTTGGCTTCTCAGAACTTCTGAGAACAGTTCCTTTTATTCAGTATTTCCATAGGAGTAAAATTTCCAGGAGTAAAATAATTTAAGTTAGGTATTTTAAAATGCAGTTGTGGATGAGTTAACCATAAATTCTGTGCAGTAGTGCTCAGATGAGCTCAGACTGCAAGCCCTGTGACACCTGACCCTCCAAAGTCTGCTTATTCGCCTGAAAATGCTGACTTGGAACCAAGCCCTTTTTTCTGTGTTTTGCTGTCCCAGTGAAATGCTTTGCTCTTCTCTTCTCAGGAATGTTGCAACTTCTACCTGAAGCTTCTGTTACTTTTCCAAATTGAACCTCAGGACATAAATACATGTAGAAGTAATTTATTTTGAAGCCATTTTAATAGGCTTAGGTACTAATTAGTTTCGATTTCTTGATTACTGTCTTTAATCATTTTGTGGCTGGTCACTTGACCCTAATGACTCAATCTTTGTAATTTGATTAGGAAACTATGGGCACTGCTAGGATGAGTTGCCTGGATATAAACTGTTTCTGGAAGAACCTTTAGCAGAAATGTCAAAAGAATAGCTGCTCAGATCCATCATTTCCCTCTTATTGGTGCTTGGTCCTTCCCTAATTTTGTAACCAAGGGCTTGTAGGAGACCTGATGGATGCTCCTTCCTTTTTGATGTTGTCTGGGCATGGCTGGAACTTCATCACTGAGAAGGAGACCTGCCTCTAATTACTGGGCCTGTCCTTGTGATGAAACTTGTCTCTAGAAAGGGACCTTAAAACAATAAGACAAGCTTAATGTCAGTGAGCAACTGTGGTTTGTCCATTCTGTTCTGACAGTCATGAGGCAAACTTCATTCTGCTCCGTGTGACTGGGGAAGAATTTAATTTTCCCCTGGTTCCTGCTGCATCTCTTATTTGTGTAAATAGAAGGCACAAGAAAGCCCAGCACTTAACATTTTTTTGTATCAAGTGAATTGATTTTTCATTTCTGTGTTTCCTTCAATTTTTTTCGGTTTCCTCTTGTGTGTGTGTCTTTTGCTTTCTCATGCCTCTGCTTTTTCCTTCTGTCAAACACCAGTTTTTTGATTTGTGTCACATTTCCTTCTCTCTCCTTTCCTGGCCTCTTGAAGTCTTCACTGCTTTTAACCAGGATCTTGTTTAATCATTGCACCAGTCTCTGCTAAAACTTGCATCAGCAGAGATGATCTGTAGCATTAATGGCAAACAAATCCTGTGATGTATCCCGCTTTCCTTTTCTTTTGCTTTTTGGATGTGCAAGGGTTAGAAGGCATTTACCCAGAACATCTTGTGCTGACCTTGCAGAAGTTTGATGAACTTAACTGTATTAGGAAGAGTTTAAACCCAGGCAAAGCTGTGGAATCTAAGCACTTGATATAGAGTGCTAAAGGCATAAAGCCTTTCAGAAATTGCTTTTTTAAAATTATTATCTGGAGTGTGATTGATTAAGATCTCAATAATCATTTAATAAGTCATTTTGAAGACTTAAGTTGCTGAAGATGTTTTTCAGGGGTACCAGTAGCCTTAATTTTTGTCCAAATCCCTATTTAAAATGTTAGTGAATAGCCTAAAAGCTGCAGGTGGAGACATTTGATTTCTTTGCTTCTATCTGCTCTGAAAGCAGGGTTGAGGAATTATTCCACACTACAGCTGAGCTTAACATCTTCCCAGTTCTGTAAGGAGAGAAAGAGATTCAACCATTAATTGGCTAGTGGTCTCTGTGGTGTGATAGCCAGGGTGAAAAAACTGATTATAACTGCAAATTGTTGTTGGGAGCCACTGGGAGATATAAAACACATCACATGTTTTCCAAGGTGCACAAGGATGTTTGGGAAAGGTGTGTGTGTGTGTAAATCTATTTATCCATAGATTTTCCCCTCTATCTTTTTCTATCTGAAGCTGAATCAGAAATGGTGATGAGAATGTGAAGAAGAAAACTGATCAGTGCTCATGGAACAGAGTTCAGACCATTGGGACTCTGGGCACTGGGTTTTAGTTTTGGTTAAATGCAGCACCTGTTGGAACAGACTTGTGGGTCCTGTAGGAAGCTTTAGGAAAATATTTTATAGGGAAATATTTGGTAAATAATTGGTGTGTGATAATGGATATCTCCAAAAATCTCTGCTGTGCACTAGAGAGAAAACCTCTGAGGGGAGGAGGGACACTTTCAGTCACTTGGATGTGTGGAATATTAACACCTGATACATAAAGGACACCATAAACATTGATAAGAATTCGTGAAGGCAATAAGTTTTCCTTCTCTATCATATTCTATCTAGAGAAAGAAAAAATATTGTCACAGTGACAACAATGTTTCCTCTGTAGGCTCCTCATGCTCTTTTCAGTGCACAATGCTTATTTATCTCTGCAGTTGCTTGAGCAGCAATCTCTTGGCTGCACCAGGCAGGGTTTTCCCTCTCTGGAGCCTGCAAGTCCCTGCACAGCAATATTTGTTCTTCAGGTGCACTCCTTTCACACCACTTCTTCCTGTCCCCAAGGGCTTCTTGGCCTTTTGTTCCTCACCTGCTCCCCTCCATCCCCTCATGAGCTGTGTATACTTTCCAATAGTTGATTGGTTACTTTTTTTCTTAAGTGGGAACAAAACTCTTATTCAACACATTTCTAAATTAGATCATTGAGGGAAGAGGAGCAGGAATTTCCAGCTACCTATTCCCAGCTGAAGTGCCTTTTAAAAATTTCTTTTTGGCATGTGTATGTAAATTTAAATGTCTTTTATCCGTAGGGAATTACAAGAAATCTATTGTGAGAGGGCACCATCACCTCTAGGGATTAAAATGGAATTTTAAAGTATTTTCTATACTTATTTTTTTGCATAACTTACATTTGTTCTGCATTTTATTAATCAGTTGAAGATCTTATAATGAGACAGTGAAGAAATCAGTAGAGTTAGGTCTTGGGTACATGAAATGTGAAGTTTCCTGGCTTGGCTATAACTTGTTGTATGGCTTCTCACAATTTGTTTTGCTTCCTTGTGCATATTAGAATGATCATTTCATAGTCTTTTAAGGTTTCTCTCTGAAAGTAGTACAGAACACCTACATGTTGTCGTAAGAGAAAGAGGGGGAGTGACAAAGCTGAAAAAGACCTTCAGTGTTGAAAGAAATGTAGGTCAGCATCCTCTTTTCACAGAAGTTTTTGTATAAATTTTTTGGTTTGATTTTTTTTTTCTGTCCATTCTGTACTGCCAAATTTAAAATTTACCATCAGCCTTGTTCCTGAATGCACTGATGGCAGAGCTTTCAGTTGTGCTTTGTTTGTTTGACTTGTGGGTGAAACAACAGGGAGCCCACAGATGGCATCTAATATTCAGGCAGGAAGAAGTCAGCACCAATGTCACAGAGGCAAGCGTTATAAATAGAAAATGTGTCTGCAGAAGAGCTAATTAATTTACAGTGAAGACACCAAGCAAGATAACTGGTGCCAAAGTCACGCAGGAATATTTTAAATGGACATTTTTCTCAGCCTTCAGAATAACTTCCATGCTGCTCCAGCACGAGGGAGTGTAAAGAAGCAGTGGGAAGCCTGGTGCTGCGTTCCCAGCTTTTCTGAGCACGGGTTCTGCCAAGTGAAACCCTGCCTCAGTGGCACAGCCTGTGCTGGCAGGGGAGAGAACGTGTTCAGCTCTCTCATAGCTTTGGTGGCAGACAGCATCCCCCTCCCTCCTGGGGAAGTGCAGGGATGCAGCCCTGGTGAGAAGTTGCAGCACGCCGTAATTCCCTCAGTGCTGAGGTGGGGCTGGAATCGAGTTAACCAGCAACAACAGATGGGTTTGTTCACTTGTTGGTTGGGGTTTTGGTTTTGTTTTTTTTTCCCTTGGCACGCTTTAAGGCCTGGATTTAACATCTCTGGTTAAATGATACTTCACCTTCCCTCCCACATCTGGCCCTTCCCTTTTGTGCCCTGGGTGCCAATGAATAGCTTGTCTGTTCCCTGTGCCTCCCCTTAAGCCTGAGATCTGTGCCTTAATTTGGCTCCAGTTTGATAAGACGCAGACACGAATTCAATCTGCTGTAACTAAACCTCACCATTTATAAATCTCTTGATGATACTGCGGCTTTAAGCAATTTTTCCTCTCGCTCTCTGGTAGATGGGGCAGAGGCAGATCTGGTGTGAATGCCAGCTAAATTGTGAGAATGCAGCACAATACATGGGTTGGGTGCTTGGTCAGTTATTTTTTTATATTTAAGTTAAATCAACACAAGATTGTTTCACTTTGCCAGTGATCTTCATTTTTATCCAGGTTAAATATTTCTTTTTCATGTTGACTTCAAGTATCCAGCTTCAATATCTAGAATTTTTTAATTCCCTATTTGGTAGTGGGAGGCTCTCAACACTTATTCAAGGTATGGGTTACATGATTTTGGAATATCTGGGGAAAACTCCCCAGAGCAATAAATCTCTTTCTGCTTGTAGTAAATTCACTCATGGCGTATTGTCCTGGTTCTTGAAACAACGCAATCTGATAGCTCTTGAAAAATAGCTGTGTGAAATATACAAATAAAGAGACTACAAGATCTTGAAATACAATCTTCCCAATTTTGACTTGAAGGAATTTTTTTTATTGTTTAATTTGCATGGTGACCTGACTTCTTCAGCCACTCTAGTGAGCACGGTAAATGCAGTACCAGTCCTACTCTTTCTTTTTAGCACTTGACCAAGTTGCTGCCTGTTGGGCTTATCTCTGGAACTATCATTCAGGCCTCCTTATGCAGTACTCTTGTTCAAATATACCTTTTCTCTCATAGTTTTTGGCCTCACTGAAATTTTCCCCCTTCTTCCCCCTCCTTTGCCTCTTCCCCACCTCCAGCTCCAGTCTAAAGCCATATGGACTGCTTCACTCTGAGCACTAACCTTTGATGAATATGCCCTTTATTGCTGCTCACTCCCAGAGTCTGCAAGGAGCAAGACTGATTTTGCAACTGGTTTATTTCATATCCTAAAATCATCCTGGGTAAGGAAGGATCACAGAAGTTCTGCATCTGAAAGTTGTTTTTCACCCGATGAACAAGTTCAGCCGAGTTAATCTCTTCATAAAGCCCGAACCGTTCCTCACTAATGAGAACCACGTGCACATCAAATAGCACAGGTCCTGGAGAAAAATACTTTGATGCTCCAAATGCAGAACATCTTCAGGTTAAATGTCCCAGGGTGGTGGGAGAAAGTGGAGGTGCAGGATGGAAATGGGGTTTTGGGGATCAGCAGCAAAGTTGTGTGCGGGGAGACAGGAGCAGGTGAGAGCTCAGGTCACTGTGCAGGAGCTTTGTGCTGAATTCAGCCCCAAGCTCTCACCAGAGCAAGGATCTGCAGAACTCCTGTGAAGTGCATCTTTTCTTGGCTAACACGTTGCAATTGGAGGCCAGGAAAAATACCAGGGGTTTGGGGAATTGTTGAAGCAATATTTCATACATAATCTGAGTTTTGAGGCGCTGTTAAAGCTGATGTCACCACTTGTTGTGTCACTCAGCTCTGTTTTCCATTCAGCGTTTAAACCAGAAACAAGCTTGCCTTCAAACTGGAATGATTGTCTGGAAGAGTTCAGTTATCTGTGTTTGAGGGGGACTGGAAGGAAGGATGGAACAAAATCCATTGTGACCAGGAGCACAGGAGGGGAAATCATCACTGCCAGCAGACCACGTGCTGTGGCTGGCAGATAAATGTGCAGGCTTTTTGTGCACTTCTAACCAAGACTAATTACATCTGCTCTATTACTCTCTGCAGCATTGCAATGAGCACACAGCTTCACAAGTTCACCATTTGTGCATCTGTGTGTTTACATGAAACGTTTCAGCTTTATTTCTTGAAATAATTATTCTTTCACTTCTAAGGACAGCTCTGACACTTATGTCTGTGGAAAAGGATGCACTCCCATTTTCTTTCCCTTCTAATAGTTAGACCAGTAGCTAATCCCTGTCAAACAGTTCCCTGCAAATGGATCACTGTTCTGCTTGTGTTTGCTTTGCATGGGGTGACTTCTGAAGTTCTCATTCTCAAATATCAGAGACAAAAATAACTGTGTGATTAAAAAGGAAGTATTAGGGCTGAATCCTCAGGTATATTAGAATAAAAGATGCACATAGGATTTTAAAGGTGTTCTTCAACTCTTGCAGGTATTGAGAAGCCATTAGACCCCTGCACAAATGTTGCTGGTGGTTTTGTTTGTGGGCACTGGCACTCTGAAGGCTCTGTCCAGCTGACCAGGGTTACCAGCACACAACCTGTCTGCCTCAGCTGTGCCTCGTCCTGCAGAGGGGGATGAGGGTGTGCATGTGGGGGATATGTGCAGTGCTGGTTTTTTTGGATTATATTCACCTTGGAGTGGCCTTTTTTGCTGCAGGGTTGCAATGCGTAGTTAGCCCAGGTCAGGGCATGGCTGATGCTGTTCCTGCAAGTCCCTTCCACCTTCCTCCTGTCACTGAGTCCCCCTAAGGGAAAGAATTCTGTTAGCTGCAGGATCCTAATCAGAACCTGCCCTTCTGCCATGTCATAGCTCTTATTTGTGCTGCGTGCATCTGTAACTTTTTTTGTTTTAATCCATAATCGAGGGGTATTTCTCCCTTCTGATCCCTTGCTGGGTCCCCTCCTGGGCTGGAGACAGTTCAGGCTCCAGAAGCTCCACCTGGAAGCCATCCTGCTGCTGCTCCCCCTGCCTGCCCCGCAGGGAGTGATAGCCTAATAGTTTACACGTGTATTTCAATTATCTCTCCCCTGCTCTCCAGCTCTGCTACCTGCCCTGCATCCATCACTGTGCACCAGCAGTTTTGGGTGTAGCACCCAGGCTGCTCTAAAGCCCTGCTTGATTGATTCCTTACAAAGATTAAGGTTGCTGATACTTTTGTGCCCTAGCTCAGATCGAGCACGCTGGCTTTGATTATTCTCTGTTCCACCCCAATATAAATCTGAGTCAGTGGAGTTGTGCAGATGCAAGGGGAAAATCAGATGTGCTGCCCAGGCCTTTTGATGTCACCAGCTGCCTGCTCTGATTTGCATCCATTGCTGCAGAAGGAAAACAGGAGCTCACCTTGTAAGCAATCACCCCAATTCAATAATTAATCTAAGAGTGCACAGTCTGTGTCATAGCTGGAATTATTGTGCCAGGTTTCATCACTCTGCCTTCGTTTGTATCTCCCTGGTAACTGCCTGTGACAGGGGAAACAATCAGTTGGTTTCCTTAACCAAAATGTTAAAATGGAAAACACATTAAGCTTTAGGTGGTAGAAGGGTTTTTGGGGTGAGATGGGGAGGAGGAGGAAGGCTGTGGAAGCCTTGAACCAGCGATGCTCACTTTGACAACAATGTTTTTATGCAAGCAAAGCCTTCCCGAACTAATTTAATATTTTTGTCTTCCTGCCACTACAAATAATCAATTTCTTTTTCTGTCACTGCCCTGTGCTGTATAGAGGGGCTTGTTCTCCAGCTGCAAGAAAGCAAAGCATGTTTTGTTGAGCACCTCAGTTCAAACCTCTGCAGTGCTGGCCCAAATGCCACTCTGGCTGTGGATGCAGAATACTTCCACTGCTATTTTCCCCTCAAAACATAAAGGAGGTCACCTTGCTTTCATTTTGGATCTTCCATTCCATTGAAGATCTTAAGGAGCCAAAAAAGCTGAGGGTTTGAGTCACTGGGAAGCTTGGGCTGCACCTCTGGTAGTCCTGGTTCAAGCTCTGGTGTGGCTGTGATGTCTCCTCGGGTCTTGCAGAGAGGTCTAAAATGACCCTGTGGCCTAAAGAACAATACTGTTGAAAGTTTGGAGAGAAGAGGTGAAGGTCTGGTCTAGGACCCAGTCCACTCCAGTTAATTATAATATTTCACTTTTAAATGAAAAAAAAAAATCCAATACCTATATAGCTTTTTGTTTGGTAGTTTTTGCTGACTTTTTGGTAGTTGTTATGTTTGGTTTTTAATAAAGAAGTAGAAGGAAGCAACTTCTGTCAAGACTCTGTGTGTCTCCAAAGGTATAAACATAAACATTCATAGGATTTTTCACTCTGAAGATAAAACCAGAAAAGGCCGAGGAACTGAAACTCTTGTCGCTTGAGCCATGGATAACTATGAAATTTTAGACCCCCAAGTTAAATTCAGTTTGTGGATATTTAGACTATGACTTAGCTGGAAACCTGAGTCCTGAGGGTTGCAGGAGCTTGTGAT
Organism: Irena cyanogastra; assembly: GCA_013397155.1. Lineage (NCBI taxonomy): Eukaryota > Metazoa > Chordata > Aves > Passeriformes > Irenidae > Irena > Irena cyanogastra. Next base: position 191,517 of record VWZV01005527.1, on the reverse strand, counting down.
CTTGTGACTGGCAAGTGAGCAAAGTCTGCCTGTTTGCTCAGCTCTCCCTCATCATGAACCTTTCTCCTCTGTCTTTCCTGATTCATGTTTCAGACCACAAATCACACAGGAAGATGCCCTCTGTAGGTCACTTTATAGAGAAGTGATTTACTTGCAGATGCTGCCCCAGGTACTTTTCTGTCAGTGTGCCTTAAATCTCATCCCTGTAGGCTTGCAGCTCACCAGTTCCCTGCCATGGGCACGTCTGTGGCTCCTGATTATAAACCTGCATTACCATATTCTCTGCAATAGTTGCTTTTCATTAGCTCTTTGCAATTTTCCAGCCCTCTACCCACCAAGGAAAAAAAAAAAAAAGTCAGGTCTTCATAAATTGTGAATAAGCTCCTGTCACTTGTGATCCATTGGTTTGTAGAAAACCATTAATTGTGATTCCTCCTCATTAATTCTGGCTATGAAGATCATGCAGGGCCCAGTGTTGCATTAAGCTTTTTATTGTTGAGAGACAGCAGTAAGCCATGACCTTATAAAGCCTAGCAGTCAGTATTTTTACTAGTATATAAGATATGATGCATTATACCTGCCATTTCTGTGATTTTCATGGATGGCTCATAGCTCTTAGGAACTCGGTGCTTGGCATTTAAGATGGATACAGCACCAATTAATTTAAAAACACAAACTTCCTGGCTATTCTCATGATTGAATTAGCACAGTATTGTGAACCACTTGCCTCCTGTGTGTGAGAAACAATTCCTGAGCAGGACATCAATGTCAATGCTGTTTTAACCTTTGTTGGTTTGTTTAGGGATGGAACACTTGATGAGATGCTTACATCTCGTGGAAAAAGTGCTCATTTCAGCCAGCTAAATTGACCTGCTTGTTGGTATAGTGATGGGGGAAAAGTGCTTTGGGTACAGGTTAGAACCTGAACATTCTGGGATTCAGACTTGCTTGGAAAAAGCAGGAACCTGCTAGCAGGAATGGGGTCAGGGTAAAATCTACCCCTAGCCCCAGCAGCTGGAGGTTAGTGTCAACTAAAGGAACTATCCTGTTGCTTATAGAGCATGCTTGGAAATGTAATGAAAACTCTCAGCTGAGCTGGCATAGCCCAGCCATTAAAAAAAAAATCACTTTTCTTCCAGTTTTGCCCCAGACTCTGCAGGAATCTATTGTTCCCACTCATGTCTGGATATGAAAAGTTCTCAGTACTGAATTATGTCCCCTCAGAGAGGACAAGCAGCTGCATAAGATACCAAACAGCCAAGAAATCTTACCCCTGTGTACTGTGGAAAAGAGAAAACAGCTTTGACATACAATAGATAAGAGAGAGATTGGTTATTTTAGTGCCTGTGTTAATCTTTGAAGCTGTATCAGCAGCCCAGGAAAAGTTGACTCTGCTCTCAGAGTGAGCCCTGCAGCTGCAGGCTTCACCCTTGGAAACCATTATGGGTTTTACCTTCTCTATAACTGCTTGTTTGAACTTCCTAGAAATGTTTGAAAGTGTTGGAGGGGGATCTGGTGCAGAATTTCACAGACTGACCTCAGTATCTGGAAAGCTGTCTGGAGCTGGAGGAGGAGAGGCAGCAAAGTTCTCAGACCTATATTTAATTGTGTTTACTGTGTAGTATCTTTATCAAGAATGAGTCCCATTTTAAAGAATTAAGAATTAATTCTTTAAATTTTAAAGAATAAAGAATTACGCTCCCTTATCAATCCTTTGGATGAAGTTTTCAGGGTCAGCCACCTGAATGGTGAAATGAAGTAGTTCAGATTTGGATAACAAGAGCACAAACTGCTGTGGAAATTGTCAGGTCTAAACTGATCAGGATACAAACACTGTTAGTTTGAAAACTCAATAAAGGTTAAAAAAGTGTATGCTAAGCCACCAAGCAGGAATAACAATCATCAAGGGGTATTCAAATAGCTCTGCTGGGGGAAACTGCTAATTGTTCCTCTTGGGTAAATAGGTAAAAGAAGACAGCAGCCTCAGGCTAAAATATTACAGCCTTAAGCCAGGCAGAGACACCTTCTGGGTGTCTCAGCAGCACACTGGCAAATAAATTGAGTTAACTTTATCAGGCTAAAATGATATGTCATCTTTTGGTGTCTCAAAACCCTTTTAGCTTTTATTTTAAAAGGAAGGCAAGAGAAGAAATAACTTGTAAGAGAGTTAGCACTGTCTGTGCTGAGCAATGTGAAAGTGCGAGATCTATTATATCAACACTGGAAGTTTGGCCTGCCTTAAAATTCAGTCTAATCTGGTGTGATGTATTCCCTAGATGCCATATGAAAAATGAAGAATTTGCCTTTTTAGAAACTGCTTCAGTCCTAAGCCAAAATATCCATAAAGCAGCAGCTACTGTTTATCCACTTGCACAGAAACCTCCACGATGTTTTGCACTTTCTGGATCCAGTTACAGCAAATGTCACCAGCTGAATAACAAACCTTGTTCCCAGAGATCTGCCTTCGTTATTGATGGTGCCTTTAACAAACAGGGAAACAAGTAAAGAGGGTGGGAGCACTTTGATCTCAGTGTGCAGTGAGGAAAAGCATCAGCCAAGCAGAGGGATGGAGGAGGACATTGGCAGGACAGCTTTTGACCTCGTGTCCAAAGACTGCCAAAACTCCACAGGTTTTTTGCTGTTGATAAATGAAATAGCTTTTAAATACACTGCCATTGCCATTTATTCTTCTTGCTGTTGCCTCACACCAGAATTGTGGCAGCTTCCAGGTGATTTCTCTCAGGCACTGGAGGGGAACTCTCTGCTGACAGGGAAATCTCTGCACTGATTCATTCACTGTAATATTCATACCCTTCTGATCCTCAGGACTAAAATGAACCTTTGCTGGCTCTTCAGCCGCAGTATATTGTGCTAATTTATCAATCTAATTAGTTCTTTATATGGAGATTCTGTTTGCGAACAAGGAATGGAGCTGGGAGGTGAAGTGGGAGTTGGACACAGAGCTCCTTCTGACAGCAGAAACCAAGCTTTGTCTGTTCAGGGAGTAGCCCCAAACACCCCAGGATGTATTTGTGGGACTTGGTTCATGCTCATGGGTCAAACAACCAACTGTTCTGGCTTGGAGAGCAGCAGGTGCAGGAATCTCTATTACTGGAAAACTTGATGAGAACGTAGGTTATTCTGATTTCATCTGAGAAGCTGGTGCCTGACCCTGTGAGAGTTGGTCTGCAGATCCATTTCTTTCCTCTGCTAGGAGGTTTCTACTGTAAAGGTGTGGGGTTGGCTTAGCACTATGTGCTCTTACCCTTCTGGGCCATCTCTGTGTAGTACTTGAGCCTTTTGGGGTGGGAAATGTTGCAAAAGCCATAGTGATATTTATGGCCTACAGTGAGCTGCTGATTTGTCTCACCTGTTTCAGCTAGAGCTGTCTCCATGGTGCTTACCCAGAGTATTGGAACATAAAAGAGTTGTCTTCTCTTTGTTGCAGCAAAAGGCAATTGAAAGACTAAAATAAGTGTAATATTCTCGAAATAAATCTAGGGAAAACCAACAGCCTATCTTCAGCATTCTGGCAGCCAGTGTTGTATTTTCTGAGTAAAACTGTGACTTTTCTCAGCAGAAGGAAGCCAAAAGCATATATTGGGGTGGTTCTGTAAATAGCTGAAGCATTGATGGCATTCAAATAAGTGTGTTTTGCCCAGCTGTTTGGGAGAATATGCTGCATAATTGGTGTACCATAAACAAAGTGATTATTGGCGAGCACAGCTGTCATTTCTATAGTCAGACTTGATGGTAAATCTGGAAGTCACATGTTATGAAAATCTGGTGGGTCTGTTTTGTCGTTCTTAATTTGTAAGCTTCCAGAAGAATCCAGAAGATTTCTCAAACAAATATAATGTGCTTGTCTTTTGTGCAGGAAAGGCTGTAATCACTTTCTTCCTTGAGATACAGCACTGTTTCTTTGTGGGTGTAAAGGGAAGCAATCAAAGCAAAGTTAATCAGGGCTTCTGAATGTGGGCTGGGGATTTTTGTGGGGTTTTTTGTTTGTTTGTTTTGTTGGTTTATTTGTCTTAAACGACCATAGAAAGTAATTTTTAAAACAAGCAAGTAGCTTTTTTTTTTTTAAATCATATTCAGTAATCACATTTTGAAAACTTAATGTGCTGAAAGGACCAGAAATAACTTCTTGGGTCATATCCTTGCCAGATATGAGCTCCTTTGCTGAGGCTGTGAAATAATAAGAAACTGGTTCAGGGTAGGAGTCTGTCCAATTGCAGGAGCTCCCTAAACAGATATGCTGTAGAAATCATAATGGAATGCCTCTGCTGGTGTTGTGATCTTCCAGCCAGAGCAAAGGGCGAGATAAACCTTTCATCAAGGCATGGGTGGAGGAGAACTGACTGTTAATGGCATGAGAGGTCTTCTGTCTTCAATAAAATCATGTACCTCTAATACCCCTGTCCTCTTCAAGTCTTCGAATTAGGCAGGTTTAGTTTTGGGGTAAGTGTGGTGGGGCTTGAGCTCTGGTAGCTGGATGTGCCCCAGTGCTTTCCTGCTGCAAACTCCCCAGGGGAAATTAAAGGCTCCCAAAAGTGAAGAGGAAAAGATAAGGCTTAACACTTTGTATTTCCTTACCATGGTCCCTTTGTGCCCAGCTGGGACCCCAAAACCACAAATAAATGATCAGGGGAAAAGACTCTTCTCCCTATGTTTCTGTCTGGGGAGGGAATGTCTCTCTGTTATAAGGACCATGTAACAGAACTAGGAGCAGAGCAACACCAGACACTGTCCTGCACAGTCAGAAATCCCAAGTGAGGGTTGTCTTCAGCTTGGGAAGATGGCTGGGGGGGGCTTCTTTTTGTTGGGGTTTTTTGGCTTTTTAAATTTCTTTTTGGGATTTTTTGGTTTTGTTCTGTTTTTATCAAAGACTGGAAGAACTTGTAATATGAAGCTGAGCTATAACTTTCTGTTAAAAAAACAAAAGAAAAGAAAAAAAAAAAAATCCAAACCTCCTGAAAATTTGGAACGGGACTGTGAAGAATTGTAATGTATCAGACTTCCCCTGAAAGCCCACAGGCAGCATCCCAGGTAGCTGTGGAGGAGACCTGATGAGAAACACGTGAGGTGAGCCTCTTTGAATAATGATGCCATCTGCAGGAGTTTCCCAGCCATCAGCCCGTGTCCCAGAAGACCATTTGTACTTCACAGCATTAATATTCATTAGGTGTAACACCATATGTTGCACAGCAGGATGCATTGCCAGCAGACTGTTTGTCATAAAGCCAGATTTAATAAAGCATTGTAAAACAAACATTATGATGATAAATACAAAATGACAGGCTAATTAAGAGAATCTTAATTGCCATTTTTCCGTAATAACATTTGTTTAGTGTGTATCTGTCTTGTGCTGGTACCTTCCTTGTACAGCTTTTCACTTTGAATTAGTTCCATGAAGGAATCTGTGCCCTGGATGTTTTAAGGCACTTAATGTTCTGTTGCAAGAAATAAATTCAAGATTAATGAATTGTTTGTTGCTAGACTATGGGTGTGCATAACCATCGACCTCCAATCTTGACGAGTGCAAAGAAATCCAGCCCTGAAATGTAGATTTAAGAAGGGTGTGAGTTTCTTGGGGACAACTTAATGCCCCTTCTTGAGGGAATAATTTGGCAATGCAGCAGTTGCATTTCTCCAGACAGGCACCGTGCAATCCTTTAACAGGAGGAGAGCTTTTCAGGGAGCAGCTTAGGCATCGATGGCAATTTTCACATTTCATTGTGCAGCCTGAAAGGCCTCTTTTCTGCCTCCTCCACTAGACTAGAATTTCATTACTGCTCCAGTGCCCTACACTGGTGACTTCATGGGAGAGGAAGGGATTTAAAGAATGTGAAACGGTATTGTGAATTAATGCAGGGAAGAGACACCTATTTTTCTTCTTGCTATTACCTTTTTATCACAGCAGTTGCTGTCAGAGTGTCAGGAAATTAATATATCCATCTTCAAACCTGTCAAGGTGGCGAGCTACAAAACTTTCAGAAACTCTTGTAAAAGGAAGGAGGAGAAATAAAACCTTATACCCTACAATGTGTGTATTCAGACAGTTGCCTGACTGTGTTATGTGACGATGATAAAAAAATCATGACTTGAGAAGGCCACAGCAAAACTCACATGGGAGGTTTGCCCATCATGGTTGGGGTTGTAATTGGATTTTAGTGTTCATCTTAGTGAGGTCTTCCACGGGTGTAGTTTTTTCTGTAATGTAAATTTGGGGTTTTGCCTCTCTGTACTATTTTCTTGTTACCATAACCAAAAACTGAAAGCCAGGGGAAGGAAAATCCCAACTCTTTGATTATAGTGCCATACTTTGAATTTTGCATGGATACCTTAAACATGTCACTCATTTCACAAAACAAACCTTACAGGGAAAAAAAAAGTGAAAAGTGTCCAAAAGATTATAATTCATTAATTCATTTTAGAAATATTTCTTTTGCTATTGTACCTTGGATGGAGTTTTTAATGTACCTTGACTTGTAGATTGTGAGATAGTAGTGTTTCAGAAGCTGGGTGGCACTTGCTTTTTTTGTTTGAGATTTGGTTAGGAGTGGTTTTGCCTGTGCTATTAGCCTTCTTTTCCTATTTAATTTGTGTTAAAATTGCAGCTGAAGCACACAATAAGTGTGACAAGTCTTGAGCAAGAAAAGAGATTTTTTTTCATTGTTGTTGTTTGGTTTTGGAGTTTTTTTGGATGCTGTTTTTGGTTGGTTGGTTTGGGGGTTTTCTTCAATGAGAATAGATGAAAAGGATTTTATTTCTTCTGTGAACACTTCCTGCATGGTTATTTACAGTCTTTTCCAGTCTCCCACCTGGATCATCTCCCAGCAGTACCTCATATAGTTCTTTTCTCTTGGTTTTCTCACTGAGTGCCGCTTCTTTCTGCACCCTTGGGTTTTGACTACACTGCTCAGGTTTCAGTGTTCTCTCCTTAGCACACATGAATTACCAGTGAAGGATTTTCTAGCTTTATTCTGTTTTTTGGGGAATTTTTAACTACTTTCACGCCAGGTTTTAACCTTATTACAACTATTACTCCTTCTCTTTGCTTGCTGTGCTCTCTTCAGGTGGCTGTTGGGTGTTTGACATTGCCTGTGCTGAACACTTCACTTTACACCTCCCAGAGTATGAGGTGAGCAAAATGTCCACCTCCACCTTGGGTAGTCTCAATAGATCTCATCACAAAGGAAGAAAAATGCTCAAAAAAAATTCTTTAAGAAAAAAATCCCACTGGATGTCAAATTTGTACTAGGAAAAAAATGTACATAGGCTTTACTTGAAGCTCTTCTGCAAGAGGCACTGAATGGCAAAGAACCAAATCATCCTGGGGTTGTGGAGAGAAGTGGGATGGCCAGAACAAATTAATAATTAATGAGTGCTTTCTCTTCCTCCAGAGGATGGCCAGGATAGTCATACTCTGGAGCAGGGAAGATGAGGTGACTGCAGTGAGGTGCTGAAATAGAGGGATTTCTAGGAAACTGGAGATGGAATCTCAAGGCACATGATGAGCCATCTGATCCTGCTCAGAAATGGTGAATGCTGTGTTTAAAATCTGCATCTTCACCTGACAGCTGTAAAGACTTTAAAATATTTGTGTTGCAATGCTTTTATCAACATTTTATCCTTTATGACTTGGAAATTTTCGTGGCCAAGGGGCAAAAATGATTGAATCACAGGCTCTGGTTTAGGAGAGTGGTTCAGCACCTTGGGAGTTGAGTGGTGAATAAATACACCAAGATCCTCATGTGTTTTGTGCAGTTCTGCTGCTCTAATTTATTCCAAGTAGCAACCATACTTTTTTCTGTCCTCACACTTTCCTCTAGTGATGTGATCAAAAACTGCAAGGCAGGTGTTGGATTTAAGGTGCTGTTCTGGCCCTTCTGACATCAGTGGGAGTTTTTATTCAGAGGAGGGAATGTGTACTCATATGTTGTGGGCTGGAAACTTGTTTGTGGTTGTGGCCCATTTGTGTTTTGTGTGTGTTTTCAGTAGTTGCATATTGAGAAATCCCAGTGTGAGTTTCCTCTACACAAAAGATTATCTGTCTGTGAGTGGTGAGTTACCAGAATCTTCTCAGTTCTCACCCTGTTCAGTAATGCCACCTTAAGAAGAGACATGTGGTGTATGCTAAGAATGGATTCCTGAGAGCTTTTAGACAAAACACTTTCAGTAGATCACTGTTCCTTGTTTGTTTTGACACCTTTGTCATCTTAATCTCTTGAATAAGTAACAGCAAGCACAGCTGATTTTTTCATACTTTAACACATCAAAGCTTTCAAAACAGTGATGACACAAAAAAAAAAAAGTTGTTGTTTGACTTCCATATTAGGCAAGTAAAGTTGTGCTACATTGCTGAATCTGTCTTTGGCAAAAAGATTTTTGACAGAGTGACTGGGGATAATTAAAAAATGAACAACCAAGCACCTGCAAGCACATAGGGCGTGGGCAATAAATATCAGTAAAGAAATGAGGGAGGATCCCTGCAGCAGTGATCCTGTTCTTTGGTTTGTGGCCTCAGAGTTTAATAGATGTAATTAAAAAACAAACAAACCAATCAAAATCCAAACAAATAAAAGCCTAGCTGAAGACCAGAGCTGAATACTTTTGAAGAGCTATGCATGTCTTTCAAAGGGAATTAACCTTCTTTCCCTCACAACACTAATGTGTGTTGCCATCTGGGGAGCTCTGAAGGTGACAGAAATGTCACCTCTCCTCCTCCTCACTGCTGCAGTGTCTGTGACACCCAGGCTTCACACCAGCATGGGCCTCCCTCCCTTCCAGAGGATGTGGAAGTCTTCATTTGTTAAAAGGCATCCAGGAAAACCAATATAAAATGCAATTTATTAAGTTAGGCTCAGAAAAATTCAGAGTTGCAAATAGGTGGAGGCTGCAGGAATTATTTGGGAGACGGGAGTGGTGCTGGACCCTTATTTTGCCTTGGTGCTGCTGTGACCCTGATTAATGGTGTTGGAGAGCTGTTAGATGGCTGTGGCTGGCTGAGCTGGTTCAAAAGCTCATTTGCCTCCTCACTGGACTTTTTGAATGCAGGAAGAGTGGTCCTTGCTGAGCAACCCCTCAGGGCAGTGATGCTCTGACCTCTGGACAGGCATTGCTGGTCAGAGGGGAGTCCCTTCCACCTTTCACTGCCAGCTCTTGGCTCAGCACAGCCTCTGAAACACCTGGCAGCACAAGCAGGCAGTGAGCAGTACTCCAGCTTGTTATTTCCAGGGGCTCAAAGTATAAATCACCTTTGTCAAATGAGATCAAAGGGAAACATGATGAAACGGAGCAGATATCTGAAAAGATTTTGTAAAGATCTTTGGGTTGTTAATTTTCAGGCCAGCGGAGGAGGCTGAGAATAAAGCATCCAGCTAGAAAGGCTGAGAGAATAAAGCATCCAGCTAGGAAAGTTAAGAGAATAAAGCATCCAGAAGTCAGACTTGGGGTTCATAAACATGTTCTGCTGTTATGAGTTCAATCCTAAAAAAAATTATCTTGAATGCTAGTGAGGGATTTGCACCCAGAGAAGAGAAGTAGTGCTGTAAGAAAGCTTTTCTGAGTTACACTGAGCACTTCTTCCCACCAGGAAGAAAAGTTAGTTTGTGACTAGCTTCCTAAATTATTCAGGAACAGCCATGGGGATGTGGATTAAGGTTTATACATAATGACATTCTGTGCTAAGTTTCGATCTTGGAGGGATTGATGTTAAAATCAAGCTCTCTGTCATGTGATTATAGGACATGAAGATGTGTGCTAGAAAAGGAGTGAGAGGCAGAAAGCTAAAAATCATTATTAACTTCAGGAAATAACGGTGAGCTTCAGTGTCTACATGCAAGAAATGAGGTTAGGAAGGAACTCAGAGGAGAGGCATAAAATGGTTAGATGCAATTATAAATTAATGTTAAATGAAAAGATTAAGGACCTCAAATGGCAGCAGTGAGATCCAGACTATCCAGTTTCCTCACTCTAAAGTTACTTATATTTTATACACAGGGCTTCATTTTGAATTTCACCTGATCTGGTGACTTTGTGCAGCAAGAAAACAGCAAGTCTGTACTCTAAGCAGATCAGTAAACAATAAATTCATTACAAACAAAAAACTCAGCTTAGAATAAAATAGCCTAAATCCTAAATGGACATTATTCTTAAATTTATCTGTGATTACTTATGCTCTCAGCATCCTCTTGTGCATTTGTTGGAGAATGTCTGGCTAGGTATTTTCACATCTGTCAGCAGAGCCAGCCCCTAAATGCAGAGTGCAGCACTTGGGAACACTTTGCAATGATCCCCAGAGGACCTTTGGCCTGCAAAAAGCAAAGAAAGGATTAGATGGACCCACAAATGCATTACTTTATTTTCATCTGCAAGAGGAACAGCCTTGCTCCAGCTTGGTCCCACATGTTCCATCACTTTGGACAATGATCTTGCCAGACTGTAACTGCTGCTGTGTTGGAGAGGTAAAAGTGTTATATTTAGAAATCCTCAAGGCAAAGTCAGAACTTGAAGGATATATTGTGAATTACTTTAGTAAATATTTTTCTTCTGTTGTAATAAATGAAAACCACCAAACAACAACAAAAATATTTTAATAACTGGTTTGGAAGAAAAATTAAAAAATGCACTGCAGAAAGGAGAGGCACATTAGCATGGGTGGTGCTGCATGGGATAGAGGGAGATTTAGCAAAACTGGACAGGCAAGGAGACCTCTGGAAACCAAAAATAATAATTCTATGATTTTATATGTGGGAACTTTTAGGAGTTATTTCTAATAATTTTGTCAATACCTTTATCTGGTGTGATGCTGCATGTAAGAAGAGTTCCTTACAGTGGGACAGTTTTCACTGTGAAAAATATGAAGTGGCTTAGATCAGAGTCACATCCTCAGTAGGTAATTAAGTCTTTCTGAACTGAAACATGGTAATGAAAATGGAGAAGTCTCCAGACTGCACTTTGAGTTGGAGATTGGTCCTCCTGTTTTTTCCTGGCTCTGGATGTCTTCAGAGGCTTCCAGATAAAAGTTCAGTGTCCTGCCTAGACAATTGTTTCTTAAACAAATTATTGATGATGCTTTGTTTTGAAAACTGCTGGAACTGTGATGCACATGTGTGATTTCAAACAGAAAAGTCAGCAAATATGAACTTAGTGTGATGGCAGTAACTGGAGGAAGCTTTTGACTTGCTGACCTACAATACTTGTTCTTTATTTATTCATTCATACAAATATTTTGTTTAGTGTCTGCTTTGAAAACACTGATTTAGTCTGAAATAAAGTTGAAATATTTTTAAGGCCTGTGTAGTTCTCCATAGTCAAAAGAAAAAGTTTTGGGGTTGATTTTTGATGGGAGGAAGGGGAATCTTCAGAAACTCCCCACATTTACACGCTGAGTTCCTGGTGGAAACCTGAGCTTTAAGGGCCCTTGGTCACATGAATAGAGGGGACACTGATCTGGCTGATTGCTTTTCTGTAAACTCTGGCCTGACTGCTCTCATTTGCTATTTAGTTGTGAATTCTTCATCCGTTTGTTGCCACTAAAGCCAGTTGTGGCTTTTTATGAAGGCATGAGAGAACCTTTTCTACTAAAAAGAGAAAATTCTGGACTTGCCTTTTTTTTTT